>OU824126.1:665086-1029175 GCA_917499265.3 Mimumesa dahlbomi
ATCCGACAAAAATTCGCAACAGCCGGTATGAGCCGTTGCGATGAGTGCATGTCTGCGTGTGTGCAGAACGGTCTCGATGGATGCGATGCATGTATTAATGGGAAGTCTGCCGTGGGATTTAGAATGCATGAGAAGAGGAATGATATACAAGGTTAAACGGAGAATGCCTATGAGTAATATGGATGTACTGATGAATGATGAGATGCAAGAACTAAGTGTGGATGAATGTATAAGTTTGATAGATGCGCGTGTGTATGATATTTGGCAAAAGAGATGGGATGAATGCAGGAATGGACGAATTACGTATGAATTTATTAAGGATGTAAGATTTGTACAAATGAGTAAGAAATTTGATCCGGGCCTGTATTTATGGTACCTAATTACAGGCCACGGTAGTATGAATAAATTCCTGGAAAAGCGTTGTTTGGTTGAGAGTGCTAGTTGTATGTGTGGTGCGGAATGCGAGGATTGGAAACATGTGCTGACTGAATGTGAATTGTATGATGACTTGAGAGATTTGGATGTATTTGGAGTACGTGTGAATGATGAAGGAATGGTAGATGTGAGTGGTGTGCTAGAACGAAAGGAAACGTACGAAAGAGTAAAAAAATTTGCTGTAAATGTGTTTGAAAGACGAATGAACAGTATGAATGAGTGAACAGCGTGTGTATCTGTGGCGCAGGAGGGCATCACCGGTTGAAAGGCTAACGCCGATTCCGGTGGTGCCTTTGGAGAGTAGCGACTCCACGCATCCGAGCTGGTTCACCAGTGGCGAGACCACCAGTCCTCAACTGGTAGTGGCCATTGCGGGCCACGGACACCCCACCAGTGGTGCGAACTGGGACCGCGGGGGTCGGGGTCCCCACAGGGTGGCAATTGCCCCCTGTCCCGATCATGGGTTGGTCCATCGCGGGGGCAGTGGTGGGAGCCCACATCGCGGGCTAGGGGTCCGGGAAGAAATTCCCGGATTCCGACGTGTGAGGTGCGTTCACACCTCGGGCACCGACCTGCATAGCCGGTAGGGGTATAGAAAGGCCCCGCCCTCACCAGTGGGGTCTCCACGGCCTGTGCCGTGGAGACAAACTGGTAGTCCGCGGAAACGCGGACGCGCTGATGGGGCGTATCCCCATCCCTCGCCCATGGGGGCCGTGTGGCAGGGCTCTACGAGCGGGAGCCACACGATAAAGAAAGACATTAAAGCCGGTATGAGCCGAAGAGCTCGAGGTACGGCGCGTCACGGCAGGCATTCTTGTGCCGGTGACATTGAAAAGCGAAACGAATTCTTGTTCGGCGGGCCGCTCGATGCCCAGCGTGCATCGAAATGCATTTCGATTATCATCCCCAACGATTGCTATCCGGTGCCCCGATAGAGCTGCTGTTTTGAAGGTTAGTATTTTTTTTTCATTACATTTTGAGAGAAATTTCACACAGTTTTTAGATTTAATGATTAATTTCAATTTTTCTATGTTGTGTTAAAGGAGAGGCATCGAGCGGTACCCCCCGGCTGCCACCGCCACCACTACCAATATCGAGATGGTCATCGGGTCCGAGGTAGGAAATTTTTTAACCGTTAGATTTAACGATTAATTTTTCAATGTATTTTAAATTTAATGCATTCCATTTTATGTATGTTACAGGATGCGGTGGCAGTTCCAATTAGAATGTAGGATAAGTAGTTCTAAATTTTTTAACAATAAGCTTATATTTAATATTATATAGTATAAGTTATAAGTTTTTAAATTAAGAAATATTAAAAAAGTAGGATAGATAGTAGTTATTTAGTAGGATTAATAAAAAAAATATTTGTAATTTAAATGTGTAAAATTTATTTCAAGTACCTTCACATATTTTTTATTTTGTTATACTTAAAATATTTATAAAATTAATGTTTTATAAAATTAATATTTTTTTTTACCATTATTTTCATTAAAATTTTTTAATTGGTTTAGTTGAAAGTCTTATAAGAAATATTATAAAATGTTTTAGATATATGAGTTAATTTTAAAAAATGTAGGACAGATAATACTGTGGGGGTTTTAGAAATAAGCAGAATGAATGTCGCGTGAATCTTATTGTTCCGAATGAGAGAGTGAAGAATGCGAGAGAAATTTATATTTAATTTTAAAAATAGTATATAATATAGGTTAAATAAAAAAAATATTTGTTCTTAAAATCTGTAAAATTTAGTTCAAGTACACTTTACATATTTTTACTTTTTTTTTTTTTAAATATTTATTAAAAAATTAATGTTTTATAAAATTAATATTTTTTACCATTTTATTTTTATTTAAAATTTTTAATTGGTCTCTGGTTAACCCAGTTGAAAATCTTATAAACATTTTCGAGTGCGCAAACACCCGCATGAAATATGCATTTAAATGTTCCAACGGTTCGCATTTGGCTCAGGGGAATTATACTCTCGTCGTCGTCGTCGTCGTCGTCGTCGTCGTCGTCGTCGTCGTCGTCGTCGTCGTCGTCGTCGTCGTCGTCGTCGTCGTCGTCGTCGTCGTCGTCGTCGTCGTCGTCGTCGTCGTCGTCGTCGTCATCATCGTCATCGCTGGTAAATCTGTCTTCGATGTTCGATGCCTCGATACCAGTCAGGTCGTACAGCCATTTCTTCTTCTCGCTACCTTTGACGAGAATGTCGTCGACATCGTTCAAAGCCGACCGTATCACCGCCTCCGCTAAGTAGTACGGTGTGTATCCAGAGTTCCAGGAAATATGATGATGATTTAGCGTTAACCAGTAGCATGGACGTTTCTCCGCGTCGGTGAGTTTCTTCCAGGGATACGGAGGTTGGAAGATCCAATGTGCGATTTTCGCATCATCGACGAGATCAGCTGCATCTTTAACGATGAATTTATTGGTTTCGGTCTTGAAACCTTGCAAATCGACCACAGCAACTGACGTCATATCGGATAAATCACGTAATCTTGCGAACAATGTTCGTCAACGGATTGTACTCGACTATACGATCGTGCAGCATCAAGCAGTATGCGCTCGTCCCGATTGGCACGTTCTCTTTACATTCGAAATCTATTCGTACGTCGACGGTGGCGCTCTTCAGCGATTCGTTTTGTCGGGAACAATCGATTACGACGAATGGCACGTGCAGCAAGAAGCCTGCAACATGGAGTAACGCTTCCCCATATCCATAATACGATTCTCTAAATTTCGCATACATCTCGTACAACAATACGTATTTACTCTTATCGAAATCGATGTTCAAGTCATCGTAGGGATATGTTTCCGAATTTATATAGGGTCGAACGTTCGATAGTTTACAATTGTCGAATTGCGTAGCTCTCTTGGTCAAATTATTCTTTCGCCCCGTTTGGAGGGCAAATATCACGTATCGTGGTTTTTCCATTTGCGCCGCAGCTTTTACAGCCCATGTATGCTTCGTAGTCGTTTGCAGCATGGGGTACTCGTACAAGTCCCAGGAACGATAACTCATACCAATCGATCTTCCACTCTCGAGAATACGCAACATAGATAACTTGTGCATTTCGTTGATCGTGACATGTGGCATACGCCATTGAATCTTGTGCAGCTCCAAACTAAGCTTCGAGCTATCGGTCGTGAAACTACTGCTGTACAATGCGTTTGCATCTACGCGAGCACGAATTAAAATCAACTCGTGAAGAGCATTAATCACCATGCGTTTGTAGTGTTCGCAAAATCCCAGCAGCATGCTCAACGGTATGCAACAGTTGAAATCATTCGTTGGACGTTTTTTCATGTTTGCAGCATCGGTATCATTGTTACTGCATATCCAGCCGGCATTAGTCATCATCCGGTTTTTGTCCTCGGATAAGCTCACATAGTTTTTCAACGTAGAAGTTATGCCGGGATTTCTAGATCGATCGATCTCAATACCATCGAGTTCGTAACGTATCTCGTCGAACATAAATGCCACGCAATTGTTATCGAGAATTACTTCACCCGTCGCGGCATCAGGTAGCCCCTTCTCTTGCGTTGTATACAGTCTTCCCTCCACGTACAGCAAACTTTGCCACGACAAGGTGTATATGTCCTGCTGCTGTATTGGTATTCTTATCTCATCACTGTTCCCGAACGTAGTATTAGCGTATGGGTTTTATGTGTGCAGCTCGATCTTCGTAATCCGGTTATCAAAGGCCGGAGCACTCGAGACATTCAAGACGTCGCTGAGCATCGTTTCACGGATAACGAACGATAAAGCCTAAAGATCGTAGAAACTACGCGTTTTCCTGGTTCAATGTATACCGTTTCTGATTTGCGGATTTTCGGTTTGCACTTATTCTTTCGGGTGACACGACAATAGGCGATTCTTTTGTAGCGTTGAAAATTAGCATAATATTAGCGATAAGACGTACCACGTCGGCGTATGTGCAGACGTATCGTTATTTCTTCACCACGAAGGTCTATCAGTTGTCCGGACTGATCAACAATTTGGACAGTTAAATCGTCTATTGCTCGCGTGACGATCAGCAGATAAATGATGCGCGGCGGCGTTTCCGATATCTTATATCCGGGAGGTACGCAAGGCGAGAATTCGTGAATGGTGTGAACGAGTTTACTGTTACTATATGATCCAGTGGTCACGTTGCATTCTATTCGAATCATGTTTACATTTATAATGTTTACCGGCATGTCCGACTCGTACCATTTTCCTGGTGATAACACGCGGTTGTTGGAGAATCCTAGCAGCGAACCCACGTTGTTCGGTTTCGTGAAATTAACTCGGTACACGCTGCGAATTTCACTTTTCATGGTATTGATGTTCCCTCGTAGAACGATCGGATATTCGTCATCGCTGTGATCCTTCGGACGTGGGTAACGGGTGGATATTTCACGTCTGAGATACTTCTCGACAGCTTCCAACTCGTAAGCACCGTCGGGAATGACGATCGTTTCATCGTTATCACCGAAATAAAATGTATTGTTATTGCAGCTAGAGCTAATGTTTGCAACCGTGTAATATGCTTCGAAATCCACCAAACCGAATTCATACTCATCATCGGTCAGATTTATAGGCGGAAAGTACTTTGCCGATAATACGCTGCTTCTACCCGATAATGTAAACGTGAACGACATTCTATTGTCCCTCCCCGCGATTTCCGTTTCAGGTTAACGATGAAACGAAACTGAGTTCGATGCGGTACGATGTATCGATTTTATAATACCGTTTCACGTAGAAATTTCACGCACAATTGTCCGCACACGCTTTCGTCAAAATTTTGAAATTGTTCATGATTGTACACGATTTTTACATCTCTGCCGAAATATCGGATTAGTTCGCTAGGAGGTCGAAGATTTCCGAAGCTATCGAAATACCTAACGTTTGATCTGCGTTTCACGTACGCGACCCAATGCGTTCCGGGTCCATCGCTGGCATCTAAATTTACCATATCACATTCGTTCAACCGAATGGTTTCCTGTAGATCGTTACGCATAAACACGCCTCGAAAGTGCGGTGATCGTTTGCATAGACTTTCCAATTGAATGTTAGTAGTTGCACCGAGAGTGTTTAGGATTTTGCTGTTTAACGTTTTTTTTTTCATTTGTCCACTTTTCCCGATCTTGCCATCTCGTTCATATGGTGCTAAATACAGTCCGAGACCTTCCATCGCACGATTGTGTCGCCGTGCCTCTTCCAGCTGTTTTTTCGCGGCTTTCGCATCGTTCAGCGCTTTCACTACGCCCGCGGTCCCACCAGTCAACGCTCCTATGACGGATAATGCTGGCAACAGGAACGGAAAATTCGGAGAAGTGTACAGAAGTGTGTACAGTAGTACGGATCTGAGGCAAAACTGAACGAGAGCTCGCTTTGCCTCGTACAACAGAGCGCTGGTAGCATGCCCGCTAGCCAATCGCTGCGATAATTTATCGATATCTGCCAATCGCGGCAGAATCGGTTTCGCGCTTGGTGACAATAGTGCGCGGAGAGCATAGAATTGGCGCGAAACGGTGTTGCTTTCCCGCGTAATTAAGAAGTTCCGTGGCCGCGGAGCGTGGGGCCACGGGAGAGCTAAGGGCGCGTACGCACAGCAAGAGAATACGCATGAATCTCGAACACTCGGGATCTGCTTTTATGTGCGACGGTAACTTGCTCCACACGAAATGAATGTCTCGACAGTAATGTTTCAATAATATTACTTTCGGTATGTACTCCAATTCCTCTTTTGATAACTCGAGCAAGCTGTAAGTATCGAATACTATGAACGACATGTTCAGACTGATTCGGATCGCTGCTGATCATCCGTATAAATATCTTATTATTTCAGAAAGAAAAAAAAGGACATTGCTTATTGACTAAGAGAGGGAGAGAGATGTGACATGACCGTTGAAGTACATATACATGTTGCACTATCCCATCCATCGGACAGAATGAAGTGAGTCGTTGACGAAGAGAGACATGTGGTTTGTGAAGCAACCTGTTAATATTCATGTAACCGTAAATCGGATGTTTGATGATGATGACGAACAGTCGCGAAAGCACGGTTCTCTATTGCCGCGCAGTATACGCTGCCTGATATGCGGACCGTCAAATTGCGGTGTGATGGGAAAATGGTAGGTGGTCCGACGGAATAAAAAGTTTGATTGAGAGAGTAAGAGACTGTATTTGAGCGAGACTAATTAAGAGGAGGGCGACTTTCCTAGACGGTAGGTGATTGAGAAGTGAAGTGTGAAGCTGCCCCGCGAAGGCGGTTCGGGAGCACCTCGCTCGGTCCCACGGTGGGACCGCGGTGTCTAGGCGCTGACGCTGGGCATTCCGCGATAAGGGTAGCGTGAGAACGTCATCACAGCACTCTTAATGATAAGGGTGGCGAGAAGTCGTCACACTCCCCCGCCGAAGAAAGTCGACGCTCCTGCGTCGATTTTACAATATTTTCTTAAATTATTGTGGTGCGGCGTCTGCGAGCGGTAGCTCGCGGGTTAACAATAATTTTACAAAATTGTTGTGGTGTGGTGTCGGCGAGCGGTAGCTCGCGGGTTAACAATATTTATGAGCGATAGCTCATGGGGTTGTAGGGTGTTGTGTCAGTGCTGGCAAGCGGCAGCTTGTTCTGTTAGGTTGTGTGTGGTGGTAGCGAGCGGTAGCTCGCTGGTTGTAGTGTTTGTGTTGACAGCGGGCGGAAGCTCGCTGGCTGTAGTGTGTGCTGACAGCGACGGGAGCTCGCTGGTTTTTTATCTGATCCCTTTATGTTATTTTATCTGCTTCCGAATTGGTATCTGTAAGAATTCTGTTGTTGTTAGTGTTACTTGTTAGTGGCTAGTGGGTGGTTATGGGGATGATGTTTAGGTTCATTTGGAGTAAATGGAGTAAATTGAATGGTTTTACCAATTTGGACGATGTTTGACTTTCCTACTTATTTTTAATGTCTGATGTTGTTGAATTTCCTCGGTATCGTCTTTTTCGTTATGTTATCCGGTTGCCTGCGCTTCTCCGTGTGTGATAATTTTTAAGCTTGGCTGGGTTATTTTGCTATTGGTTTTAAATTTTCCTGAAATAGTCTTGTAAATCGTAGTGTGGTTATTTTAGAAGATAGTTGTGGTGGAATTGTAGGTCCGGTCTGTAAATTAAAGTCTTGTCTTCTGATTATTATTTGTTTATTATAAAAATATGTGTTATTATAAAAGCTAAGTAGCTAAGTTGGGTGAAAGAAGGTGGTTTTAGTGTGTTATGTGTGGCGTTTTTACTTCTTTTTCGTCAGTCTGCGTTTCTGCGTTCCGTTTTGTTTGCAGGAAACACTCGCTTACGTGTCCAACCATCACGGTTGTATGGAATTTTTCCTCACAAATGGGACATGGTATAGTGGTATTTGCTTCTATTGCCAGCTCCATGTATTCCATAAAACATTCTCTTGTATGGCTTATTACATTTCTTCCATTAATTGGGCAACCGCACATGAGGCACGGTTCTGAGTGTCTTTTCGACATTTTTTTGTGTTATTTTTTTTTCCTCTCTCTCTTTTTTTTTTTTAGTATAAGCTGAAGCGGGAATAAGCAAGGGATGATTGCCAATGAAATGCGTGGTATGGTATATGATGTGTGCATAATGGTGAAAATGAATTGATATTTTGTGTTTCGAAATTTGTTTGCCTGTCTACTTTCGTTGTTTATTTGTTACGGGATTATATTAATTTCGCGTTGCGACAGTGTTCTCAACGGTATCATTTGGTGTTCATATTCCGGTGCGTTGTCCGTGATAACAACTACGTTTCTGTGGGGTTTGTTCGGTTCTAGGTTTGCTTCTAATATTTGATTGTTTCGCATTCGGGTTAAACAGGTGAGTAGTTTATTTAGGTTGAATATGTTGCCAAAGATTGAGAATTTCCAACAGATTCCTGTTATTATTGCCAAAGGGGCTATTGAGAGTCCTGTGAATTTAAAAATTGTTTCTAGAGTCGAGAGTCTGTGATTTAGGGTGTGCATTTTTGTAATGTCTTTTGCTTTTGCGATTACTGTTTTCAGTGCTATTTCGTTATGTGTCAAGTCGTTGTTTAGGTTGTTCGATTCTAGAGTTTGTGTAAATTTTTCGGTTTCCGCTAGGATTTGTGTGATATTTAAATAATTTGCTGGTTCGATAGATTTCTGCATAATTTCTGTGATATTTAGGATTGTTGTATGAGAAAAGGCTAATTCATTTATTGAGACTATGTTTGTGAATGGTATTAATTTTGCTGTTTCTGTTTTTCCTTTACAGTTTGGATTGATTTTTAGAGTACCGGTGTTTTTTATAATTGAGGTGTATGACTCGTGGTTATTACAAAGGATGTGTAAGTTATCGTTATTAGGTGCGGCGTATATCCAGACATTACTATTTCCAACTCTAGACCAATAGGTTTGTTTTAATGTTCTGAGTCTTATATCACACGATTCGAGATTATTAAATTGTGGATTTGTTAGTAATTGAATTTCGCATTCTGTATTGCCGTTTACGCGTTGAATCGGTTCGATTTGGTTGCAAATGTATATTGTTCCTTGTACTTTACAAGTTCCTAAATTTTGTATATTGAAATAGTATTCGAAATCTTCGGATATTGCTGTATATTGAACGTTTGGTTTAATATAAGCAAATCTTGCGCGATTGTTGACTGTCGGCTGTCTCACGGGTATTGATAAGTGCTGGTATAGTTTATATTGTGTGGATTCTAATAGTGGAATTTTTAATACGTATATTAATTTTTCGCGTTTGTGGAAAATCGTTACATCGGATATTTGAATTAGGTTTGCCATATGTTCGGTGTCTAATGGTACTGGAAGTTCTGTATCAGGATTTGATTTTTGGATTTCCTGAGCGCTGAGTAAAATTTGTTTTGAATTTAGGATCTGTGGGTGTATTTGTCCTATCTTCGCGAAAAGGATAGCATCTATTAACGTATTTGTATCTAGTTCCAGTTCTGCCAGATCTGTGTCAATTTGTGTTGTGTATCCAATTATTTCTTGGTTATTTTGTAGTGTTTTTTCTTCTTTTTGGATGTTTGAAAGTACTGAGTTCATTTGTTTCATATTGCGTTTAACTAAGTCTGTCAACGTTGTAATTTGTGTCCGTGTTATGTTGAAGCTTGATTTTATTATGTGGGTTTGGTTGTGTGTTATTTCGGATAATGTCTGAGTATTGTTTGCGAGTGCGCTGATTAGGTTGTATATGTGTTCTCCTTCTTCTGCGTCCAAGGTTCCAAATAGTGCTTTTTGTATTTTGCCAATAAAATCTAATGGGGCTCTTTTTGTTCGGTTGTTGGGTAAAGTTTCTTGTACATGCGGAATTAGTTCTTGTAATATACTTTCAGTGTTTTGAATTGTTTTAAGCCGTGATTCTATTGTCGCGAGTTGTGTGGTAACCATGCAATCTGTTTCAAATAAATGGCAATATTGTTGTGTTGCATGTACATTTTTGGTGAGTTGTAGTCTTCGTGCGGTGAGTCCAACTGTATTGATGTATGTTATAAGTGTCCAGGTTGTGTGATGTGTTCTAAGTTTTCCTAATGTTTCCGAGTACAGTCCGGGATTTCGGTTTAGTGGTGCGATTCTTAGTGCGTCTTGCATGCTTAACGCGGATGCGTAGCATCTGTAACATATGCCAGTTTGACTTTATCTACGTGTACTATTTTTGTTTTGTTATTAGAAATTTTTAGTTTAACATTATTTTTGTCCAGAATTTCTGTTATTTCGAATGGGCCAATATAGTTACTTTGAAGTTTGCTTGTTTTTGGTTCGCGTATGAGAAATACTAATTGTCCAGGATGAAAATTTGGTGTTCTTACTCGATGGTCGTAGTAACGTTTTGTGCGTTCTTTAAATTTGAGCTGTTTCGCGAATGCTTCTTGTCTTAGCTGTCTTAGTTGTTTGGTCAAGTTAACTAAGTAGTCATCATATGTCGGTAAGATTTCTAATGGTGTAAATTCGGAAGCTGTACGTGCTTTTTGACCGAATACGAGTTCGTATGGAGTTATGCCAATTGTTTCGTGAACGCTTGTATTGTATGAGAATGTCGCGAATGTTAACCATTCGTCCCAGTCATTATGTTCGTTAGTATAATGTTTCAAATATTCAACGAGTCCGTGGTGACTGCGTTCGAGAGCTCCATTTGACTGTGGGTGATACGCTGAAGTTTTATAATGTTTAATTTGGAAAAGATTTGTGGATTCTTTAAATGTTTCGGAAATAAAATTTCTGCCTTGGTCGGATAATATAGCACGTGGTGCTCCGAATATACAAATGAATTTTGTGGCTAATGCTTTTGCTACATCTACCGATGTTTGTTGTTTTAATGGAACAGCGATGCCGAATTTGCTAAATAAGTCCATTATTGTTAAAATGTATTCGTGTCCACGTGATGTTTTCCTGAGAGGTCCGCAGATGTCTATGGCTACTTTAAGAAATGGTTCGGCTGGTGAATCTGTTATAATCATTGGTGCTTTGTCTTTTACTCGTACTAATTTATTTTTTTGGCAGTCGAAACAATGTTTAATATGTTTTTGGATATCCTGTTTCATGTTTTTCCAATAATATTGGGATGCTATTCTGTTATAGGTTTTTGATACTCCTTTATGTCCTCCAATTGCAGATTCGTGTGATTCCTTTATAATTTTTACTCTATCGTCCTGGTGTGGAACGGATAAAATTCCTTCACATAGTGTGATTGATATATTCGATTCTAATGTAAGGATTCGGATGAGAGTTTTGATATTTGTCCATAAGAATGAGTCGGTTATTCCAGGATCTTTAGAAATTGTGCAGGACGTGATTTCAAGTTTGTGTAATGTTTCTATTAGTGTGGTGAGGCATTTTTTTACTGTTTCTAAGCTTACGGAATCTGTATGATTTTGTTTGCAAACCATTCCGAAATAACATTTTATTCCTCGACGTGTGACTAATATTTCTCCGACTTGTGGTTTACACTGCAATAATTCTTGTTGTTTAATTTTCTTCTTTTCCGTTAAAATTCCCGTTACTACCGTGTTTGTGTCACAGTCAGCTGATATAAAATATGCGATATTGTCTTTTTTTTCTAGAAGGTGGTGTTGTGTGATTGTTGGAAATTGCGCCACGCACCCTCAACCACGAGTACGCTTGCACGCCGTGCCCGCGCGACGCCGATGCCGTGCTCGCCGAGCCATCGGCTGCGTGCTCCATGCGTCACCCTAACGCTCTCGGCGCACGACAAGAGCTACACTTGTGCGGTGTCTCCGCTCGTCATGCCGCGGCTATCTGTTCAGTGCGGCACCTTAACATCCGACCGTACTACCTGGCGCCACGTGAAAGGTCTTCAACTGGCGGACCTGGATTTCACCGCCCGCGATCCCGTGGAACTGCTCCTGGGAGCGGGAGTGTACGGGGACATTGTTATGGGCAGCGTGCGCCGAGGAAACAGGCGAGACCCGGTGGCACAGCAGACGAGACTGGGCTGGATCCTCCTCGGAGGGCACAGGACAGCAGAGCATGGACCTGCAATCAACGCTCTTCATGGCATCGTGCAGGAGGACGTCGCATCGGCGCTACGCCAGTTCTGGGAATGGGAGGAGCCGAGGCCTGTGGCGCTGCCGCCCACGGAAGAAGAGCGACTTGCTGAGGTACACTTCTTGAATACTTACAAGCGATTACCGAATGGACGATTTCAGGTGCGCCTTCCTTTCCGCACCTCGCCGTCACCGGAATTGTCCACGACCAAGAGGGCCGCCCAGCGCATGCTTGCCACGATGGAGCGCAGATTTGTCCGGGACCCTGACTTTCACCAGATGTACCAGAGCTTCCTGGATGAATACCTAGCGCTGCGACACATGGCTCCAGCTTTGCAGGCCACGGCTGTCGAGGACGGCCGCCTGTGCTACCTGCCGCATCACGGCGTCTTGAAGTTCATGGGAGAGATCCGAAAATTGAGAGTGGTTTTCAATGCTTCTGCACGTACAGCCACAGGCAATAGCCTCAACGAGCACTTGCTTACAGGGCCCAATCTGTTGCCAGCACTACCAGACGTACTCCTTCGGTGGCGACGTCATCGCTTCGCCTTCGTAGCCGACATGGAGAAAATGTACCGCCAAGTCGAGCTCCATCCGGCGGACAGGGATCTCCAACGGATATTGTGGCAGCACGATGGTTCAGTGGTAGAATATCGACTGAACACCCTCACGTATGGGACTGCGTGTGCGCCATTCCTCGCTATCCGAGTCCTTCAGCAGCTGGCGCTGGAGGAACAGCAGTGCTTCCCGGTAGGAGCCGCAGCCTTGCGGCACGATGTCTACGTCGACGACGTCTTGTCTGGAGCATCCTCGTTGGAAGCCGGGATCCTAAAGCAGAAAGAGTTGTCTGCTCTCTGCATGGCGGGCGGCTTTCCACTAAGGAAGTGGGCAGCCAATCACCCGGACTTACTCCAGAGCGTGCCCATGACTCACCGCCAACCTCCTTCAACGAGCGCGGAGCTGCCCTACATCGCGCACTCTGTCCTGGGACTGCGTTGGCTTCCAGAGGAGGACCACTTGACCGTCAGCGTCTCCATGACTCCGAGCGATACGGCCACGAAACGTTCTGTGCTTTCGCAGGTGGCTCGTCTCTTCGACCCGCTCGGCTGGCTGGCACCAGTGGTCATTCAAGCAAAAATGCTGCTGCAGGCAACCTGGCTGCAGCAACTGGAGTGGGACTCTCCTTTGGCTGCCCCGGAGTCAGCAACATGGAGTCGAATCATAGAGGAACTTCCCGTCATCGAGCAGCTGCGCATTCCAAGGTGGCTGCAGGGATTCTCTGATGGGTGCAGCATGCAAATCCACGGATTCGCCGACGCGTCGGAGCGGGCCTACGGCGCCGTCGTCTACGTGCGAGTCGAGGAGGCCGAGACTGTGCACGTATCACTGGTTCAAGCCAAGTCCAAAGTGGCCCCGCTAAAACAGATCTCGCTACCGAGGCTCGAGTTGTGCGCCGCAGCTCTTCTTGCCAAGCTGTCTTCACGCGTTCGTCAAGCGCTGGGTTTGGGCTCCATACCGACATACCATTGGTCGGACTCAAC
Source organism: Mimumesa dahlbomi (assembly GCA_917499265.3). NCBI lineage: Eukaryota > Metazoa > Arthropoda > Insecta > Hymenoptera > Crabronidae > Mimumesa > Mimumesa dahlbomi. The sequence continues at coordinate 678,576 of OU824126.1, forward strand.
CGTGACGCTCGCATGGCTACGCGCACATCCATCTAAGTGGACTACCTTCGTGGCCAATCGAGTAGCTGACATCCAACGCGAAAGCCACTTAGTGCAGTGGCGTCATGTGCCAGGGAAGGACAATCCGGCCGATTGCGTGTCCCGTGGGCTGTTCCCGAGAGAACTCGCAGAACATCACCTCTGGTGGCAGGGACCATCATTCCTGCAGGGCGATGTGTCATCGTGGCCGGGCGCGGAGGAACCACGGCACGAGGGTGAAATTCCGGAGGGGAGGCGCACGAACTGCCTGGCAGTAACGCAGGCGATACTCGAACCTCCGGAACTAACCCGTTTCTCCAACCTCAACCGTTTGCTCAGAGTCACCGCTTGGATAAGGCGGTGGGGGGCTCCTCAACGTAAACGAGAGAACCAGGAGTTCGTTCAAGGAGGATCGCTCTTGCATCCGCAGGAGTTGGAGGCTGCACTCTTTCTGTGGGTGCGGGCCTCTCAGAGCGCTGCTTTCGGCAGGGAACTCCGGAACATTCGGGAAGGGCGGGCGGTACACAGACAGAGCCCACTACTAAAACTGAACCCTTTTTTAGATCACGAAGGAATTCTGCGTGTTGGAGGGCGGATAAAACACGCATTGTTGGACGCGGACCAACGCCACCCAATGGTACTTGCCACGACTTCGCACCTTAGCAGGCTAATAGTGGAGGCCCATCACGCGAGGACCTTGCATGGCGGGACTCAGGCGACCCTGTCCTCCATCCGACAACGTTTTTGGATCCTGCGGGGACGCCAGGCGGTGAAAGGGTGGTTTCACCGTTGCCCCAGGTGCATCCGGTGGAGAGCGGCTGCTCCTCAACCCATGATGGGCGACCTTCCCGCAGCCAGGGTGACGCCTAGTCGTCCATTCTTGCACTCCGGTGTGGACTTCGCGGGACCGATATGGCTGCGTACCACAAGGGGGCGGGGGCATCGATCATACAAGGCGTTTTTATGTATTTTTGTATGTTTTAGCACACGTGCCGTTCACTTAGAGGTAGTCAGCGACTACACTGCCGAAGCGTTCCTCGCTGCCTTTCGGCGCTTCATATCCCGTCGTGGCCTCTGTGCGGCGATATACAGCGACCGAGGCACCAATTTCGTTGGCGCGGACTCTGAACTGCGAGCCCTCTTCTCCGAAGCTGCTCCTGACGCCCGACGCATCGCCGGGCGCCTTGCCGACGAGGGGATTCGTTGGGTCTTTAACCCCCCTGCGGCACCTCACTTCGGCGGCCTTTGGGAGGCTGCGGTGAAATCTGTGAAGCACCACGTGCGGCGCGTGATTGGCGAGGCAACCCTAACCTACGAAGAAATGACGACTCTGCTGGCCGAGATTGAGGCGTGCCTGAATTCGCGCACTCTCCAACCCATGAGCGACGACCCAGAGGACCTGACCCCCTTGACTCCTGGGCACTTTCTTGTGGGAGGGCCGCTCAACGCAATACCTGAGCCATCACTCCTTGACACTCCTGTCAACCGGCTGTCTCGTTGGCAGTTGTTGCAAAGCATGAGGGATCATCTGTGGGACAGGTGGTCCAGGGAGTATGTACAGTCTCTCTCGCCGCGGCCGAAGTGGTGGTCGGCCACTGGAGGGTTGCAGAACGGTCAGCTCTGCATCATCAAGGACGAAAGGACCTCCCCAACCAAGTGGCCCCTCGGCCGAGTTATCCGCCTCCACCAGGGGAAAGATGGACAAGTTCGATTTGCGGACGTGAGAACCCAATCCGGAACGCTGACCAGGCCGATTATCAAACTTGTACCGCTTCTCAGCACAGAGTCCTCCACGCAGCCAAGCCCACTGTGAAATACTGTCGTGTTCCCAGAGTATCCGTAACTATGTACTCCGCTTGTCTCGTATGCGCTCATCACTGGTGCGGCGTGCTCGCTGGTCAACGTCTCCTACAGTTTTGTCGCCTACGACAAGGCGGGCGGGATGTTGGAAATTGCGCCGCGCACCCTCAACCACGAGTACGCTTGCACGCCGTGCCCGCGCGACGCCGATGCCGTGCTCGCCGAGCCATCGGCTGCGTGCTCCATGCGTCTCGCTCCGCGCCTCTCCGCAAAGGCGTGGGACCCCGCCGAATGTTCTCGAATTCGCGCGTTCCAGAGCAATTGTTTTGGTTACGCAATCATCGTCTCGAGAGTGTTCGAGAGTATTCGGCGAGGTGTTTTTCTATATAAGGTCGCCGCGCGATTATTGTCGCTCTCTCAGTCTTCCAGTGCTGTCGCTGTATTCTATACGCTTGTGCTTCGCAATTATTCGCCACGTGCTCGTGTCTTTCTGCTAGTGCATGTAACTTTCCGCGCCTAATCTAGCCTTGCTGCTTGTTTGTGCTTTATTAGTCTGCGTTTATTAGCGTGCGTTTATCTGCTGTTTCTTGTGCTTTATCTTGCCGACTAAATAATAAACGTGGATTGTTTGGTGAAGTGCCGCTCTTTTTCATTCCCTTCGGCCGCCGTTTCGTCTCAACCGCGCCGCGCGGTAGACCACTGCCGAGCTAGACCGATTCGTAACAGTGATTGTTATATTATTGTTAATTACTTTGTCTTCCGTAATGTTGGTACTTCTTGTTTTAGGGTATTTTGTCGGTACTTTAATGTTTTTCCTTTGATATTGTGATGGTTTGTATGTTTCGTCGTAAGTGTCACTGTCCGTATCGTAAGTTTCGTTGTACTTATTGTTAGTGGTATTTTTTGAATGTGCGGGTGTTTCTGTAAATGTGTCGTTCCATTTTGACGTGCCTGGTCGTGGTTCTGGTGTATCCGTTAGGTTTGTTGTGTTTTGCTGTGTGTGTGTAGGTGATCGGAAAGTAGGTACAATTTCCGGGGAAGAGTGCAATGTGTCGTCGTTGTTGTTTCTGTCTGGTATTTCAGGGTGTTTGTGTTTACTTGGTGGTGACCTGAAATTTGGTTGTACGGATGGTAGTGCAATATTTTGTTCTCCGATGATAGATTTTGAATTTGAGGGGTTTTCTAATTTTTGCGTTGTTGGTCGTTGTTTGTTCGTTTTCAAGCTGTGATCGGATTCTGCGGCGTTATCACGTTGTTCCTCCAATGTGTGCGTTACAGCGGGTATGTCGCTGTGTACGTGAGCGTGTGCGCGTGTGTGTGCGTCTGTGCTTGTAGTTTCCGTTGGAGCGGTAAGTGTGATGTGAGTGCCGTCTGTGTGTTGAGCTACAGCGTTGCTACTTTGTTGTACCGGTGTGTGTGGCATTGCAGGTAATGCGTCGCCGTGGGCGTGTACGTGTGCGTGTACGTGTGCGTCTGCGGAATGCTTGTGTCCCGGTGTGCGTTTAAAAGTCGCGTCTGAACTGCGCTCGACGTATGTTCCGTCAGCTGATTGATTTCTGGGTATTTCTGCGTATCGCAGATTTTCTGTTATTCTTTCCCCTTGATTTTCCCGATTTTTCTGGGAGTTTTTACGTGTCCTGGGTATCTTGCGTTTGGTCTGTTTTTCCGTATCCTGGTCCGATGTGTCAATTGTGCGTTTCCTGGTCGTTTTTCCGTGTGACGGTCCGGCTTCGTCTTCTGAAGGTGACGATTCGCAATTGCTGTCGTCAATTGCGGAGGTGTTTTTGACTTCTGTCCTCTCCTCTTGTGTCTCGTGGTCGTTACGTTGTGAAGGTGTCTCTAATTTTACGTTTGTATTTGTATTTGTGTCTATGTCGGTACATGATTCCGTTTCTAAGTTCGTTTCTGGTTCTGTTTCGTGTACATGAATTATTTTGTCCGATGCCGGGTTTCCAGAGGATTCGTCAGAAGTTGAACGTCTACGTGTTTTAGGTTGGTGAAATAGTTTAGATTTTTTTGATTCCTGTTTTTCCGAAGTATCCGATGAACTTTCTCTGGGCCTGATGGGCATAATTTTTGCTGGATTCCGAGATAGCGCGTCTGCGACTACATTTAATTTTCCCGGTTGGTGTCGGATTTCGAAATCGTAGTCATTTAGTATAGTTTGCCATCGTTGTAATTGTTGTGGGGGTTTGTCTTTGTTTTTTAAAAATGTTAATGCTCTGTTGTCGGTTACCAGTGTGAAATGCTGTCCGTATAAATATGGTCGAAAGTGTTTTAGTGAATTAACCATGGCTAATAATTCTTTTCGCATTGGGTCGTATGATTGTTCTGATTTCGCGAGAGTTTCCGAGTAAAATGCTATTGGGTGATTGAATCCTTCGTGTTGCTGACTGAGAACTGCGCCTATAGCGTAATCTGATGCGTCGGTTGTTACGGTAAATGGTTTTGTGAAGTCCGGATAGCGTAGAATAGGTCGTTCCATAATTTTCTGCTTTATGTAATCAAATGCATTCTGTGCGTCGTCGGTCCATTTGAAGTCTGCTGTTTTTTGTAATAAATTCGTCATTGGTTTTGTGATTTTTGCATAATTTTGAATAAATCGTCTGTAGTATCCAGCGAGACCAAGAAATTGTCGAACATTCTTTTTATCTTTTGGAACTGGGAAATTTTTTACTGAAGTAATTATTGTCGAATTTGGTTTTACTCCGTGCTCTGTAATTGAATGTCCTAAATACGTAACTTTCCGTCTTAAAAATTGGCACTTGTTTGTCTGTAAGGTCAGTCCGGCGTCAATCAATCTGTTCGCAAGTCGATAGAATTTCTTTGTATGTTCATCGAGTGTGTTCGCGTAAATGACAATATCATCGAGATATACAAATAAATCGGTTCCCTGTAATCCTGTCAGAACGATGTCCATAACTCTTTGGAATGTCGCGGGAGCATTTTTTAATCCGAATGGCATGCGATTAAACTCATAATGTCCGTTAGTTGTTGAAAAGGCTGTTTTTTGTTTGTCTAGCGGGTGCATTTCTATCTGGTGGAAGCCAGATGCCAGGTCGAAAATCGAAAAGTAACGTGCTTTGCCTAATTGATCTAGAATTTCTGTAATATTTGGTAATGGATACGCGTCTTTAATTGTTTTTTCGTTCAATTTTCTGTAATCAATAACCATTCGCCATTTTTTGTTTTGTGTATCAGATTTTTTTGGTACTATCCAAACTGGTGCGTTATATGGAGATATTGAAGGTTGGATTATTTTTTTTTCGAGTAAGTCTTGTACTTGTTTTTGAATTTCTTTTTTGTGAATTACTGGATAGCGGTACTGTTTTGTATTTATAGGATTGTCATCGGTCGTTCTGATTCTATGTTTTGTTCCGTTAGTATGGCCTAATTGATCTCCAGGAATGTAAAATAATTGTAAGTATTCACGCATTAAATTGTAAACGTAATGTTTTTCTTCTGAGTCTAAATGTTCTACGTGAAGGTACGGTTTTACTTTTTCGAAACGTTCTTCTGCCGTTTCCGCGTTTATAGTTCGGATTGTTGCGTTTAATTTATGGGTGGTCTTTTCTAAATCTTTATTCGTAGGTGTTGAAATTTCTTTGACTGCGTGGAGTTTTACTGTTAGGACTTCAAATTTTATTGCTGACGCGGTGGTGTTTATTATTTGTGTGTGGGCGATACCGTTCCGATTCGTTACGAGTGCGTTTCCGATATAAAGGCCAGTGTTTGTATTAATTCTCTCTACGTAGCCTTCTTGGAGCTCGGTCGGTTCTAATCTAAGGAATATTTGTACTTTAGCTCTAGCTGGAATTGAGATTGTTTCATTTCGAGTGAATGGAATTTTTCTGTTACCAAGCAGGATACATGATTTGGAGTATAAAATATCTGAATTTGTTTGTTTGAAAAATGCGTTCCCTAATATACCGTCTTCTTCGATCGGAAATGAATTTGATACGACGTGAAATTCTGTGTACCGTGAGTAATTGTCGCGTGAATTATCTCTGTGTCGTGAATATCTATCGTCTGTGTATTGTTGGTATCTGTCGCGTGAATTTTGTCTGTGTTCTGAATATCTGTCGCGTGAATCGTCTCTATATTGTTGGTATCTATCGCGTGAATTATGTCTGTATTGTGAATATCTGTCTCTTGAATCGTCTCTGTATCGTGAGTATCTATCGCGTGAATTGTGTCTGTATTGTGAATATCTGTCGCGTGAATCGTCTCTGTATCGGGAGTATCTGTCTCGTGGGTCGTCTCTGTATTGTGAATATCTATCTCTCGGATAATTATTTCGTGTGTAACTGTCGCGTCTTCTAAGTTGTTCTAGTCGTGTGCATTCTGATGTCGCGTGTCCCGGTCGTTTGTGGAATTCGCAGTATTTTTGTGTCGGTTCCATGAATCGTACTCTTGTCGTTGTGTGTTCTGTGTTTGGTCTGTGATTTTCATGTAGTGCTGTACGTTTTTCTAATTCGTATTCGATTGCTATGGCTTGTTTAATAAGGTCTGCTAAGTCTTGTTGGTCGTAGGTTATAATTTGTATGGCAATGTCTTTATGGAGTCCTCTAATAAACGCGCGCTTTATCCTTTCGTTTTCTTCGCTAAGTCTTTCTTCAAGGTATATTTTCCGGGTGGAGCCGTCTATGGTTTCGTTTAATCTATTTCTAATTTGTCGGGCTATTTCTTTTATTCGCGCCGCGTATTTTATTACAGTTTCATTATGTGACTGATAATTTGAATTTAATTTATTCGAAAGGTCTATTATGTCTGTTGTTTTACTAAAAAGTTTTAATTCTGCTAGTAATTGTTCTAAGGTTGCGATTCTTTCGTCTCCTACGATGGATAACGCGTCTCCTATTAGTTTTGCCGGAAGGATTTTTGCGAATTTTCCTTTTTCGGAATCCTGTAACATTCCGTTTACTCGTCTGCATGGGTTTGCGAATGTTTCATAGGTAATATTATGACCATCGTAATACGGAATTGTGTTGTACGCGTCGTGGAAAGTTAACATATTCTCTGTCATTTTTATGTGTTGGGGACTTTTGTCTTTTAAAATATCCGATAAGCGTACGGGTTGAATTTTGAATAGTTTTGTTTAAACGATTTTTGTACAGTTTTACAAACAAATTTCGAGAGTGCGTATGTAAAATTTGTTAAAATAAATTTTGTACTTACATTAGCAGTGTGAATGCAAGGGGTTGCATGTAGGTGTGTCTGTCCTTCGTGTGATTGCTGTCCTTTGTTCTTCTGTCTTCTTTTCACTGACTCTAGTGTGCGCGGTGCTATTTATTTAATACTTTTTTTTTATGTAATTATTCGGATGTGCGGGACAAAAAAGCCGCTGCCACCAATTTGTGATGGGAAAATGGTAGGTGGTCCGACGGAATAAAAAGTTTGATTGAGAGAGTAAGAGACTGTATTTGAGCGAGACTAATTAAGAGGAGGGCGACTTTCCTAGACGGTAGGTGATTGAGAAGTGAAGTGTGAAGCTGCCCCGCGAAGGCGGTTCGGGACCACCTCGCTCGGTCCCACGGTGGGACCGCGGTGTCTAGGCGCTGACGCTGGGCATTCCGCGATAAGGGTAGCGTGAGAACGTCATCACAGCACTCTTAATGATAAGGGTGGCGAGAAGTCGTCACAATCTCAAACGGTTTCAAAATTACGGCTATGTAAAGTTTGCTAAAATCCGCCAAAAAAGCGTAACCGACATGTGTTCAAATCACCATATCTTTTCTCGTAATTGAGCTAGAGAGATGGGACTGGTGTCATTTTATTCGGTTTTAAATGCCCCTTCTTCTGATGTACAACATAACATACTTTGTTATAAAAAGTTTTTTTGTGACATCAAATTCAAAATTTTGATTTTGATTTTCTCAAAAAGTGGCACTTTTAAAATTTTTAAAAAATTCCTATAAATAGTTTATACTTTTGGTAAGTGATTCTCAAGGTTTCAAAGTGGGACGGTAATGGGTTCATAGTTAAATAATAATTTGGAAAAAAGGGTGTTTTACGAAACTGTTAGTCACCCAACGTACGACAGGTTTCTTTACTATATTACATTAATCAAAAACATAAAATAAAATTTTTAACACTTACATCTTAGGCAAAAGTTATTCAGAACTTGATGAGTTGTAAAGTTTTCATGGCTTCTTCAGATGATATTGCATAAATCCTTCTTGTAGGAGTGGTGGGATCAACTTTGCAAAGTACATCTGCCAGTGGTATCCATAATATGTCCGGTTTTCTTGGATATGAAAATGATGATGAAGGACCAGCAGGATGCAGAAATGTCACTTTTACTTCATCTTCTTCTTCTTCATTCTTCTCCAACACATAAGCCAGCCACCACTTTTGCTCATATACAGCGGTTATATATCCACTAATTTCTGTCATTCGTAGTTTTTCAGGGCATTTTTGGATGGCTTGCCCTTGCAGCAAGTCTACAACATCCATATGACAACCAAATTTTAACAGCTATCCAACTATATGAATGGGCAGTTGAATATTTATCTGGCATTAATTTCACCTGCTTTACACAAGATGAGTATGTTGAGTCTGAAAAATTTCTGAGTAACCGTTTCAACCAAACAATAACTATTAAGGGAACACAGCAATATCATGCTTATACACCTGTAAATTCAAACATATCAAAGATATGTGTAAAAATTTTCTCGAAAGATATAACAGAGAAAACAGTAACCATCCGAAAATGCCCTGAAAAACTACGAACGACAGAAATTAGTGGATATATAACCGCTGTATATGACCAAAAGTGGTGGCTGGCATATGTGTTGGAGAAGAATGAAGAAGAAGATGAAGTAAAAGTGATATTTCGGCATCCTGCTGGTCCTTCATCATCATTTTCATATCCAAGAAAACCGGACATATTATGGATACCACTGGCAGATGTACTTTGCAAAGTTGATCCCACCACTCCTACAAGAAGGATTTATGCAATATCATCTGAAGAAGCCATGAAAACTTTACAACTCATCAAGTTCTGAATAACTTTTGCCTAAGATGTAAGTGTTAAAAATTTTATTTTATGTTCTTGATTAATGTAATATAGTAAAGAAACCTGTCGTACGTAGGTGACTAACGGTTTCGTAAAACACCCTTTTTTCAAATTATTATTTAACTATGAACCCATTACCGTCCCACTTTGAAACTTTGAGAATCACTTACCAAAAGTATAAACTATTTATAGGAATTTTTTTAAAATTTTAAAAGTGGCACTTTTTGAGAAAATCAAAATCAAAACTTTGAATTTGATGTCACAAAAAAACTTTTTATAACAAAGTATGTTATGTTGTACATCAAAAGAAGGGGCATTTAAAACCGAATAAAATGACACCAGTCCCATCCCTCTAGCTCAATTACGAGAAAAGATATGGTGATTTGAACACATGTCGGTTACGCTTTTTTGGCGGATTTTAGCAAACTTTACATAGCCGTAATTTTGAAACCGTTTGAGATATTTGAAAAAAATTTGGCATTTTTCTTAATCTCTATAAGGACAACCTTCGTACCAAATTTTATCAAATTCTGAGATGGTCATGTCAAATTTTTCAATAAAGTGTGTTGATTTCACATGGAATGACCCAGGGAGAGATACAACCCAGATGAGCCTACGGCATAAACCGTAGGGCGCTGGCCTTGTATTGGAATGAGTGAAATCCAGATCCATATGAACCTACGGCATAAACCGTAGGGCGCTGGCCTCCAGAGCGGTTAGAATTGAGGATGAATGAATCCAGATGAGCCTACAGCATGAACTGTAATAACGGCGCACTCGCTACGACTGCAAATGGTCGCGCAGGTACGGAAGCAAGCCTAAGGGCACGCGCAGTCCGACACCCGCTGTTTGTGGTTTTGACCTGCTACGGTAAAGGTCGTAAAATAATAACTCTCATAACTTTTTATTTCACTCCGAGCGGTTAGAGTGAATAATTTGTGGGTACGTTACTCGATTATGCTTTAGATTTACTTCGAGTGGAAAGGTTTTAATATCTAGAAATAATTCTTCACTTGAATTTATGTTCTAGTAAAATGTAACAAGTATATTCTTTCAACTGAATATATATACAAGTATGTTTAGTGTTTGTGTAAGAATTTAGTGAATGTAAGTAATAATTGAAAGCACTAAATGTTTACCCTTGGGCAGTGACGGTTGACGAGACTTCACAATAAGATGACTCCGAACTAGTTCGCGAGTGACTCTAACGTGAGTTGAACGGGGGAACTCCGACCAAGAGTTGAATTGCCAATGGACAGACTAATCTTCCGAAGGTTAAAGAGAACTCGAAAAGGAACTGGGCCTAATCTCGTAGTGTAATGCTCAAGCGTCGTACTGTGAGTAACCCGAAGATACGCATTCTCGTTGCCCTTATATAGGTCGAAAAAGTAGTGGGGAATTGAAAATTCTAGAAAATCTATCCTATAGTGGGAGTAAAAATGCTGTATGAAAAGACAGTTGGAAACGGCTGGATTTACGTGGCAAGCAAGACTCTCGCTTTCGAGTTTTCCTTATGACATGGGGTCGAAAGTGTAGCTATCCGCGAGCCCTAGACCAGAGGCCAAGGGCTGTATGTATATCGTATCGTATTTACGTTTGAAAAAGGGGACTAAGCGTCTGGGTGTCGCCAAGAGAAAATTCCACGATGAGAAATTTTCATGAGAATCATACGATTCATACGTAACACCGGAAGAGTCTCTAATTTTTTTATTCACGTCTTCAGAGAATTTTAAAAAATTTTTAAATACATAATTCTGGTTACTGTTACGTATGAATCGTATGATTCTCATGAAAATTTCTCATCGTGGAATTTTCTCTTGGCGACACCCAGACGCTTAGTCCCCTTTTTCAAACGTAAACAGGATACGATATACATACAGCCCTTGGCCTCTGGTCTAGGGCCCGCGGATAGCTACACTTTCGACCCCATGTAATAAGGAAAACTCGAAAGCGAGGGTCTTGCTTGCCACGTAATTCCAGCCGTTTCCAACTGTCTTTCATACAGCATTTTTACTCCCTCCATAGGATAGATTTTCTAGAATTTTCAATTCTCCACTACTTTTTCGACCTATATAAGGGCCACGAAAATGCGTATCTTCGGGTTACTCACAGTACGGCGCTTGAGCATTACACTACGAGATTAGGCCCAGTTCCTTTTCGAGTTTTCTTTTAACCTTCGGAAGATTAGTCTGTCCATTGGCAATTCAACTCTTGGTCGGAGTTCCCCCGTTCAACTCACGTTAGAGTCACTCGCGAACTAGTTCGGAGTCATCTTATTGTGAAGTCTCGTCAACCGTCACTGCCCAAGGGTAAACACTTAGAGCTTTTCAATAATTATACTACTTTCTTAAATTCATACACAAAACACTTAACATACATGTATATATATTCGATTGAAAGAATATACTTGTAACATTTTACTAGAAACATAAAATTCGAGTAAAGAATTATTTCTAGAAATTAAAACCTTTCCTCTCGAAACGAATTTAAAACATAATCGAGTAACGTACCCACAAATTATTTCGCTCTAACCGCTCGGAGTGAAACAAAAGTTACGATAGTTTATTATTTTACGACCTTACCGTAGCAGGTCAAAACCACGAACAACGGGTATCGGACTGTGTGGGCCTTTCGGCTTACTTTCCGTGCCTGTGCGACCACTTGCCGTCCTAGCAAGTGCATCGTTATCAACCAGAGAGTAGCACCTTGCAGTCCACCTGTAAGTATTTCTACCTCGGGGTTTCACCTTACCTTAACATATTTTACCACTCTGAAGACCAGCACCCTATGGCTCTGTTCATAGGCTCATCTGGCTTCAGATTCCTTTAATTCCGACACGGGACCAGCACCCTATAGCTCTGTTTATAGGCTCATCTGGCTCGAGTCATTCCTGAGATCCTCCCACACCTGAGTGAATACCAGCACCCTATAGCTCTGTTTATAGGCTCATCTGGATTCATTCTTCCTCAATCTTAACCACTCTGGAGACCAGCACCCTATAGCTCTGTTTATAGGCTCATCTGGCTCTAGTTTTATTCCCTATCGATACCAATGCGAGACCAGCACCCTATGGCTCTGTTCATAGGCTCATCTGGGTTGAATTAAATATCATTTCCAAGATCATACGTCGATTTGTAGCCCCCACTACTGTTGCCGTACGATACCCCCTGCTACAGTTAGGTCAAGGAAGTGACGAAACCAACGTCTCGTCGCGTCTATTCCATAACGCTCACCGGCCACGTTCTAGAAACCCGCCCGGCTCGTAACATTACTATATTTTTTAAAAATAAATAACATTTAATGAATAATTTTGTCACATCATGATTGCAAAATTATTATAATAATGAGATCTGTATATTCCTTTATTTTCCTGCATTCCCCGATTTCTTTATTTCCTTATTTCTTTAATAACAAGTTTTCAATAAAAAGCATACCGTACTTTACATAATTCTACGAATGGAGTGAAATCCACAAAAAGCATCGAAAATGCAAAGCTATGGGACAAGTACAAGAGAATGTTACATTGGAATAGGTTGCTCATTAACATAAACTGCATTTTACACAGGATTTGAAATGAATCAAATGTGAGCAAATACAAATTATTGTAGAGCAACAACACAATACTATCGCTAAGTAAATATATACAATTAACTAAATTTCCCAAAATATGGTGTCTTCTCATTTAATGACTAAATCTGATTACTGCTCTATTAAATGTACTTGGTGGCCCGCTTTTTACGAAGGTTCGATGGTAAAAAATACCTGTAGTATCAACTCCCCTAAGCTTAAATAGTTGGGAATGTGCGACATTAAAAGAGAGTAAAGATTGTGGCCTATCATACATAGGACAGACCAAACAATATCTAAAAAATAGAATCAATGAACATAAATTATCGATTAAGAACTTAAACGTAGCACCTACTGACTTAGTGCACCACTTTTTGGAATTAGGACATGTGTTTAACTTTGAAGAAACCAAAATAATAGGCACAGAACCTAACTTAAGGAAACGTTTACTAATGGAGACCTTTTCAATTATGACTAATAATTCAGTCAACAAAAGAACAGAGAATCAAGAGGTACATGATTATTATGCAAACGTCATTAAACTATTGACTTAATGAACGTCTTATAAGATCCTTTCTTGCAATATATGACTCCTCTCTATTATTCTCTTAGTTTGTCTCCAACTAATGTACAAAGGATTGTTTTCTTAAATAACACCATGGTTTCACCCAACTAATTAAGAACAATTATGAATGTCCGGTTCCAAAAATTGTTTTTAAAAAAAGTTCACTAGAGTAACGATAAATCCATTGTTTCATTGATTACATTATTAACAGGCTCATCCACAGATTCCTTCTTTTCTTGAAACACGTGCTTGGTCATCGAAACTATCTGGGTTTAACTTCACGTTTCAATAGTTTGAAATTTGGCGCCCTCTTCATGTCTCATGTTGTTATCGATCTATCGATCACCGACAAATTTAAAAATACTGATAAAATTCAGTGTCGGGAAGTATTGCCCCGTTTTGTTTATAGATCAGGTCATTAGTCTAAAGCATTTACTAGGAGTCAGACGTGACATACCCGATGTCTCGTTTTAAAATATAAATTAATTATACATCCAAAGTTGGTGAGTTCCTTCTACCAATGGGTTATACCATATTTTTGTTCGAATATCTTTATTCTATAAAAATATTATTACATATTAAATTAGATACATCGGCTTTTATAAATTTAGAAAAATTAAAAATATTAAATTTAGTTTAATAATTATGTTTTTTTTCTTTTGGCTTTTTATACACAAACAGGTTCTATAATTAATAAAACAGATAGTTTGTTTGAATTTTAATTTGGTTTTTCATTTTTCATATTGACTTATGTTCTCCTTACAAAGAGAACATAAGTTCTTATAGAATATTGTCCCTGAAGATGATCCCAACAAGGATCGAAACGTTGGACCGAATTTTCAAATATTAGAATAGTGTTCTCACCTTTGGATGGTGAAGTTTTACAACATAATATGTAAGTAACTTTAATTTTATATCCATATACATTACTTTTGAAATTTGAGGATCGTAATAAAGGCCAAGTAAGTGATTTTTTTTACACAAAATTTATATAATCGATCGATAAAATTATTTAGTTTAATGTTTAAAATGGCCATAAACGGAATTAATCTTAACAATTTTAATTTTTTCAACTACATACAAACAGAGTACGGGTCACATGTAGTACATATTATGAAGAAATATTCGAACGCAATAACAAAGTTACCTGGGGTCACTAACCGTAAAATCTTCTTACTGACTTGCAAAAAGTCTATGATATTTCCTTCACACATAAATAATATTAAAATAAACATAGATTTGACGAACAATTTATTATTCAGGAAATTAGAAACACATTTACAAGCATTAAAAGATAATATATTAAAGTTAGAAATTAAAGACATACATAGTAAAGAAAAGAAAATCAAAACTGAATTACAAAATTTAGAATTTCAAATTAAATGCCATATACCCACGGAAACATATAATAGATTTTTTAAGATAGAGAAAGATAAATATCAGAGATTATTTTGCAAACATAAGAAGGAATGTGTGAATAAATTTACCTAATAAATTTGCCCTGAAAAACTACGAACGACAGAAATTAGTGGATATATAACCGCTGTATATGACCAAAAGTGGTGGCTGGCATATGTGTTGGAGAAGAATGAAGAAGAAGATGAAGTAAAAGTGATATTTCGGCATCCTGCTGGTCCTTCATCATCATTTTCATATCCAAGAAAACCGGACATATTATGGATACCACTGGCAGATGTACTTTGCAAAGTTGATCCCACCACTCCTACAAGAAGGATTTATGCAATATCATCTGAAGAAGCCATGAAAACTTTACAACTCATCAAGTTCTGAATAACTTTTGCCTAAGATGTAAGTGTTAAAAATTTTATTTTATGTTCTTGATTAATGTAATATAGTAAAGAAACCTGTCGTACGTAGGTGACTAACGGTTTCGTAAAACACCCTTTTTTCAAATTATTATTTAACTATGAACCCATTACCGTCCCACTTTGAAACTTTGAGAATCACTTACCAAAAGTATAAACTATTTATAGGAATTTTTTTAAAATTTTAAAAGTGGCACTTTTTGAGAAAATCAAAATCAAAACTTTGAATTTGATGTCACAAAAAAACTTTTTATAACAAAGTATGTTATGTTGTACATCAAAAGAAGGGGCATTTAAAACCGAATAAAATGACACCAGTCCCATCCCTCTAGCTCAATTACGAGAAAAGATATGGTGATTTGAACACATGTCGGTTACGCTTTTTTGGCGGATTTTAGCAAACTTTACATAGCCGTAATTTTGAAACCGTTTGAGATATTTGAAAAAAATTTGGCATTTTTCTTAATCTCTATAAGGACAACCTTCGTACCAAATTTTATCAAATTCTGAGATGGTCATGTCAAATTTTTCAATAAAGTGTGTTGATTTCACATGGAATGACCCAGGGAGAGATACAACCCAGATGAGCCTACGGCATAAACCGTAGGGCGCTGGCCTTGTATTGGAATGAGTGAAATCCAGATCCATATGAACCTACGGCATAAACCGTAGGGCGCTGGCCTCCAGAGCGGTTAGAATTGAGGATGAATGAATCCAGATGAGCCTACAGCATGAACTGTAATAACGGCGCACTCGCTACGACTGCAAATGGTCGCGCAGGTACGGAAGCAAGCCTAAGGGCACGCGCAGTCCGACACCCGCTGTTTGTGGTTTTGACCTGCTACGGTAAAGGTCGTAAAATAATAACTCTCATAACTTTTTATTTCACTCCGAGCGGTTAGAGTGAATAATTTGTGGGTACGTTACTCGATTATGCTTTAGATTTACTTCGAGTGGAAAGGTTTTAATATCTAGAAATAATTCTTCACTTGAATTTATGTTCTAGTAAAATGTAACAAGTATATTCTTTCAACTGAATATATATACAAGTATGTTTAGTGTTTGTGTAAGAATTTAGTGAATGTAAGTAATAATTGAAAGCACTAAATGTTTACCCTTGGGCAGTGACGGTTGACGAGACTTCACAATAAGATGACTCCGAACTAGTTCGCGAGTGACTCTAACGTGAGTTGAACGGGGGAACTCCGACCAAGAGTTGAATTGCCAATGGACAGACTAATCTTCCGAAGGTTAAAGAGAACTCGAAAAGGAACTGGGCCTAATCTCGTAGTGTAATGCTCAAGCGTCGTACTGTGAGTAACCCGAAGATACGCATTCTCGTTGCCCTTATATAGGTCGAAAAAGTAGTGGGGAATTGAAAATTCTAGAAAATCTATCCTATAGTGGGAGTAAAAATGCTGTATGAAAAGACAGTTGGAAACGGCTGGATTTACGTGGCAAGCAAGACTCTCGCTTTCGAGTTTTCCTTATGACATGGGGTCGAAAGTGTAGCTATCCGCGAGCCCTAGACCAGAGGCCAAGGGCTGTATGTATATCGTATCGTATTTACGTTTGAAAAAGGGGACTAAGCGTCTGGGTGTCGCCAAGAGAAAATTCCACGATGAGAAATTTTCATGAGAATCATACGATTCATACGTAACACCGGAAGAGTCTCTAATTTTTTTATTCACGTCTTCAGAGAATTTTTAAAAATTTTTAAATACATAATTCTGGTTACTGTTACGTATGAATCGTATGATTCTCATGAAAATTTCTCATCGTGGAATTTTCTCTTGGCGACACCCAGACGCTTAGTCCCCTTTTTCAAACGTAAACAGGATACGATATACATACAGCCCTTGGCCTCTGGTCTAGGGCCCGCGGATAGCTACACTTTCGACCCCATGTAATAAGGAAAACTCGAAAGCGAGGGTCTTGCTTGCCACGTAATTCCAGCCGTTTCCAACTGTCTTTCATACAGCATTTTTACTCCCTCCATAGGATAGATTTTCTAGAATTTTCAATTCTCCACTACTTTTTCGACCTATATAAGGGCCACGAAAATGCGTATCTTCGGGTTACTCACAGTACGGCGCTTGAGCATTACACTACGAGATTAGGCCCAGTTCCTTTTCGAGTTTTCTTTTAACCTTCGGAAGATTAGTCTGTCCATTGGCAATTCAACTCTTGGTCGGAGTTCCCCCGTTCAACTCACGTTAGAGTCACTCGCGAACTAGTTCGGAGTCATCTTATTGTGAAGTCTCGTCAACCGTCACTGCCCAAGGGTAAACACTTAGAGCTTTTCAATAATTATACTACTTTCTTAAATTCATACACAAAACACTTAACATACATGTATATATATTCGATTGAAAGAATATACTTGTAACATTTTACTAGAAACATAAAATTCGAGTAAAGAATTATTTCTAGAAATTAAAACCTTTCCTCTCGAAACGAATTTAAAACATAATCGAGTAACGTACCCACAAATTATTTCGCTCTAACCGCTCGGAGTGAAACAAAAGTTACGATAGTTTATTATTTTACGACCTTACCGTAGCAGGTCAAAACCACGAACAACGGGTATCGGACTGTGTGGGCCTTTCGGCTTACTTTCCGTGCCTGTGCGACCACTTGCCGTCCTAGCAAGTGCATCGTTATCAACCAGAGAGTAGCACCTTGCAGTCCACCTGTAAGTATTTCTACCTCGGGGTTTCACCTTACCTTAACATATTTTACCACTCTGAAGACCAGCACCCTATGGCTCTGTTCATAGGCTCATCTGGCTTCAGATTCCTTTAATTCCGACACGGGACCAGCACCCTATAGCTCTGTTTATAGGCTCATCTGGCTCGAGTCATTCCTGAGATCCTCCCACACCTGAGTGAATACCAGCACCCTATAGCTCTGTTTATAGGCTCATCTGGATTCATTCTTCCTCAATCTTAACCACTCTGGAGACCAGCACCCTATAGCTCTGTTTATAGGCTCATCTGGCTCTAGTTTTATTCCCTATCGATACCAATGCGAGACCAGCACCCTATGGCTCTGTTCATAGGCTCATCTGGGTTGAATTAAATATCATTTCCAAGATCATACGTCGATTTGTAGCCCCCACTACTGTTGCCGTACGATACCCCCTGCTACAGTTAGGTCAAGGAAGTGACGAAACCAACGTCTCGTCGCGTCTATTCCATAACGCTCACCGGCCACGTTCTAGAAACCCGCCCGGCTCGTAACATTACTATATTTTTTAAAAATAAATAACATTTAATGAATAATTTTGTCACATCATGATTGCAAAATTATTATAATAATGAGATCTGTATATTCCTTTATTTTCCTGCATTCCCCGATTTCTTTATTTCCTTATTTCTTTAATAACAAGTTTTCAATAAAAAGCATACCGTACTTTACATAATTCTACGAATGGAGTGAAATCCACAAAAAGCATCGAAAATGCAAAGCTATGGGACAAGTACAAGAGAATGTTACATTGGAATAGGTTGCTCATTAACATAAACTGCATTTTACACAGGATTTGAAATGAATCAAATGTGAGCAAATACAAATTATTGTAGAGCAACAACACAATACTATCGCTAAGTAAATATATACAATTAACTAAATTTCCCAAAATATGGTGTCTTCTCATTTAATGACTAAATCTGATTACTGCTCTATTAAATGTACTTGGTGGCCCGCTTTTTACGAAGGTTCGATGGTAAAAAATACCTGTAGTATCAACTCCCCTAAGCTTAAATAGTTGGGAATGTGCGACATTAAAAGAGAGTAAAGATTGTGGCCTATCATACATAGGACAGACCAAACAATATCTAAAAAATAGAATCAATGAACATAAATTATCGATTAAGAACTTAAACGTAGCACCTACTGACTTAGTGCACCACTTTTTGGAATTAGGACATGTGTTTAACTTTGAAGAAACCAAAATAATAGGCACAGAACCTAACTTAAGGAAACGTTTACTAATGGAGACCTTTTCAATTATGACTAATAATTCAGTCAACAAAAGAACAGAGAATCAAGAGGTACATGATTATTATGCAAACGTCATTAAACTATTGACTTAATGAACGTCTTATAAGATCCTTTCTTGCAATATATGACTCCTCTCTATTATTCTCTTAGTTTGTCTCCAACTAATGTACAAAGGATTGTTTTCTTAAATAACACCATGGTTTCACCCAACTAATTAAGAACAATTATGAATGTCCGGTTCCAAAAATTGTTTTTAAAAAAAGTTCACTAGAGTAACGATAAATCCATTGTTTCATTGATTACATTATTAACAGGCTCATCCACAGATTCCTTCTTTTCTTGAAACACGTGCTTGGTCATCGAAACTATCTGGGTTTAACTTCACGTTTCAATAGTTTGAAATTTGGCGCCCTCTTCATGTCTCATGTTGTTATCGATCTATCGATCACCGACAAATTTAAAAATACTGATAAAATTCAGTGTCGGGAAGTATTGCCCCGTTTTGTTTATAGATCAGGTCATTAGTCTAAAGCATTTACTAGGAGTCAGACGTGACATACCCGATGTCTCGTTTTAAAATATAAATTAATTATACATCCAAAGTTGGTGAGTTCCTTCTACCAATGGGTTATACCATATTTTTGTTCGAATATCTTTATTCTATAAAAATATTATTACATATTAAATTAGATACATCGGCTTTTATAAATTTAGAAAAATTAAAAATATTAAATTTAGTTTAATAATTATGTTTTTTTTCTTTTGGCTTTTTATACACAAACAGGTTCTATAATTAATAAAACAGATAGTTTGTTTGAATTTTAATTTGGTTTTTCATTTTTCATATTGACTTATGTTCTCCTTACAAAGAGAACATAAGTTCTTATAGAATATTGTCCCTGAAGATGATCCCAACAAGGATCGAAACGTTGGACCGAATTTTCAAATATTAGAATAGTGTTCTCACCTTTGGATGGTGAAGTTTTACAACATAATATGTAAGTAACTTTAATTTTATATCCATATACATTACTTTTGAAATTTGAGGATCGTAATAAAGGCCAAGTAAGTGATTTTTTTTACACAAAATTTATATAATCGATCGATAAAATTATTTAGTTTAATGTTTAAAATGGCCATAAACGGAATTAATCTTAACAATTTTAATTTTTTCAACTACATACAAACAGAGTACGGGTCACATGTAGTACATATTATGAAGAAATATTCGAACGCAATAACAAAGTTACCTGGGGTCACTAACCGTAAAATCTTCTTACTGACTTGCAAAAAGTCTATGATATTTCCTTCACACATAAATAATATTAAAATAAACATAGATTTGACGAACAATTTATTATTCAGGAAATTAGAAACACATTTACAAGCATTAAAAGATAATATATTAAAGTTAGAAATTAAAGACATACATAGTAAAGAAAAGAAAATCAAAACTGAATTACAAAATTTAGAATTTCAAATTAAATGCCATATACCCACGGAAACATATAATAGATTTTTTAAGATAGAGAAAGATAAATATCAGAGATTATTTTGCAAACATAAGAAGGAATGTGTGAATAAATTTAATAACTTAAAGGTAAATAATTGTAACATTGAACATATCATGGATTCCATCAACATTGATAAATGGTGCATAAACTTAACAGATGAAGTGATTCCTAAAGAAGTTAAATTTATTATAGCCTTAGGTCCTGGTTTTTCGTTTAACAATCTTTACATCCAGGATTGGTTAATGAAATATTTAATTGAAATAGAACAAAATATAAGCACTATCAATAATTTAGAAATAAGAAGAACAACTAGATTTAAAATAGTTAATAAAATTTACAATTATATAAAGCATAACTCACATATTGATATTCTCACAAGTCAATTTTTTAAACTATATAACATAACAAAGAAATTCCTTAATTCACACAAACATCTTTTGATACTGAGAGCTGATAAAGGCAATATTTCGGTAATAGTTAATAAGGAACAATACATATGTAATATGGAAGAACTTTTATCTGATAAGTCTACTTACACCAAAATCAAAAATGAATACACGGTTACTACACAGAATACCAACAATGCTTTTGCAAGAGAATGGTTACAGCACAAATATATTTCTGACAATATATATAAAGAACTAGTGACCCATAACGCTTTAATACCTAGAGCGTATGGTTTACCGAAGATTCACAAGCCTAACATTCCTTGGAGAATTATTGTATCGTCTATGGGTGGACCTACATATAAACTTTCTGGTTTCCTTGCTAAGATCCTTAGAAACGTGGTAGGACATAATACGAAGTTTACCAAGGATAGTTGGTCGTTTGTAGAAAGTGTCAAAAATTTGTGTATTCCTGATAACCATATCATGATATCATTAGATGTATCGTCACTTTTCACTAACATTCCATTACACCTTGTTCTACAAACAATAGATAAAAGATGGTTACAAATCAAAAAGTTTACAAAGATTTCCAAATTACAGTTCAAAAAAGCTATTCAGTTCGTTATGGAATCTACAATTTTTAAATTTAATAATACAATTTATAAACAAACCTATGGTACACCCATGGGCTCTCCCATATCTCCAGTAATAGCAGAATTAGTTATGGAATCCTTACAAACAATATGTTTAAATAAAATATCAGTACACATTCCATATTTTAAACGATACGTTGATGACATCTTGACTATAGTACCTATTGATAGTATTCCTGAGATTTTGAACGTGTTCAATAGTTACCACGAGAGATTAAAGTTCACACATGAAATAGAGATTGATGGTATGATCAGTTTCCTTGACGTGCTGATGATTCGTGACACTGAAAATAAAGGTAAAATCATAACTGATTGGTACAGGAAACCGACGTGGTCTGGAAGATTTTTAAATTTTCATTCTGCACATCCAACCACACATAAGATAGGATTAATCAAAGGTTTAGTTGATAGAGGTATTAAGCTAGCCAATAATAGGTTCTGGGAAAAAAACATTAAACTCATTAAAGAAACATTAAGCAACAATTGTTACCCACCAGATTTTGTCGAATTACATGTTTCCAAACGCATACACCAATTATATAATTCTTGTACCAATAGTAATGATTTACCTGAAAATAACAACGAGTCATTGAAGAGAGGCGTAGTACCTTACATTAGAGGTTTAAGCGAGGGCATCGCACATGAATTCAAGAGAGTAGGAATTCATACCTGTTATTCGGTCACTAACACAAGCCATAATCTTTTATATCATAGTCCAAAAGACAAAATTAACAAAGAAAAAAGATCCAACGTTGTATATAATATCCCATGTAAAGATTGTGGCCTATCATACATAGGACAGACCAAACAATATCTAAAAAATAGAATCAATGAACATAAATTATCGATTAAGAACTTAAACGTAGCACCTACTGACTTAGTGCACCACTTTTTGGAATTAGGACATGTGTTTAACTTTGAAGAAACCAAAATAATAGGCACAGAACCTAACTTAAGGAAACGTTTACTAATGGAGACCTTTTCAATTATGACTAATAATTCAGTCAACAAAAGAACAGAGAATCAAGAGGTACATGATTATTATGCAAACGTCATTAAACTATTGACTTAATGAACGTCTTATAAGATCCTTTCTTGCAATATATGACTCCTCTCTATTATTCTCTTAGTTTGTCTCCAACTAATGTACAAAGGATTGTTTTCTTAAATAACACCATGGTTTCACCCAACTAATTAAGAACAATTATGAATGTCCGGTTCCAAAAATTGTTTTTAAAAAAAGTTCACTAGAGTAACGATAAATCCATTGTTTCATTGATTACATTATTAACAGGCTCATCCACAGATTCCTTCTTTTCTTGAAACACGTGCTTGGTCATCGAAACTATCTGGGTTTAACTTCACGTTTCAATAGTTTGAAATTTGGCGCCCTCTTCATGTCTCATGTTGTTATCGATCTATCGATCACCGACAAATTTAAAAATACTGATAAAATTCAGTGTCGGGAAGTATTGCCCCGTTTTGTTTATAGATCAGGTCATTAGTCTAAAGCATTTACTAGGAGTCAGACGTGACATACCCGATGTCTCGTTTTAAAATATAAATTAATTATACATCCAAAGTTGGTGAGTTCCTTCTACCAATGGGTTATACCATATTTTTGTTCGAATATCTTTATTCTATAAAAATATTATTACATATTAAATTAGATACATCGGCTTTTATAAATTTAGAAAAATTAAAAATATTAAATTTAGTTTAATAATTATGTTTTTTTTCTTTTGGCTTTTTATACACAAACAGGTTCTATAATTAATAAAACAGATAGTTTGTTTGAATTTTAATTTGGTTTTTCATTTTTCATATTGACTTATGTTCTCCTTACAAAGAGAACATAAGTTCTTATAGAATATTGTCCCTGAAGATGATCCCAACAAGGATCGAAACGTTGGACCGAATTTTCAAATATTAGAATAGTGTTCTCACCTTTGGATGGTGAAGTTTTACAACATAATATGTAAGTAACTTTAATTTTATATCCATATACATTACTTTTGAAATTTGAGGATCGTAATAAAGGCCAAGTAAGTGATTTTTTTTACACAAAATTAAAAGAGAGTTGCTAAAACACAGTATAAAGTGGGCTTCTTACTGTTTAGAATGAAAGTCCTTTAAATATCTCACGTCGTTCCTTTTTAATTTATTTTAACATCAATTGTTGAAATACACTACAATATGTATATGTAATTTTTGACATCGAGCTTCGTAAAAAGCGGGCCACCAAGTACATTTAATAGAGCAGTAAACAGATTTAGTCATTAAATGAGAAGACACCATATTTTGGGAAATTTTGTTAATTGTATATATTTACTTAGCGATAGTATTGTGTCGTTGCTCTACAATAATTTGTACTTGCTCACATTTGATTGATTTCAAATCCTGTGTAAAATGCAGTTTATGTTAATGAGCAACCTATTCCAATGTAACATTCTCTTGTACTTGGCCCATAGCTTTGCATTTTCGATGCCTTTTGTGGATATAGGTTTCGTAAATTTTATTTGTAACTTTCGTAATTCTATAGCCATAAGATTTTCCGAAGAAATGCTACGACTATGAAAATTTGGTTTTGCTATGTACGCTTCCGCACCGCACCGCCCGTCCCACTTTGTAATCAACTTTACATCTACGTGAATTCTAACATTTTCCATCGTCTTTCCGATAACTGCATTATTCATGAGTTTAAACAAATTTTTCGAAAATTCATTGGTAGCGCGCATACGTAATCGAGTATTCAGATCGATATATCCACTTAACCATTTATACTGTTGAAACTGTAAAACGCGATGTATCTTGGGTAATTTTAAACCGTGTTTTAGACATTGTTGCACATACATACATGTAATGTATGATGTATCGCTCTTTGTCGTGAACCGTTGCCAATAACTTTCTGTCAGGTTTCGCGGAATGAGTCGGACAAAACGGTAGGTCCGCGTGCATATCATGCAGAGTGCGATCATATTCTAAATCTACTTCTAGCATATATCCCGTAGGTGCATCGCTGGTAACGGAATTCACATCGAACCGGACGATCTCTTGTTCGTCTAACCATCGAAATCCTCCGTATGGCAAAGGCTGAGACTTTGCCCAACCATACAAATTATTTACATCGAAATACATTTAATACGTGGAGGCTTTGGATGGATCGCACGATGGCAAGTACTTGTTGTTCGCGCGGGCATACCTGTGCGAACATTGACTGAGACCACCGCGAACTCCGCGTTCAAAGAACAATAGCATATCAATGTCTGTCAATAACTCTAGTTCGATATCGGTATGTTTCAACATTGCGTCCCACGTGAAACCAGGCAGTGTGTAGTAATGCGCGGGGTCCAAATAATAGTTCGGGATGCAATCGTTGCGGAAATTTTCAAAAATGTCGGCTAACAACAATATGTCCACCTTCAAGTATAGATCACTGTATTCTCCCAGTGTTTTTATGTTGAAACGCGACCAAACGTTGCATGCATGCCGATAGTTCGACTCGGATATATGTTCATCGTACAACTTACTATAGAACATGTCGCGTGGCGGTATGCATGAATCTGCCAATTTTGAGTACGAGTCTACGTAATCGTACGGAAATACACCTTTATGCGTGAGAAGCTTAAAATCATCAATGGCAAGATGTTTGTATTCGTTTCGTGGAATATGTAATTTATCATCCGTCAGATACGATGCCAACTTATCGAGACTTGAATTTAAAAATTTAAAAGAATCAATGAAACGAAACTTTATGTGTTTAGTTCGATAATGTGATTCCAATGGTGTCATATGTTTAGTAAACGATATGTATTTTTCTTTCGTTATTGGCAGCAGATCGACATCACCAGGGTACATGTAAGCGATCTCTTTGACTATAAAATGTGCATCGTATCCCGATAAATTATGAAACACTACCGGTACAACGTATGAATCTGATAATTTAAATTGCATGAGTCGTGCGCGGCTCCTCTATAGTCACCTGTGAAATGACAATGATCGCGAACCTTCGTATCTGCAGCGTTGATTGATTCTTCACAAATGTGACATATGGTTGCTTGTCGATAATGCGATATTTGCTCTGCCGTCATTGGTTTCATGTGGACAACTTTGTCGAATATACACTTCAATCGCCTCGATATCCGGTGAAGTTCGTCAACGAACCATTCGATGCTTCCGGTTTCATTGCGATACGAGTTAATAGAAGGACAATGACTTATCGTAAGCGCAATTTACGTAATAGCCTATGCTGAACGCGCGGTGTTGTTGGTTCGCTATCAGTGATGACTTGGCACTGCGACCTTGCTGTTCCGGTGCAACGTCCTCCAGTGTACACTCCAAGTCAGCATAGATTACAAACGGTGCACACTCCTTGAACGCGAGGTTCTTGAATCGTAAATACTTATCATCCTCCGATGGCAGTACTATTGCGCACGCATTCACACGTTTGCAATCTATTTCGTGTACGTCCAGTTTGCATTGCGTTGAGAAATAGTGTAAACATCTGTAATGGGAAAGATTGAAATATATGCAAATCATAAAGTACATAGGAGAATCAGAAAATAACATACCGATCACAGATGTATTTCGCATTTTTTTTGCTCGTTTGGCTTGAAACCAATCTTGACAAATTCTTGATGTAGATGAAATGACGTCCATTAGGATCCTTTCTGCTCAATAGCAACAATAAGTTGACATGTCTATCTCTCTTTCGCTCGGTCACCAAAAACGGAACGCATGCATTGTTGTGGTCCCATGTGTATACATTTATCGGAATATCATTATTTTATTCAAATTTCGGAATATCCTTCAGTGTCATTGGAAGTTGAAACCCCTCGGTCCGAAGCAGATTAGAATAATGAGGACATGAGGACATTCGAGTCACTTTGCCCGATGGTGTGCAATGACCGACGACAACTGACCAGAAGAAGCATTCGTTATCGTTGCATTCGATAGTAATGGTTGCCTTTTTTGCACGTATTGTCTTAGATACCTGGGCAGCGTTACATCCAGCGTGCAGAGGTTGAAATGTATTACAATTCACCACGAGATGTAATATTCGGCTCAATGCCCATTCGCTGTCACGCTCTTGAAACTCCTCCATCGATGAAAGAATCGGTTCCACAACGTTTTCGTTATACCATCTACGTAGATTGGATGCAGGGAATAGTTCACAGTTGCGAGTGTTGAACGCTTTCACTTCCGTTTTGTCTTGCAATAGAAATTCCGCTTCCAGAACTACGTTGACTTTCAAACATGAATGCAAAGTGCCCATGACACTTGTCACACGATTGATCACCATACGTCGTGCGTCTTTAAGAAATGTTCGCGGGTCTATGTGTTGCACATTGATCACAGCACCGGTCATAACACGAGCTTGAAACGCTGACTCTATATTCTGCCATACAAGCGATGATGATGATGCCCTCGATCCGCAATCACCACCGCCAATACGTACAAATCGTTTTTGCATCGATACATCGAGATTTCTCATCCGACAAATAAGAATGGTCAAACGACGTTTTGCACCCACCGACAAATTATTGACACACCGCGCTCATGTACTCAGCGATAATCGCTAAGCTGTCATCGAGCTGTTGCTTCCACACTCAATAATCGGGCAGCGTAACAACGTGCACGGATTGTGCTTTCAAATTTTTTGCCATACTACATGCGATATACATCGTGATGGTCTATCTTGCTAGTCTGATGTGCACTAAACCGTGTACAAGCATGATCAATCTTTTTAAGTACGGATTTTAACAACCGTTGACATTTTTTTTCTACTAATTGAAACCCTATCTGTGTCCACAATGTTACCGTGTGAAAACAAATAAATCAACAGGTACGCGGAATAACAAGTACGGTTACGTAATAACCGCCACATAGAAAAACGCATAAATTATGATTCGTCTATTTAAAAATACACGCGTATGATTGGATTCGCCTCAGAGAGCGTTAAGTATAGAAGACGCGACACGGTGCTCCGCGATGATTATTATCACATTACTCCGTTATATTACATTATTATCACGTCTACCTTCGCGTTTCGATTTAGTCTGATGTGCTACAATTTTCTACTGCGTTTGTCCGAAACATACGGTCCGGGCATATTCAAGACGCGAGTAGGCGCATACCGAGAGGATTTTAGAACGTAAGATAGAATTAGGAGGCGTGAACGAGTGAGTGATAGAGATTGTATGTGCTTAACCCCTTGCCTTACGATTTAATTTTTAACTGTGCGTGCCAAAAGCGACACCAAGCTCGGTCACGCGTAGGGACATAAACAACTTGACTGAGCGTTCGAAATTGTACAAATCGCAAACGTCTTATGATTTGTATATACACGTGCATGGTATAATTAACTTTGCAAGATGTTTGATAAATAATTACGATTAGTTGATTATTGAACAAAAAAAAGGGTTATTGTTGAAAAAATTGCAAAATACATTAATTATAACGTCTTCATTTTAATACAAAAATTTAATAATCTTCGATAGTATGGTATTTCTCAAAACACGTTGGTACATGTAATGCAACTTTGCACTTTTTACATTCCCATGTAGTCTCGCTGCGCTTTTTATGCTTTCTGCAAACTATGCAGCTTCTTGCTGGGTTTAATTTTGCCGGCGTTGGATCTATATGCTTAGGAAAATGACTCCAATGCTGAGCGTGTAATCTTTGTGGCAAATCTCCATTTGACAACCGTCCTTTACGATTATATTTCGGTAATGGTGTATTTTTTAGTAATAATTCGGCTATTTCAACCCTATATTCTGCGTATCTCTGTCTTTTTCCAATATTTATTTTGTTATACAAAATATAAGAATTAAATAAAGCCATGTCAAAGAGGTAGAAGAAAATTTTGCGATACCCCTTCATACACTTCCTCATCACAGGGAAGCACGCTAACATTTGATCTTGTCGATCAACTCCTATCATCCCTTTATTGTATTCGATGACACATTTTGGTTTCCAAATAGGATCGCGTTGATTTTTGTTTTGCTCAATCATAGCTACTGTTGTGTGCTTTGTAGAAAGAAAAAAAAACATCTCGTTTATCTTTCCACTTTATTGCCAGTACTCCATTGCAGCTTCTCATTTCATATTCCCCTTTTTTTAATTTTGTTTTCAATAAATCTTTCGGCATATTTTTTCTGTTTGCGCGCACTGTTCCAATAACATTAGTTCTACTACTGACTAGAGTAACAAAAAGATGTGGTGAAGAATACCAATTGTCTAAATATAACGTGTGTCCTTTGTGTAATATTGGCTTTGCTAATTCTTTGACCACAGTTTCAGTTGCATTATTTGCAATATCCATTTTATCACTGCTAGTGTATATTTTAAAATTATAACAGTAACCTGTACTTGACTCACATAATTTATACATTTTTATACCGAATTTTGATCTTTTTGACGGATTGTATTGTTTATAGGATAAGCGTCCTTTAAATTTGATTAGTGATTCGTCAATTGCAATGTCCTCTTCCATTGTATATATTTCTCTAAATTTATGATTAAAAAAATCTATCACGGGTTTCATTTTGTTTAATTTATCACTTTTGTTGCTCGTATTATTATTTTCAAAATGCAAAAATCTACTTATTTGCAAAAATCTTTTATACGGCATCGTTTGTCTAAATATCGGAGTTTTAATAACGGCCCTTTTAGACCAATACATTTGAATTGCAGGCTTTTTTACTTCAGCCATAATTATGCATAGCGCAATATATATTTTTATTTCGTCGTAGTCAACAGGAGACCAAGTTTCATCAATTTTTCGTCTTTTATTTTCATTGTTTATTGTTTCTTCCGCGTATCGATTTGTCTCCGTCACGATATTTTCCCAAAATATACTATTAAATATTATATTAAAAACATCTATCTCTTTTTTGCTCGTACCCAAATGATCTAACGTTGCCTCTTTTATTCCTGGAATCTCCATATATTTCCAGATTTTTGGTTCGTTGTCTGTTCGTTTCCAAATCCATAATTTAGATTGTTGATAGCAATCTTCATCATCAATTTCTTCGTCAATTACCAGTCGCTTACAAATTTTTCGTACGATGCGTACAACGTCACTACCACTGTCACTACTACTATCTAAACAGGTCGTGAAATCATTGGCGGCAATGTTATCACTGTCCTCAATGCGAAATTTTTTCTTCGAACACATCTTGATGGGTGCTTTTATAATATCTCTTAAGATATTTGTCGAATGCGGTAAGTGACTGACTGTCGTGCCTCTACAACATTTTTACATTTGCTTACATTTGGCACGGTCGCCCCACCACGTCTCTGAGACGTCTTGTTTATGTTTGGGCAGATAGACTTACCACGTCTCTGAGACGTTTTCTTTATGTTTGGCCCCGAAAAACTATCACGTCTCTCATACGTCATTGTAAGCTAAGGGGTTAATCCTAAGAAGAATACTGAAAACTCAAAAATCCGAGGAGTAACCCTCAGGCGTTTAGTCTGAGACTATCTCAAGGATTATCCCACCAAAAACTCAGAGGAGTAACCCCACGACAATTTAGAGCGTGGACTATCTCAATGAGGAAACCCTGTTCGAGAGGAGTAACCCCACGACATCTTAGAGCATGGACTATCTCAATTGAACGTCCCATCACTCCACAAAACCTGTCCATATCGAGTACCGGCTGGACAATCAGAGCCAGACCCTGATCTCAAATTCTTTCACTAATTTCCCAAAAACTGAGCAACTGCATGGGAACGAGAACAGTATTATTTTGAGATTAGGCTTTTAAAGCCATAAATAGATTAAGACGAGTGTGAGTGAGACGGTGGTGACAACGAGTGTGAGAGAGACAAAGTGTAAACACGGCGAGCGATCAGCTGTGCGAGAGATAGATATAGATAGATAGATAGGTAAGTTTATTGGCGTTCTAGGGATAATCCCTTTAAGAACAACGACCGAAGAGAAATAGAAAAAGAACAAAGAGTACACTAACATTTAGTTAATAACCTTAAAATTAAACTTAAAATTAAACTAAAAATTAAACTTAAAGTTAAACTTAAAATTAACATAAAATTAAACTTAAAATTACATTTAGAATAAGGTGCCGCAGAGAATAGAGAAGATGCGAAAGTAAACCAAGAAGAAAAGAGACAACTGCAGATAAAGATAGAGAGAAAAGGAAAGCTGGAGAGAGGAGTGAGAAGCAGAGAGCAAAAATATAAACAAACAGCAGCAGTGCCAGGGCTGGTTAGGGGGAAAGAGAGAGTAAGTGGTCAAATAACAGTCGCCTAAACGCCTCACGCGTCCGGCAGGAGCGAACAGCCAATGGGAGGCTGTTCCACAGGCGCGCTCCCGCAACTGCAATAGATTTGCCCTTTATAACAGTGCGGTGCCTAGGAAGAGCGAGAGTGTGGCCGGGCAGGCGGGAAGAGGAACGCACCCCCTGATCCCCCGAAGGAGTAAACATGTCTCCAAACGGATCGTCGCCTCTCGAGCTCATGGGGTGAAGTCTGTCAATCACAAAGGTGCCAAGAAAGTAATCCCGGCGGGCGGCTGGCCGAAGCCAACCAAGGCGAGAATACAAAGGAGTGACGTGAGCGTCCAAGGAGGCGCCAAAGACAAACCTTAACGCAGAGTTAAGGGCGCGAGTGAGACGTATGTCCTCCACCACACCGAGGTCGCG
The DNA here is from genome assembly GCA_917499265.3 of Mimumesa dahlbomi. Lineage (NCBI taxonomy): Eukaryota > Metazoa > Arthropoda > Insecta > Hymenoptera > Crabronidae > Mimumesa > Mimumesa dahlbomi. The sequence continues at coordinate 709,596 of OU824126.1, forward strand.
ATAAACTAACTCACAATAGTCGATGTGGGGGAGGACTAGCGAGCGAACAAGTTCGGTCTTGGTGCGAGTTGAAAGGGCAAAGCCGTTGCGTCTGAGTTGATAAATTGTACGCCGAATCTTGCCGCAAATAGTGACTACATGATCCCGCCAGTCCAGCGTCGAACTAAGGACCACCGAGGTACGAGCGAAACCACTCAATAGCGGAGAGCGAAAGGCCAAGGTTCCTCAATTTAGATAAGAGCATCGCATGGTCAACGGTATCGAAAGCCTTGGAAAAGTCCAAGCAAACGAGCACCGTGACCATGCGATCATCGATGGCTGCGCGGATATCCATAGTGATACGCAGGAGGGCACCCTGAGTGGAGCGCCCCGAAGCAAACCCGAACTGCGTGGGGTCAAGAAGCCCCCGGGCAGTCATGAACGAGACGAGCTGGGAACGCACGATTCGTTCGAGGATTTTGGAAAATTCGGGGAGGATGGAGATAGGACGGAAGTCAGAGGGGGAAGAGGGACAGGAAACTTTGGGAATGGGGAGAATATAAGCCTCTTTCCACACCGACGGAAAAATGGAAGAAGATAAGGAAAGGTTGAAAAGATCTAGAAGGTGTGGAAAGAGGAAGGGAGCGCACAAGTGGAGGAAACGTGGTGGAAGCTGGTCAGGAGGACTAAAGGACGACGAGGAGAAAGAGAAATGAGAAAGAAGAGCTTCAGGCATGATGAACGAAAAGAAGAAGCGGTTGTCCGAGAAGTGCCGCAAGTTAGAGAAAGAAGGAGAAGAGGAGAGAGAAGTGAGAGCGGAGGTGGAGGGAGAAGGCGACGAGGAGAAAAAGACAGAGGAGAAATAGTTATTTAATAGAGAAGGAGAGTGGAAGGGAGGTAGGCAAGAACGAGGGGGAGAACTAACCACCCGGAGAGCCCTCAGCCGCCTCCAAGCGTCAGCAGTGGAGGAAGCCCCACCCAGAGAGTCGCGAATGAAGGTACCTCGGCTCGCCCTAACCAAGGAACATACCCGGTTTCTCAACGACACGTAACGTTCCCGCCACTCCGGGGCCCCCGAACGGATGAAGACCCTGCGACAGAGATCCCGCTCCTTCATTAAAGAGCGGATCTCTCGCGTAAGCCAGCGGGCAGCAGGTCTCATGTGCAGGACCGGACGGATCGGGCAGAGCCGTTCGAGGGCATCAACCAAAGCGGCAGAGAAAGACCCAAGTCGTTGATCCACCGAGCCGCCCGCAGGAGCGGGACAGTGGAGGAGAGGTGGACTAGAGCCAAGATTGATAAGCAGGGAAGAGAGGGAGTCTGGATTAATGCAGGAGAAATTACGACGAGTCACAATTCTAGGGGGTGGCCGAAGGATGGGAACATTTACAGAGATATTGATGAGGTCATGGGCAGAGAGAAAGGGGACAGGGAATTGGCCAAAGGAAGAGACGAGATTAAGGGAGGAGACAGCACAGATATCTATGAGTGTATGGGAGTGCGAAGTGTGGTGGGTAGGTGAGAACGGCACGAGGGAAAGACCATAGGAGGAAAGCGTCCGACGCAGGAAAGAGGAATCATGTGTCCCAGAAAGGAGGTCGGCATTGACGTCCCCCAGGACAATCACGTCACCCGAATGGGAGGTGGCTCTAGAAAGGACTACATCAAGGTCCGAAAGTGCTATGTGCGGAGGTCTATACAGGACGCACAGAGAGAGGACCGAGAGAGAAATCGGGTCGCGCAAAGTTCCCGACAGGTATTCGATGTCGCCCGCCGGAAGAAGAGAGGAGGATTCCGTGGTTCTGAATATGAGGCACGACCTGACAAAAAGACAGACCCCACCCCCGCCCCTAGTTACACGGTCGGACCTGAACAAGTTATAGCCATCGAAAGCGAAGACCTCATCACCCATATGTGGCTTAAGCCACGACTCGGAAACCGCAATGACGTCCACTAGGCGCGAGCTGATGAGGGCACAGAACTCGTCAAAGTGCGCCGGGAGTGACTGGGCGTTCACGTGGCAAATTTGCAGCTTAGGCCGGGGATGAGAGTGGTTGCCAGTGTGTGGGGTGGCTGAGGGCAAGACCGGGGAGAGAGAACGACGAAGTCAGGGGAGAAGGGAGTCGACATCATCGTCCAGTCCCACCCGGATAGGATCTGATGTCGCCTCTTTCCTGACCATAACAGAGTCCGATCGCACCCAAACTCGCGCGTAGCCACGGTGGCGGGCAACGCTGCGTACACGAGAAAGCAGGTTGGCCAGAGGAGCCGGAAGGTAACGATTAACAAAAACATTTGTGCTCCCAAAGCTCGAGTCAACGCGAGAGGCTCTGAAAGCTTTCATCACCCGCCTGGATGCGATAAGCCTGTCACAATGCTCCGGGGAGCGAAGAAGAAGATCAATAGATCGGGGTCGATTAGTGACCCTAGTGCTTCGAACTCTATGAGCCCGGATAATGTCAGCCTCTTGCAGGTTGGACCCGAGGGAGACAAATAGTTTCGCAAGGAGCTGCTTAAGCGATTCGCCCGGTCTCTCATCGAGGCCCGACACCACCACCCGCGGCTCGCACGCGGCAGCCTCAAGACGACAAAGCCGGCTGGACAAGACACCGGATGACACCGCCGGAGAGCAAGGGGAGTCAGTGCGAGGAGTAGAAGCGATTGTTGCAGTTTGCTCTTGGAGAGAGGCGACGTCGGCCCGGATGGCTAAATAAGAGGCCTCCGAGGCCGCTAAGCGACGCGTCAGGGTGGAGAGTGCTGAGTCAGCCGAGGACTGACCTGCACTCACCTTGGCCAGCTTAGCACCAAGATCCTGCACCCGAGCATCGAGAGATGCCTGAGTCGTGGAGAGATTTTCGACTCGGGATAGTAGGGAGGCCTGGGCAGTGGCCAGGGTCGAGACTTGTAGAGAGCAGGCCTCCACCTTAGCGGCGCAATCATCGACCTTTGCCACCACAGAAGACACCACAGAGGGGAGGGTGGCAAGAGCCTCCAGTGTGTTGTTGTGAACAGCAATCTTGCCGCAGAGGTCCGCCAGGATAGAAGAGATTGAGGTTAGTTCGCTGAAAACGTCACTCTCTCCTCTAGACAACACAGGCTCAGAACGATTTATACACAAATCAGTGGGTGCAGGGGGTATAGAGCGACGTGAGCCAGAGGCGTGGGCGCGCGGAAGAGACGACGAAACAGACCGAGGCTCTGGAGAGCGCGGAAAGCAGGCCCCAGCACTGGCCAAAGATGCAAGAGGATCGCCAGACAAGTCAGTCGCACACGTCTTACATACTCTGGTGTCGGAGGAGCCTTCTTTGAGCGTCGTAAATTTGGCGCATGATGGGTGAAAAGCCCCGTTACAGGCACCGCAGAACGCAGGTTCTTTTACTTCTCTTCTGCAGCCGCAACACTTCGCCATGACGCAAGGAGTGGAAGATGAAACGTCAGAAGCCGAAGGTACTGGTAAGAACCGTAGGATGGCAGCGTCCAAGTCCAGGAGGTGTAGAGAACTGTTCACAGATGCCGCGGAAGTTAGTTGGGCGATAGACTCGATGGATCCAAGGTACCCGCCAAAAGGCAGCCAAAAGTGAGGTTATATGTCACCAGTCGACGTTACGAAGAGAAAAATCGATGGGTGCGCAGTAGATCGATGTTTAAATATAGGCAAGAGAAGGCAGCCAGAATCAAAAAGCTCTAAAACAAGAAGTAAGGCCCGAAGGCAGCAAGCAGCAGTAACGAGAACAGAAAAAGCAGGAGCGAAGAAGAAGCGTAGCAAGCACTACTTACGTACGTTACAGAGAGTGTGTGTGTGCGAGTGAGAGTGTCCGCGAATAACTTTAAGAGATAGATTAGGACAATTTTTGTGTGTACATGTGGCGATAGAATAGGAAATTAGATTTAAGAGGATATGTGAGAATAAGATCGCGTGAATTGTATGGAAGAGTGCAGGAGTGCGTGATAGAATAGGCTATGTAAGGACTTATATAGTTGGTTATTAAGAGAATATGAATAAATCTCATGTTTAGCGTTAAAAGTTTCCAAGATTCTTTATCGACCTGCCCCGAACCTATTTATAAGTAAGGTCCTTCCTCGTGGACAGTGGTCTTCAGCAGGAAGTACCGTTATACGTGTAAAGACTGGCTCATGCAGATGTACCCTATGTCCTGCCGAATCATGTATCCTACGTGCTGTTGAACAATGTGCATGCATGTCCAATCTCTTTTTTTTTCTTAAGCAGAGGTTTAAAATCCATCGTTAGATTGGCAGTTTTTTAAAAATATCTCGAAATATTGCGCAGGCTTTAAAACTTTTTCATAATATCGCGATTTCACCGCGTACACGACGCTACGTTCGCATGCGATGATACAAGAATTCGTTTCGCTTTTCAATGTCACCGGCACAAGAATGCCTGCCGTGACGCGCCGTACCTCGAGCTCTTCGGCTCATACCGGCTTTTGCGAATTTTGTCTGGTGTTCGGACATCTACTTCCCAGGTTCCGAGGCTCAGTGCGATCCCGGACACAACCAACGTATTGCCAGCCAGAGTCCAACCCAGTAGGGACACTCTCAAAGAGAGGGGCTTGACGTCCCACCCCGGCTACCAGAGATTGATGAACAAGTTCATCGCCGCATTCTGATCGTCAGCTTCGACAAGTCTACCAGTTCTGGCTGAACAGAAATTTATTTTCCTGTCCTACACTGGTCATCCAACTCGGGTCCGCGGGACAGTCACTCCCGAAGCAGCGGCAATCGCTGCTCCCTGCGATACGAACATGGTTTTCCCTCACTCACTTAATCTCAGCAGATCAAGTCTTGGACTTGATTCCGCGTATTGCGTTCAATTTGCTTCGCTTTCGAGATTTTTGTGACAAATGTTTTGAAGTCCTTGAACAGTATTTTCGAAACTAAATCTGCCTCTGGAATCGGCCATGGAAGACCGATTCTTTCGCCAGCTTGTTCTAAGGACAATCTTGCCACCAGGTATTTCGGACAGTAGTATAGAACATGATGAGATGTTTCCATCTCACCACACTCACACTCGTTGTCCTCAACCAAAGCAAATTCCATGAGTTTCGCACGGAAATCTCCGTGTCCACTCAGGAATTGAGATACATAGTGGTTTGGTTCCACCCAATACGATTTGAGTCTCTGAGTTACGTCTTTGAAGAAACGGAAAGTCGTTCGACCGTCCTTCGACGAAACCCATCGATTCTGCCATACCCTAAGGATTTCGTTTCTCACCGCAGCTATCGCTGCAGATGTCGAAACTTCCTCGGCGGCCAGAGCAAGGCCGGTGATATGACAATTACCGCAATCGACATCGATCTGTCTTCGAGCTTTATAAACACACGCGCGCTCCGCAACCACTAAGTCTATCGGTATCGCACCCGCGATTACATGAATCGCATCGTGAGACACCGTACGATAGGCTTTCGTGGTGCATAGTAAGACTTGACGTTGAGCGCTAGCGAGGATTCTCCTCGCCTTCGCGCCCAAGCGATCAGCCCACCCGGCAGCGGCGTATGTTATGATCGGAACGAACAAGCCGTTGTACATCGTACGCAGAGCTCGATGTTCCAATCCCCAATTGGATCGGGCGATTCTTGCCAACGCGTTGAACGTTTGCAAGCATTTCGCCCGGAGAATCTCAACATGGGAATTAATTCCCAATCGCACATCGAAGTGAACTCCCAGATACCTTACGGTATTACTGAAAGGAACGCTTCGTCCGTCCACCTTTATCACAGGGGCCCGATTCAAGTCCAGGTTTCCCCGAACAAGAATCATCTCGGTCTTAGCGGCAGCTAGCGAGAGTTTCTGCGAGGCGCACCACGCAGAAATCTCGTTCGCAACCGCCTGCCCTTTTGCCTGAAGTTCCACCCTCGAGTTGCCAGAGACAATCACGAGGAGGTCATCAGCATAGGCGATGGGTTCGCAATCGAACCCGCTGACAAGTCGCTGTAGAATCTCATCGAAAATGAGATTCCAACAGCTAGGACCGAAAACGGACCCTTGCGGACATCCTTTTGAAACTGACTTCGATACCGATCCGCTGTTGGTGACGATTGTCGCCGCACGGTTCGTGAAGTAGTTCGCCAGGAGCCGATAAAGGTTTCGAAGGCAGCTTCGTAACTTTAAATTATTAAAGATACTCGGCCACCAAACATTATCGAATGCTCCAGAGATATCGAACAGGAGCGCGATCTCGTATTTCTCTTCTCGAACAGATACAAGATTCCGGAATTTTACCACGGCATCCTCCGTGGATCGTCCCGATCTGAATCCGTACTGCCGGTCCGAAGAAAAACGTGGATCTAGGAACACATTTGAGAGCCGGTGAACAATCAACTTCTCACGTACTTTGCCACGTATCGAAAGCAGACAAATCGGTCTATACGACTTGGCTTCTGTCCCCGGTTTTGTGGGACTTTTGAGTAGGATCTTTAAAGATCCTATTTTCCATCGCACAGGTAATACTCCATATTTCAGACATCCATTATATAATCTGAGTAGCTCTCCGTTCAGGGAACCCCACGAACGTTGAACTACTTCAGTCTCAATAAGGTCCAAACCTGGACATTTGCGCCTTTTTAGGCTTGAAATCGCGTTGCCGATCTCAGACAGGGAGAAGGATTGGGTATCCTCTGTGTCTGGATCTGTGGCAACGTCCTTTCGTGTCTGTTTTTGACGATATGTTTCGTCTTCCGTACGGTCATCCGGAATTAGTTCGTGTAATAGAGTTTCCGCTGTGGTGTGCCAATCCATCGTATAGCCGCCTTCGGGTGTTCGAAGGTTACTAATAGCTTCATCAATATTAAGCTTTTCTTGGGTGATCTTATATACAAGTCCCCATGGCTCTCTGTTCCCCTGTTCTGTGACAAACGCTTTCCAACTGCGTAGCTTTGCGCTACGCACTGCAGCCGTGAAAGCCTTTCTCTCGACGAGATACTTCGCTTCCTTGGCCGCTCTTACAGTCACATCTCTTTCGCTCTGAAAGTCTCGTCTAAGCTTATAGACGAGTTTCTTTCGCTTCGATAAATCGTGCCCCCACCAGGGGACTGACTTTTTGCTCCATTGCTTGCAGCGCATAGAACCTCTGCATGCGGTTATGATCGAATTTTCGATGCTTTCCGCTAGCTGTTCGACTTCTGCGGGACTTCTGGAACTCTTCGAGTTTTTCCCCTCGCCCGTCAGTCTCTGCACTGCCCCAAAGGGCAGATTTTGCATTAACATCTGCAGCAATAATGACTTTCTTGTGGTTAAGTGCTATAAGCACCTTTTCAAGATGAGCCAGACTTACTTCAATCTCTTCCGAGAATTGAAAGTACTGGCTCACGATGTGGAAAGATCCACATTTTCCGCTCAAATGGACGCAAGAAAGATGCGTGTCCGACAGGTGCGACATTTTGACGACCGTAATGTCCGGGATTCTGACTGCTACTGCAGCCATACACGCCGGGCCATCCACGGTGCCAAAAGATGCTGTTCGAGTCGCTAGCCCTAGTCCCGGGATTTTTCCGCGGAAACTGTAGGGTTCCTGTGCGAGCAACACATCTATGTTTCTCTTGTCCATTTTCATTCGTGTCTCGTCTGTAACAATTTTGGATCGCTGCATATTGAGCTGCAGGATCCGCATTGGTCGACGGACTCGAATATTCTCGGCCTCAGCCATAGTTCGTGCGAGAGATTTCGCGTTCCACTCCCGCCTTGTAGCAAGGACAGCACTTATCTCTCGCTCTATGATTGAGACCGGTCTTTTTGCCGCTCGCTTTACAGTTCGAGCAAACCGGCTGTTTGCTCTTTCTGGTGCAAGTGGCAGAATTGAGCCTTTTCTCGGCACAATGCTCGCAGACTTCGCTGTCGCTTCGGCAGTGTTTGGCAACGTGCCCAAACATCTGACACTTGAAGCATCGAGTGGCGGTGACATAGTCCTGTGCTCTGCAGGATAGCCAGCCGACAAACACTCGACCATTGCTCAAAATCTGTTTGCGCATTGATGGAGACACCTCGACAACCCAGTTCGAGCGTCCGTCTCCTCGGCCTTTGGTCTTAAACCGCGGCTTCAGAGTTTCGGACGCATCAGAACTGACTGCATCTCCTATATTTTGCTTTTTCAAGCAAGAGGTTAATTCCTCCTCAGACAAATTTTGAGGAACGTCGAAGATGATAATCTTCGGGTTCCTCTTCGCAACTAGAGCCGCCTTCAGCCCAGCTTTCCTGAGCTGTGGCGACTCCGTAAAGGCCTTCAAATCCTCGGGCCTTTCGGTTTCGACGGAAATTCCACCGCTGTGGATCCGCTTAACCGAACGCACTCGGATTTGTGCCTTGGTCGGTTTGACCAGATTAAGGACAGCTCGCTTAGTCGCATCACTGTCCTTGAAGTTCTTCCTGTCCTGGGGGAAGATCTTCACCACGTGGAGTGGCGTCGATTTTGCCGCAGCAGGAAGGCCTTTCTGGCCAACTCGTCTCGCCGCGTTCGCGTAGGACGTCGGCTTTGACGGTGGGAGCGCACTAGTCGCTTCGAGCCGCTTCTCGACTTTCAGCGACTTCGTCACTGCCGTCTCAACGGCGACTTGAGATTTACGAATCTCCCCGTCCGCCACGCTGAGCTTTCCGTCGAGGAAACTGTTCCTAAGAAGCAGTTCCTGCACGAGGGCCGACAGTGCCGACACTTTCTCCATAATAAGGCCTGTTGTTTCCTTGTTGATCTTCCGAAGAGGATCAAGACAAAGGTTCAACAGAGCCTTATCGTGGGTGGTGGCTTCGGCTCTTACGAGCTCGAGAGGCCGAAATTTAGGTAAAGGCAGTGCCTCCGTCACTGCCTTTCCTTTATTTAAACTTCTGGAGTCCGCGGCTCCCGGTGCCTTTTTATTCTGGCCTCTCGACTCTTTCCCGGAGACCGGGCTAGCCGAGGCAGGCTTACCGGTGGTCGGCGCCTTTGGCGCGACCGCCACTTTCTCTCTTCCCTCTTTCGAGGGTTTCTTTTTGCCTTTCGAGACTGGCGCCGCGGGCGTGGTAACCCGGACCGTCTTTACGGACTTTTCCGGAATGTCCGTGGGCTCAGGGGAGCTCACTGGACGCTTCCTTTTATAAGTGACCTGCTCGAAGTCCATGTCCTCAGACGGGACAGGAGTTCGAGCACGGTCATTGCCGCATGCGATGATACAGTCAAATATTTCATTTGGACATACAGTTTTTGGCCACTTGTCCACAAATTGACCATCTTTCGTCTTCGTACAATACACTGACACGCTACTAGCCGCATCTATGCGCATTAAACGTTCATTCGCATGTTTACGTTCACTGCATAACATTCCACTCAAGTTGTTCAATTCGCGAAGTTTGTGAATGAAAACTCCCGAATGAGGGGATAAAGGATCGGACAACACGGGAGGTGATATTCAGCGGGATACGTTAGGTAACGAGAGAGGACGAGAAATTAAGTACTCCGTTTAAAACTTTGACCGTTGCCGGGTGGCAATGTATTGTACACGGCAAACCGAAAACGACAAAAACACAACACTGTACACTTATATCTAAATAAAACTATACAGAAATATATAAGGGCTAGTCCCAGTCTCTTTAACACTAAATCTCGACTCGTCGGCAAGGGCCGGGCGAGGATAATTACAGAATACTTCGCGAAGGCGCGGGAAACAAAAAGGAATTAATCGGCACGGCCGTTAATTTGCGTGATCGCTCAATGACGGATAGACAAAGAGTGTCTTAATCGCCGTTAATTAGGAAATTAACAGCGGCGAGGACGCCCCCTGGGCGGAGTGACGTCAGGCTAGCGACGCGCTACCTTCTAGCGCTGACGCGCACTCGCTATCCAAAGGGTTCGCGCGAGAGGCTGCTTGCTGCCGCAAGCTGGCGCGAGCAGTCGCGCGAACATATCGCCCGCCTCGTCGCGCAGCGACGAAAATCCTTGCTGCGCATGTGGCTCGTGAATGAACTGGTGGTGAAGTGCCAGTGAATGGCGCGATGGTGGTGCCGCCCGCCGTGATCCGGTGCAGGCGCCGCAGGGGGCATTGATGCCTGCGTAGCGGATCGATACGGCGGTCGATACATGGAAGATACGACGATCCTGGTTGGCTGGCGCGTCGATCTTATCCTGACAGCCAATCCGAACCGTCGCTTTGGCTCGCCGGCAAGAGGCGCGCCGGCGCAGTGGGTCTACTCGCTGGTCGTAGCTGCAGGGAGCAGGCATAACTGCGTAATAGGCCGTGAAAACGTACCTGATGCTGTCCTCACGTCTTTTGCCACTAGCGGGGGCAATAAAAGAATACCCCTAGGGTAGGCTCTGCCAGTCGTAAAAGGCGACCTAAAGGATTGGTGCAGCCTCTGGGCCCCCGGGACGGCCGCCTCCGCCCGGGGAGTCAAGTCTACTTCGCCCGTGAGGGTGGGGTTGCATCTCGCTCGAAGTAGGCGGCAGGCCAGTGTGCGGGCCTGTTTCGAACGCAAGCGGGAAGCTGAGGGATCTGCAGCCAACGCAAAGGACCGTCTGCAATGACGTAAAAATGAAAAATGCATTTTATGCATAATGGCAGGACTCCGATCGTGGCGGATAGCACACGCACTTACACAGAACAATTCGCACTGGGGACTGACCACCCCCAGATGCAGGATTTTGATGAAAAGGAGAAACTTCGCTTCTCTCCCTTCACTTCACTATCCTTGCCCCGCTATTCTCTTCACTCTCTCATTCCGTTCCTGAGGAAGCGGAGGAAGACGAGTCGATTAAACGGAGCAGGCGGGACCCTGGCGTTAGTAAATGCCACGACCAATAGACACGCAAAGAAAAGAAAGACTGCCGCAGGTTTCTCGGCCTACCGGCAGCTACAACTCAGGCTGCAAATAAGGAATTGAGTACATGGGGCCAGGCGAATCCGAGCCCCTCCGCTTCGGCGGCGTGCCTGGATTGGGTTGGATTCTGTGGGGCAGATAGTTTACTTTAACACGGAAGGGGGTTCGCCCTACGGATCGTGAGGCTTGCACGAGGACCGTGAGTCTGGGCTGTAGATGGGGCCGACGCTCCCGGCTTGCGGAGTCTCCAGCAACGTGGCCGCCTGTGGTGGGGGCAACCGAGAAGCTACCGCTGTCTTCTCGTACACCACAGTGTGAGTAGCCTGGCTGAGTGACCGCCCGGGACAACGTAACCGAGGCTCGCGTGAGCCACCTTGCGTGACCGCCCTCGGCACGTTGAGTCGGTGTCTTGTGCGGAGGTTAGTCGCTCCGCACGCGTATGCCCTTTGGGCGAGGTAGCGGGACCCATAGGCTTCGAGCTTATGGGTTGAATACTAATCTGTCCTCACGTCTACTACGCGTGTACGGCCATCTTGACCCGCCGAGCAGCCCACGATGCGCCCAAGCGGCCATTGAGCAGGAGGAGACGGGGTCCGAAGCAGTACGAGGTCGCCGACCTCCACGTTCCTCTGCGATTTCTGCCACTTATTCCGCTGCTGCAGCTCCTGGAGATACTCCTGCCGCCATCGCTTCCAGAAGTTCTCCTGCAAGCGCCGCACAAGCTGCCATCGAGTGAGGAGCGTTTCGGCCGAGTTCGGCGTGGAAAGCTCCGGCGCTCCCAGGAGAGGACCTTCGATGAGGAAATGCCCCGGAGTGAGGCAGGCCAGGTCGTCGGGCTGCGTCGATGCGGCGGAGAGAGGCCTCGAGTTGAGGCAAGCCTCCACAAGACAGAGGAGAGTGGTAAGCTCCTCAAACGTGAGGGTATGGTCACCTGAAACACGCTTAAGATGGTATTTGACTCTTTTTACCCCTGCTTCCCAAAGGCCGCCGAAGTGAGGAGCTGCTGGTGGGATGTAGCGCCAGGTGATCTCCGAGTTGGACAGGTATCCGGCCACGTCGTCGCTACTCGCTGCCTGGAGGTAAGCTCGATGAAGCTCGCGGTCTGCACCCACGAAGTTGGTCCCATGGTCGCTGTGAAACACCGCTGGTCGTCCCTGGCGAGCGATGAATCGTTGGAGGGCGGCCAGGAAAGCCGACGTGGTGTAGTCGGAGACCAACTCCAGGTGGACCGCCCGGGTAGCGAGGCAAGCGAAGAGGGCGATGTAAGCCTTGTGTGACTTGTGGCCGTGGCCCTTAGCAAGACGGACAGGAACCGGCCCGGCGTAGTCCACGCCTGTCTGTGTGAACGGGCGCGCTGGTGTGACCCGAGCGGAAGGCAGATCCCCCATGATCTGCTGGGGTGTGGCCGCTCGATGACGGGTGCAGCGGACACAGCGGAAGAGCACCTTCTTCACCGTGTTGCGGGCGTCCAAGAGCCAGTAGGATTGGCGGAGCACCCGAGTAGTGAGCTGCGGTCCTCCATGTAAGGCCTGCTCGTGGGCTTGATGGACGATGAGCTCCGATACGTGATGGCGAGGGAGGAGCACAGGGTGCTTCTCGTCATACGGAAGAGGGGCATGTGATAGCCTACCTCCTACCCACAGTAGCCCAGAGTCGTCGAGGAAAGGAGCCAGAGACCGTAACCTGCTGGCCACAGGTAGACCCCTTTGTTTGTTAAGTGCGGTGATGTCTGCAGCGAAGTGCAGTCGCTGCATGTAGTGGAGCCACGCTATCCTTGCCCTGGTGATGGAGTCAGCCCCTATGGTGGAGTGTTGATCTTCCTTGTTGGTGGTTTTAGTTCCGCGTTGCCGTGCTATAACGCAGAACCGGAACATTTGAGCCGTGACCCGCAGTAGACGGGGCCAGGAGGAGAACCGGCTCGTAACGTGCTCCAAGGGCTCCAGGTCAGGATCTGGCTTGGTCTGAGCGGCTCGTAGGCGTGCCTTCGGAACTTTGAGGTTAGGTGACCCCGTGAGAGCTAGGCCACTTCTCCCTGGGGCACCTCAGCCAGGTGGGCCCAGTCCACCACAGCTTTGACGCAAGAAGATCCTGGGGTGACACGCCCCGGGAGGCCGGGTCCGCTGGGTTGTCCTCCGATGGTACGTGGCGCCAGGTGGCATCCGGTAAGGTGTCCAGAATTAATGACACCCGGTTGGCCACAAAACACTGCCACGCTGAGGGATGGCGGCTCAGCCACGCCAGTACGACGGTGGAGTCAGTCCAGGTGAACACTTGAGCCTGGGTGAAATCTCCCTGCGCCAATACCTTCTTCAGAAGCTTCACGAGGAGTGCGGCTCCACAAAGCTCCAGACGCGGCACACTCAAGGTCTTAACCGGTGCCACTTTGGTCTTGGCGACCAACAGAGAGGTGATGACCTGTCCGGAAGCCGTGGTGGTGCGTGTGTACACCACCGCCGCGTAAGCGTGTTTGGAAGCGTCACAGAACCCGTGCAGTTGCACACTGCCCTGCGGAGACGTGTGCAGCCAGCGAGGAACCCTAACCTCCTGTAGCAAGTTGAAGTTGGCGGTGAACTCTTGCCACCGGCGAGCGACAGTGGTGGGGAGGGTGTCATCCCAGTCCACCTTTAGCAGCCAAAGATCCTGCAGCATAACCTTTGCCACCACTAGCACGGGCGAGAGCCAGCCTAAGGGATCATATAGCTTGGCCACCGTGCTCAGTATCCCTCTCTTCGTGGACGAGGCGGTAGGCAGCTGGCAGCGGAATCGAAATACGTCGGAGATCGGATCCCAGAGTACGCCCAGGACTGCCAGAGGGGAGTCAGGATTCTCCGAAGGTAGGTGGATCTCCGCACCGCTCCTTGCGTCGTTCTATATGAGCAGTTCCGGGGAGCTGGTTGCCCATTTGCTCAGTGTGAACCCGGCACCCTGTAACAGACTATCTAACTCTAGGCGGCAACACCTGGCCTCCTCCAGTGTCTCACCCCCGAACAGAGCGTCGTCCACGTAGAAGTGGCGCTCCAGAATGCGCTTGGCTCGAGGAAAGCGGTCCCCGTCGTCCTGTGCGAGCTGCTGAAGTACCCGGTTCGCGAGGAACGGGGCTGAGGCGGTGCCGTATGTTACCGTGAGAAGTTGGTACGGCGCTATCTCCTCCGACGGTCCACTCCTCCAGAGTATCCGCTGGTGGTCCACATCCCTGGGGTCGATCAAGATTTGGCGGAACATCTTGACAATGTCAGCTTTGTTGACGTGGCGGAAGAGTCGCCAGCGCAGGATTACCGCCACGATGTCCGCCTGGAGTTTGGGACACACGAGCAGGTGGTCGTTCAAGGACGACCCGTTGGTGGTGGCGCTCGAGGCATTGAAAACTACTCGGAGCTTCGCGCCAGGGTCGGTCGCCTTGAAGACCGGATGATGCGGTAGGTACACCCGCACCGCGCCCCGCGGGATAGGCATAGTTACTCTCCGCATGTGTCCTAATGCCTCGTACTCCTCCAGGAAGTGGCAGTACGACCGGGCGAGCTCGTTGTTCCGGGAGAGCCTTTGCTCAACCTTCCTGAGGAGGGCGGCTGCACGACCTAGGTACTCCCCTACCATAATGGGTTGCTCCCCTTTAAACGGGAGGCGCACCACGTAGCGCCCGTCGTGCTGGCGATGATGGGTCTCCGCGAAGTGGCGTTCGCACGCCTGTTCAGCAGGAGTCCATATGGGCTGGTCCACCAGCTTTTCCACCTCCCAGAAGGCACGGAGAGTGGCACTCAAGTCCTCCTGGACAGAACAATGGGCCGAAGTGACGGCATGGCTGGACGATGAGTGGGCGCCCCCGGTTGGTCCCGACAACACCCAACCGAAGATTGTGTTCTGTGCCACCGGAGCATTCGCGCCCGCCTGAAGAAGGCCCGGTCGTAGCAGCGCCCCATATACGTCAGCTCCGATAATGAGCTCTACAGCCCGTTATCGATGTGGGAGTGGATCCGCCAGCTGCAGCCCCAGAAGGTGTGGCCACTGGGAGTCGGCCGATAGACGTCGCGGGCAGAACTCTGACAGCTTCGGAAGGACCAGGGCCGACACAGCAACGGCATCCGCAGCATTGGCCACGCTCGTCAGGTGAAGTGAGACCCTCGTGCGCGCCGTCCCGACCACGGAGTTGACAACTCCCGATACTCGGGTGACGGCACGAGACCGCGGTGCGCGCAAGGTTTGCGCGAGCGACTCACTCATAAATGTGGCCTCGGATCCCTGGTCAAGCAACGCCCGGACGACTGCGCTGCGACCGTTTCCCGATTTCACCCGCACCATCGCAGTAGCCAGCAGCACGTTCGGGTTGCGTTCGGTCGTGGTTTGGGAAGCGAAGAGCGCGCTTTCGGACATTGGTGAACGACCGCCCTCTGGTGACGGTAGCCTCGGTGCAGCTTCCGAATTTACCCGCTCCTGGCTGCGGGGAGCCTCCGGGTGAAGAATCGTGTGGTGATGCTTCCCGCACCGGCCGCAAGTGAACTGCGACGGGCAGGCCGCCGCGGTGTGGCCCGAACGCAAGCAGTTCACGCACCTGCCACTCTCTCGCACCATCTGCAGACGCTTGGCATAGTTTAACCTCTTGAACTTGTTGCAGCGATATAATGGGTGCTTTTCTCGGCATGCAACACAGGGAGCGTCGCCATGTGTGGTGGTCGCGTCCCGGAAAGAGGAGGCACGTTGGACCCTGGAGCTGGCTGTTGGCGCGAGCGGGGTATGGAGATCGCGACTCTGTTGTACGGCGCCGAGCGCCTCTATGCGGGTCTCCAGGAACCGTTCCAG
The DNA here is from genome assembly GCA_917499265.3 of Mimumesa dahlbomi. Taxonomy (NCBI): domain Eukaryota; kingdom Metazoa; phylum Arthropoda; class Insecta; order Hymenoptera; family Crabronidae; genus Mimumesa; species Mimumesa dahlbomi. The sequence continues at coordinate 725,166 of OU824126.1, forward strand.
CTGCTCGAACGTGGGCACCTCACGGCTGGCGCCCAACGATGTCTCCCACTTCTCTCGCGTGCGCTGGTCCAACTTCTGGAGGATCAGATGGACGAGCAGGTCGTCCCAGGAGGTAGTAGGGCGGCCAAGGTTGCCCAGCGTGGAGAGACACTGCCGCGTGGTCTCTTGAAGGCGCAAGAGATCGGAGTGCACGTCGCGCCCGACCGTCGGTTGGAGGAGAAGGCGATTCACCAGACTGGCTACCACGACGCGTTTGTTCTCAAAACGTTCTCGCAGTGATTCCCAGACCGCGGAGAAGTTCGCTCTGGTGCTGGGAATCTGGCTCACGAGCTGGTAGGCCTGACCCTCCAAACAGCCTTTGAGGTAGTAGATGCGCTGGGTGTCGGTGAGGCCCGCGCGCTTAATCACCAAGTCCTCAAATAAATCCGCAAACCCTTGCCATTCCAGGAAGGAACCGGAGAAACGCGGAAGCGGGATTGCCGGCAGCTGCGGCATGGCGGGCGTGTCGTCGTGAGTCGACGCAGACGCGACTGAGGTGCGATCTGATCCTCGGGCGGCTCGGAGCTCCTCTAGGAGATTCGCAAAGAGGTCCGTCGCTTCGAAATATGCGTCCTCCGCCATAGAGAAATGGTCCGCCTGGAAATACGGCTGATTCGAGTGATCAGACGCGGACGCGTTGAGGCGAATCTGGAGATCCGTCTCGCGCACCTTTTGCCACCGCTGCTCCAAAAGCGCTCTTCTGCTCTCCACCGTGGCGATCGTGAATTTCTCCTTTCCCAGTTTCTTAAAATTCTCCACTGTACGGAATACCGCCCTCATATTGCCTTCCTGTTGCAGGAGTAGGGATTCCATCTTGGCCACGTGTGGTCAAGGTTCTGGCACGACGAGAAGCGAAAATGAACACCACAAACTCAAAAGGTCACAAAACTACACCCACGAGGGACGAGAGTTAAATCCGGCACGAAGGACCAATGTTTAATCGCGAACTAAGACGCTCCGATTATGGGGAGAAGGAACGGATTCGCTCGTCGGGGTGTAGATAAAGAACACTTTTGTACCGCACGAACAATGTATTTAGTAAGATAAACTAGCACTTAAACACTAAATAAACACTAGATCTTAACTCTAAAAAAGGGATAAGCCCAGTCCGTTATTTATCTTAAGCACTAAATCGACTCGCTGGCAAGGGCCGAAAACGAGGAATTGTTTGTGGTAGGTCGCGAAGGCGCGAAAGCGAAAACACGTGTTGGCGAGGGCCGTGACGTTAATACGTGATGTTGACGTGCAACGATCCGTGACGTGAGTGACGCAATTACCATATGATTTCCGCCGGCACGAGAGGCAGGGGCGACCTCTAGACGGAGTGACGTCACGTCCAGCGCTGCGCTATCTCCTAGCGCTGATGCGCACTCGCTATCCAAAGGGTTCGCGCGAGCGGCTGCTTGCTGCCGCAAGCTGGCGCGAGCAGTCGCGCGAACAAGATGAGTATGTTGAGTCTGAGAAATTTCTGAATAACCGTTTCAACCAAGCAATAACTATTAAGGGACCACAGCAATATCATGCTTATATACCTGTAAATTCAAACGTATCAAAGATATGTGTAAAAATATTCTCGGAAGATATAACAGAGAAAACAGTGACCATCCAAAAATGTCCTGAAAAACTATGAATGACAGAAATTAGTGGATATATAACCGCTGTATATGATCAAAAGTGGTGGCTGGCTTATGTGTTGGAGAAGAATAAAGAAGAAGATGAAGTAAAAGTGACATTTCTGCATCCTGCTGCTCCTTCATCATCATTTTCATATCCAAGAAAACCGGACATATTATGGATACCACTGGCAGATGTACTTTGCAAAGTTGATCCCACCACTCCTACAAGAAGGATTTATGCAATATCATCTGAAGAAGCCATGAAAACTTCACAACTCATCAAGTTCTGAATAACTTTTGCCTAAGATGTAAGTGTTAAAAGTTTTATTTTATGTTTTTGATTAATGTAATATAGTAAAGAAACCTGTAGTACGTAGGGTGACTAACGGTTTCGTAAAACACCCTTTTTTCAAATTATTATTTAACAAGAATCCATTACCGTCCCACTTTGAAATTTTGAGAATCGCTTAACAAAAGTATAAACTATTTATAGGAATTTTTTTAAAATTTTAAAAGTGGCACTTTTTGAGAAAATCAAAATTTTGAATTTGATGTCACAAAAAAACTTTTTATGACAAAGTATGTTGTGTTGTACATCAAAAGAAGGGGCATTTAAAACCGAGTAAAATGACACCAGTCCCATCTCTCTAGCTCAATTGGGAGAAAAGATATGGTGATTTGAACACATGTCGGTTACGCTTTTTTGGCGGATTTTAGCAAACTTTACGTAGCCGTAATTTTGAAACCGTTCGAGTAATTTGAAAAAAAATTGGCATTTTTCTTAATCTCTATAAGGACAACCTTCGTACCAAATTTCATCAAATTCTGAGATGGTGACGTTTATACCCTGTGTTGATTTCACATGGAATGACCCCCTCTTAAATCTAATTTCTATTCTACCGCTCTAAATATATATAAAAAAATTAGATTGATCTATCTATTAAAGTTGTTCGCGGACACTCTCACTCACATACACACACTCTCTCGCTCAGCTGAACGCTTGCCGTGTTTACTCCCGGTCTCTCTCACACTCGTTGTCACCGTCGTCTCTCTCACACTCGTCTTAATCTATTTATGGCTTTAAATGCCTCGTTGCCAAATATTATTTCGCTCCGCTTTCATGCACTGATTTTGGTCGATGTGTTTTAATGACGGGAGACGAGATCGTGGTCTGGCCCTGAATGTCCAGCCGCTACTCTTTTGGATGGCTGGGTACGAGGGTCGTTTGATAAGTTTGGTAAAAAAGTAGGTAAACATTTTTATTTTTTTTTTAAAAACCTTTATTTGTCAACATAGTCTCCTTTGAGGGCGACACACTTAACCCAGCGAGATTCTAATTTTTTTATCCCGTCAAAAAAGTATGATTTGTCAAAGTCTGCAAGTACGTATTCACAGCATCGATATTCCCGTCATTCGACGAGAATCTCTTCCCACCGAGCCATGTTTTCAAGTTGGGAAATAAAAAAATCACAGAGAGCCATATCAGGAGAGTAGGGTAGATGCGGAATCAATTCCAAGCCCAATTCGTGTATTTTTGACATTGCGATTGCGAAAGTGTGAACTGGTGCGTTGTCCTATGGACTACTAAGTCGCTCGTTTCAAACGTCTACCAAATCTGTTTGAGAAACATCCAAACGTGTGAAAAGTCTTGGCAGCAAGGTAATGACAGAACTGTGTTGCTCTCGAGCAGTCTCACTTTATTTCATGTATATTATTATTGAATATCAATGATGAGCAGACTAATAATAAATTGAGCTGACTTGCCTGTTGTGTTGTTACGATGAGCGGTATCCAAAGTCGTTGTATTTCAAAACTGCCTTTCGGCGCGTGCGTAAACGCTGAGCTATACGATGCGACTATACAGAACAGGCTACGAAACGTTAATGGCCGATTTCCGTGCGCTGCCGCGACACGAGGCCGATTTTAGCCAGTGCGCATGACCGTTACGTCACACGACGAAGTCATGCTGCCACCTGGCTTGAGCGATCGGTGTCCAGGTGGTGCTGCCACCACACTGGTCACTCTGGGAACTATTTCCCAAACATTCCCCCCGCCATCAGCAACCCTGTTGATGATCTTTAATGATGGGTTCTGTATGAGAGCTGACTGGTAGGAGAATGAGCTTGGTGATCGGTCTCACTAGTGTTGTGGTGGCGGTTTTTAACTCGGCCACCCTTGTGAGCCCATCCTTGCCGGGTATCAGTGACATCACCCTAGCGAGAGGCCATTTACAGGGAGGAAACCTCTCGTCAGAAATCAACACTAATGAGCCTAGTTTTATAGTGTTGTTAGGGTGATGCCATTTTGAGATGGCTTGCAACCTTTGGAGGTAGTGAGCTGACCACTGAGCCCAGAACTGATGAACACGTTGCTGAACGAATTGCCATCGAGAAAGTCTAGAGGTTGAGATGTCTAGCAAGGATGGTTCTGGAACGGCATTTAAAGCAGTGCCAATAAGAAAGTGCCCTGGAGTCAGCGCTGAGAGGTCCTGAGAGTCGTCACTGAGAGGTTCTAAGGGTCTTGAATTGAGAACAGCTTCAATCTGGCTCAACAGAGTCGTCAACTCCTCATAAGTTAGAGGCGTCTCTGCTACTGTACGTCTAATGTGGTATTTGATGGATTTTACCACAGTCTCCCATTTCCCACCCATGTGGGGTGCGGCAGAAGGATTAAAGTGCCAGGTTGAGCGGTCTTCCATGAGCAGTGCAATAAGCCTTTTGTGTTCCTGCGTACTCTGTGTAAACAACTTGCGAAGAGATGTATCTGCCCCGACAAAGTTTGTTCCACAATCAGAGTACAAGGAAGTAGGAATACCTCTTCGTGAAGTAAACCTTCTATAGGTAGCTATGAATCCCTCAGTTGAGTAGTCTGAGACGACTTCAAGATAAACAGCTGATGTAGTTAGGCATACAAACACACATATCCAACCCTTGTGAGTCTTGGCGCCTCGCCCTTTCCAAGTTTGCAAGGTGAGCGGTCCGGCATAATCTATGCCTGTGTGAGCAAATGCCCGGGATGGCTGCACTCGAACCAGAGGTAGTTGGCCCATCATTTGATGGGCACGGATCCCCCTTTGTCGAGCGCAAACCACACACCGAAGCACATGAGCTTTTACTGGAGCTCTTCCTCCGAGAATCCAATAGCACTGTCTAATATGGGCGAGCGTCACTTGGGTTCCTCCATGCAAGGTGTGTTTGTGTGAAAAATCGATAATGAGCTCAGACAATCTTGACCTACGTGGCAAAATTGCTGGATGCTTCGTCTCATATGCAAGGTCTGAATTGTTGAGCCGTCCACCCACTCTGATGATTCCTTGATGATCTATGAAGGCCGTCAATCGGCTCAATGGGTGGCTTGAAGGTAACTGAGATTGTTTCTTGAGAACCTTCAATTCCTCTGAGAAATATGTGGCTTGTGTAGCCATGATCCAGAACTGTCTGGACCATTCAATGTCAGACTGAATGAGCGGACTCGGTTGTTTTGTGATCGATGCCCTTGCATTTAAGCTAAACCTGTGAATCAGGGCCGTGATTCGAAGCAGCTTCATGAACGACGAGTATCTATAGATAAGGTCCCAATCATAGTTCTTGAACTGTTGAGTTGTCACATGTGCCACACCAGGACGAGCTTCTAGGGCACTTGACTCGTCTGGTGTCAATGTTTGAGGTGGCCAGTGTTCAGGTTTAGTGAGCCAAGGTGGTCCCGTCCACCAGAGCTCATGATTTTTGAGCTGGTCTGTAGAAACGCCGCGAGATGCACAGTCAGCTGGATTGGCTGTGCCTGGAGTATGCCTCCAATGAGCGTTCTCAGTAAGGTCCTGTATTTGTGCAACTCTATTGCTAACAAAGTCTTTCCAGCGAGACGGATGAGACTTGATCCATGTGAGAACTACTTGAGAATCCGTCCACAAAAATGTATTTGAAATGTCCCTTTTTAAAGTAGCTTGGACATGAGACGTGAGCTTGGCTAATAGCAGCGCTGCGGAGAGCTCTAACCTCGGGATGGTTAGTCTCTTCAATGGTGCAACCTTTGTTTTTGAGCAGACTATTGACGTCACGATGCTTGTGGACGGTGTGTGAACGGTAATGTAAATTACCGCTGCCATGGCTAACTGGGAGGCATCAGAGAACCCATGCAATTCAACCCGCGAATTTGAATACGTGTTGAACCACCGTGGAATGGTAAGCCTGGCCAGGCATATAAGATCTTCTCTGATGTCTTTCCACTTTGAGACGACATGAGCTGACAATGGTTCATCCCAATTTACTTTGAGTAACCATAATTCCTGTAGCAATATCTTTGCCTTGATTACTACAGGTGAGGCAAAGCCTAGAGGATCAAAAATGGTCGCTACTTGTGAGAGGATCTGGCGTTTCGTAATTAGGGCATGATGCGGTTCTGACATAGACGAGAATTGAAACACGTCTTGTTGAGGTGACCATGATAGTCCGAGAATTTTGGTATCGCAATCCGCGAAGGCTATTTCGGAGTTGGCTTGCTCCTGTGATGAGACTATTTCGAGCAGCTTGGGATAAGTAGAGTGCCACTTTGCCAGAGGAAAGCCTGCTGACTGACACAATTGTTGGACTTGAATTGCCACTTCAGTAAGTTTGTCCACTGAGTCTGCACCACCAAAGATATCATCTACGTATCTCCCACGAGTGATAGATGGCACAGCCAGTGGGAAACGATGACCTTCATCTTCAGCTAATTGCTGTAATGTACGCACTGCCAGAAATGGAGCTGCCTTTGTTCCATAGGTGACAGTGGTGAGGTGATAATGTTTCTCACTAAGTTTCTCATCGATCCACAATATTCGTTGTAAGTCCCAATCATCTGGATGTACTCTAATCTGACGGTACATCTTAGTAATATCGGTAGAGAATATGTGGCGATGAGTCCGAATCCACAGGAGAACATCCATGATATTCAACAACAGGTTGGCACCTGTGTGCATTATATCATTTACTGAAACGCCTGATGAGCTTGTGCAGGATCCATTAAAAACAACTCGAAGTTTAGTAGTCGAGCTGTCAGGTTTGAGAACACCATGGTGGGGCAAATAATATTGCACCGGACTACTTATTGAGTCGTTTGGTATTTCCACCATGTGATTCAGATTTTCATACTCCTGCATGAACTTGACATATTTGATCTTATAGTCTGGATTCTTGAGAAACCGTCTCGTGAGACGCTGAAGACACTTGCGAGCTGTCTCATATGAGCTGCCCAGAACATTTGTTGACAACTTAAGTGGGATACGTACAGTGTATCTCCCTAATGAATCTCTCGTATGGGTTGTTTTAAAGTGCTCTTCACACTCCTGATCATCAGGAGTGAACAGAGTGCTCTGGATGGTAGGAGCCTCTTCTTGAACCCAAAATCGAGCCAACATTTCATCAAGATGGTGGTCATGTCGTTGCATACTGACATGATAAGATCGTCTGACAGCAGACGATGTTGAGAAAACTGGGCCAATTACTAGCCAACCAAAGATGGAAAGTTGAGCAATAGGAGCTGTGTCATTTAACCTGATGATATTTGGTTTGATGACAAGTCCATAATAATCTGCTCCTAGGATGATATCAACTGCCCTTGGAACGAGAAATTCAGGATCGGCCAAAGCCAATTTCTCAAGATGAGGCCAATCAACATGCTGAGAAATCTCTAATGTTGGTAATGTAGTTGTCAATGTCTTCAAAATGTGGGCCTTTATTGTGGCCGTGAGCAGTCTCAGATTGGAGTGGAGAGTAAGCGTGACCATGCCTCGGGTCTGTGCTGTACACTTGTTTCCAACTCCCATGATATCCAACTTTGAGCGTTCTCTTGGAATATTAAGCTGCTAAGCAAGTCTTTCTGATACAAGGGTGATTTCAGAGCTTTGATCAATGAGCATGCGCACCTGATGAGCAGACGTGGAGGAGTAGACAGTTGCTAGAGCCGTGGCTAGCAATGTTGTGTGGTGCGCTCCATGAGCGGCCTTCTTTGGGATTGCACCCCTGTCTCAATGAGCGGACGATGTGCCTGTAGAGGCAGAAGACTGAGCGGTCTCACTCTGATGCTCCTTGTGGTGGAAGGAGCTACCAAACAGGACAGATAAGTCACCACCATGCAGCATTGTGTGGTGCTTGCCTTTGCACGTCTTGCAACTAAGAGAAGAGCGACACTTCCCAAAATTATGCCGACCTAGGCATAAAAAGCACAGGTGCTTATCTCGCACCAAGGCCATGCGTTTGGCCACTGAGCTCTCTCGAAACTTTTCGCATTTCACCACAAAATGCGGTTGAGAGCACAGGTCGCAAAGATGAGTCGGCTCCCGAACTCGTTGAAAATGAGCTGGCTTTTTGGGCGTTGCCTTATGCACGGCTACCCGTGTCACTGGAGCCTTGGTGGAGGTGGCTGGTTGAGGCTTGCTTTTCACAGCATCAGCAGCTTGAGCTGTACTCTCAATATTTTCCAGTGCACGAGCGCGTGTGGTCAGGAAGGTGGTGAGCTGCTCTAGAGTGGGATACTCTTGGGAGTCACTAATAGAGTGCTCCCAATGTTCTCTGGTATCAGAGTCCAGGAGTCGTGTGAAGAGATGGACCATCACACAACTTGAGCAGTCCTGAGCGGTCACAGTGAGCAATGCCTGAGCAGTCTCATTTGCTATGCTTACCAGCTTCAACAATGACACTGAGCTACGCTTAGTCATCGGCGTCAATTTGAAAACTCGCTCTAAATAGGAGTTGACAATTAATCGTTTGCACTCAAAACGAGTGGTGAGCAGTCTAAACGCTGTCTCAAATGAATCTCCCACTGGAGGAAGGTTCGAGATTAGTTCTGATGCAGTACCTGAAACCGCTCCCTTCAGGTACTGAAACTTCTCCAGTGGAGACAGATCTTTGCGGTCTGATATGACCGAGGCAAACATTGCCTTGAACTCCGGCCATTTTAGGTAGGCTCCAGAGAAGGTTGGCACTGCCAGTTCAGGCAACCTTGAGCGGACTCTTTGTGCATAGTCCATGCCCTGAGGAGGGACTACAGGAGCTGGTGAAAGCTCAGACAATAGTTTTGTGAGCCGTCTCATCAACTTATTATACTTTGTCGACTCCTGTGTCGACATATGAGCCGCAAAGTATGGGTGTGTCACCTGGGAAGGTGGCCCATTGTTGACCAAGTAACTGTGTTCCGACAGGAACACAGTGTGCATTTGCTTCACCTGGTCAATGGTGGCCTGCACTCCCATCAAGGTGATATCATGAGCGGTCTCAACCTCATCAGCAATTTCTGAGAGCTGTATAAGTCTCTCTTCCTGCGCATACTGCCTCATGATAATATCACGAGGATATATCGCAGGTGAGCGGGCCCTTGTTGTCCTCTTGGAGCTGTCTCTGGAGATCTGAGACTCCTCTCCAGAAGAGGCATAGTGAGCGGTCTGGTGGTCTCCATCAGATGCCATCGACAGGTCCACTTTAGGGACAGACAGCGTTGTAGGGATTGGTGATGTGCGCCCTGTGGCGCCCTTCCCCTTCGCAACCTCCTCCTTAAGGAGAGGCATCCTAGGCCTCCGCTTGGACCGACCAACTTTGCCCTGAGCAGTCCGCTGGTTGTCTCAGTGAAATCTGTTGTGAGGAACAAATGAATAAGCATGCGGAAAGCCTTAAGCATGTGAGTAATGAAATGACAAAATATGATAATATTTATAATGTATAAATGCGAATAAATGAAATGCATGAGCATTCACTGAGATAGGACACGTGGTCGTAGACAGCCAAGGTGATACAAAGTGAACTGAACATGTGCGTAAGTCAAAAAACTGACTATGATAATATTTATCATGAATAAATGTGAATAAATGACATGCATGAGCATTCACTGAAATAGGACACATGGTCGTAGCCAGCCAAGAAGATAGAAAATGAACTGAACAGGTGCGTAAGTCAAAACCTGACAATGATAATATTTATCATGTGAAAGCACCAATAAAGAGAATGCATGAGCAGTCACTGAAGTAAAGCACATGATCGTAGCCAGCCAAGAAGATAGAAAATGAACTGAACAGGTGCGTAAGTCAAAACCTGACAATGATAATATTTGTCATGTGAAAGCACCAATAAAGAGAATGCATGAGCATTCACTGAAGTACAACACATGCCACTAAATGGTGATGTGAATGAAAATGAACCAAGGCTGACTGCATGTGAGAAATTCACAAAACATGAGAAATCCCAATAATTACAGAGCATGAGCAATCAGTGAAATAAAGCGTGCATTAATGAAAGATGATTGAAAGTGAACAAAGCTGAGCGTACGTGCGAAATTGAGAGGGCATCATGGCCGACTTCGACACGTGTACGACTTCCGGTTAGCAACAACGCGGACCCGTCGCACACTGAGTTCACTTAAAAGCACGCTGAATTTACACAATTCTACTCAAAACCCTGCTGCACAATCCGGCTCGAAGGACCAAAAATGTTTGAGAAACATCCAAACGTGTGAAAAGTCTTGGCAGCAAGGTAATGAGAGAATTGTGTTGCTCTCGAGCAGTCTCACTTTATTTCATGTATATTATTATTGAATATACATGATGAGCAGACTAATAATAAATTGAGCTGACTTGCCTGTTGTGTTGTTACGATGAGCGGTATCCAAAGTCGTTGTATTTCAAAACTGCCTTTCGGCGCATGCGTAAACGCTGAGCTATACGATGCGACTATACAGAACAGGCTACGAAACGTTAATGGCCGATTTCCGTGCGCTGCCGCGACACGAGGCCGATTTTAGCCAGTGCGCATGACCGTTACGTCACACGACGAAGTCATGCTGCCACCTGGCTTGAGCGATCGGTGTCCAGGTGGTGCTGCCACCACACTGGTCACTCTGGGAACTATTTCCCAAACAAAATCTAAACGAAGTGTCGCTTTTGGGCAAAACGTGATATTTACCAGTCAAATGAATGCCACTTTGAGCTTATGTACTTCAAAATTTTTTGCGATGCGACATTGTTCAATTTTTACCAGACTTATCAAACCACCCTCGTATCTTTGGGTGTCGGTAGATTGGTTACATGCACTCTCTCTCTCTCTCATTCGTCCACTCCGCCTCACGCTATCTTATTCTACGCTCACTTAGTCTCTAATTATACATTTATTATGCTACTCTTTGTCTCCATAATATATTGTGGAACGAGATTCGTACAATGACGACAAGGAAAACCGTGGTAAAACTAATGCTTTATCGTGCAAAATGCTGCTATCTGGTAGAAAGATACTGGAGAATACTGATACTTTTTCGCTGTGCGTTGCGCTTTATATACCCATCCCTTCACAAACTCGCCCAATCATATTCTTATATTTTCAAAAAGAACGAATCAGATTTTTATTGTTTTTCTATTCGACGGTTATTGCGTAACCTACTTGTTTGTCGTAACCGACATCATTTGTTTACTGCCTCGCACCGCTGTTTAGGGCTCGTCAGGGGCGCGCAACTACCTCCGTGGTGGTCATGCGGGGGCTACCGTCTCAGTGTCTGTTTTATGAATTTCTTTTACGCATCATGTGGATGTTGGTGGAGATTTTCCGATTTTTGGGACTATCTATCGCGAGTTAGTCTGTTTACGAAGTTGTTGATTTTGTACTGTTTTACTAGCGACTACTTTTAATATTTTGGTACAAGCCTTTAGATTGGCACATCTTAATAATGTGTATTGGATAAGGATGGTGGGGTAAATTCCTTTTTTTACTCAAAAATTTTGGAGAGAGAGCTCGGACTGTGAAGAGGGAATTATAGCAAAAATTTTAAAAAGTGGGGTGGTTCTTGACATTGTTAACAGAGTTGTTTGAGTTGAAGCGAAGTGATGAGCGCGGGTTGAGGAGGAGAGGGGGGAGATCGGACTATGAAGCGGTCACCCATCCATCCGGTGTCCATGACGAGCGCTGCTTAACCTCAGTGATTACATAGACACCGGTGTTCTTTTTTTTTTTAAACATACGTTTTATTTCTGTCAAAAAAAATAATACATCTTACAAAAAAAAAAAACAAAAACAGCCTTAAACGTAACAAAAAAGGGTAACTATAACAAAAAATACTGACTAGACTAATGACTCTATTTGAGCACTCGTAGTCTAAAGACAACTTTGGGTTTTTATTGCACTTATTGCTATTTGTACTATTTGTTATAATCACAAGAGATTCGCATTTGTAAAGACTAATGTACAGAAACGGCAGAGAGAGAAAACTGTACTAATATAAGCATTATGACGGAGGAATGTAAACGGATGGGGAGCAAAAAGCTCCACAAAAAAACTAGTTTTTTATAAAAAAAATGGTTACTACTTATAAATAATTAACGAGTGTCAGTCTTGTTTACATGTACAGTTATAGATTTAGAATACTTATAATTATAATAATTATAACCACCAGTATTTTTTTTTATTTTCTCTGTGGTTATCTTTCTTGTCTACAGAAGATAAATTGTAAGTAAATCGCATATCGGGATCCTCGAAATTTATATTTATGTTATAATCTATTTTTTTGTTGTAAGTTTTTCTGTTGACGTGGTAGATGATGGGTATGTTTTCAAAATTTTGTATATATCCTTTAGCATCTAAATAAATAAATGATTCGGGTGGGGTGTTGCCTGTGGATCTTGAGTATTCATGGTATAGAGGATTTGGATATGTTGAACAGAAAATGAGATTATTTGATTGAATAAAAGGTATGTTGGCCCAATGGTTGCGGATTAGTTTAAGAATGAAAAGTTCTATGCGGATGATTTTAGCTTCTTGGTAGATTTTGATGTTACTTATGAGTTTAGTATAGTTGGATTCAGGTGATCTATATTTTCCGAGGCAGGTTCGGAGACATTTACGTTCGAAGCATCTTAGTTTTTCCATCGTGCTGGCACTGATGTTAAACCAGATTTGACAGTCATAAGTGAGAATCGGTCTAACAAGTAATTTGTAACATAAGATTTTAACGGATTTGCATAAGTTTCTATCATAAAAATGTCTTTTATGCATTTGGAACGCGTTTTGAGCCCTCAGGATTTGGGTGTATACGTGGTGGTTATAATTAAGCTTAAAGTCTAAATGTAAGTCTAGGTAACGGACGACCTGTTTGTGCGGAATTTTTGCTATTGGTGAGTTGTTATCATGCAAAAAAAAATTTTTGAATTTGTTCTTACGTCTGGGTTGACATCTGAAATTTTCGAAATATACGGTCTGAATAAAATTGTTTCACATGTGTTAGTGTTTAGTTTTAGTTTCCAGGTGTGAAAGTAGTTCTGAGTTTTATTGAACAGTTCTTGTAGTTCGGTTTTTATTTGAAAAGGTTTATTGCCTCTGATATATAATAACAGGTCGTCCGCGAATGCTATGGCAGAGCGGTAGTTGCCTTCATTTAAGTTAAACAATCTAAGTAGATCGCTTATTTAGATGCTAAACAAGATGGGGGAGTTCACTGTCCCCTGTTGTTAGCCGTTTTTGATTTCAAACGTCGAGTGAGACTTTTCATGGTGGTCAGTAACAATGAATTTTTTGTCGTGTAGCATAGACCAGATGGTTTTAATTAGGTACGGCGGAAAGCTTTTCTTTAGTAGTTTGAAGAAGAGATGGTCAAGCCACACAGTGTCGAAGGCTTTCTCAAGGTCGATAAAGACAGCTCCCACGCAGTCGCCAGCATTTCTCGCTCAGCATATATCAGATACGAATTTTGTGATTGCGTGAACGGTTGAATGTTTAAATCTGAATCCAAATTGACACTCTGGAATTACGTTGTTTTCGGTACAGAAAGAATCTATGGCTTTATTAATAATTATTTCGTACACCTTACTGATGTTTGGGAGTAGGCTAATTGGCCTGTAACTTGCAGGCAAGCTGCCGTCTTTGTCTTTTTTCTTTATGGTTATTAATTTTGCGATTTTCCAAATTGAAGGGAAGTAGCTTAGGTTAAGGCAATTGTTAAAAAGGATTGAGTAGTAGAAAATACAGAGTGTCCCAGTTCCCAGGACGTTCATTACACCTTTGGATAGCTCAGGTAATTCTAAGATACGGATCATTAGTTTCAGCGTCCCATCACAATCCGTGGCCGAGTTATTAACGAAAAACGACAGCCAATCAGAGGGCTCCGTTGGGCGCGGCAGCGCGACAGTTCCTACTGGTACAAGTTAATGTCTTGTAGTAGAGGGAGTGTTTATGCGGCCACGTCAACGGAGCCCTTGAAAGGGATACAGACCGAGCACTAACACACTTCCACGAAAAATGTATCGATGAGTCTATGTCACTGGGTCACTTTACTTGCCGGCGTCACCGAAAAAAGGTCTAATTTATGACTTTACCTCTTGCGCACATCCTACGGACTAGCATCGCTCGCACTCCACCGGTTTACCCTGCAAACTTTACAGAACACTGCACAATAAATTCACATTGAAAAGAATGACCGTTGCCTGATAATTTTCACCTTAGATTTGATTAAATTATTATAAAGAATGTATGCTTTCGCACACTTGTTCCATTTGTCCAGCGAAAGAGATAGATTCTTCACCCACGAGAAAGTTTGATTATTAATCGATTAACAATACATCCGAAATTACGCGGACTCCATTTCGTGGTGACTTTTTCGTCTTTGCACTTCCAACCTTTTCCATTTTCCACACAAATACGTTTTCCGAAGAATAGATGAAGCGAAGGAGAGACGTCTGTTACCGAAAGAATAGTAACAGTAAACAGATGTCCACAGAAAAAGACCACAATGTCAATCTACGTTGAAAGTATGAGTAGTCCTCAAAGGAGCCGATAATTTAATCGATCTGTTTGATGTCCCCACGTTGAATGTACGCGTGGACCTAAAAAAAGCGTATTCGGTAAGTTAATAATAACGATAGTTAATAATATCCCGTAGAAAACGTATTGCTGCCGCGACCGTACGTTTCCTGTTATAAAAATGTCGAGGAAACGGTCTGGTATCGCTCCAACACATTCCTGTAAGAGGCTGCTGAAACCCGAAACGTAACAATGAAAGCGCTGTTAAGAATTCAAGTGACGAGCTCTGGTCTTCTCGACAACACATGCAGCGATTCGACATGGAAAACCTGGACGCCAAATGTAGCGATTGTGGAAATTTTTGAAACATCCATTCCGTCCGTACCTCCCACCATCCTTAGTATGCTAAAGTGCGAAATGAAAGCAAAGAGGGGAACGGGACGTTCCGATACACGAAGACGACACCGAGAAATACAGAATCATTTTTTTCTGCCGAACTGAACAGTTCTACGAGTCACTAAGAAGAAATCTATCATTACGAAGGAAACGTATTTGTGTAGAAAATCAAAAAAGTTGGAAGTGCAAAGACGAAAAAGTCACCCCGGAGTGAAGTTCGCGTAATTTCGGATGTATTGGTAATCGATTAATAATCAAACTTTCTCGGTGATGAAGAATCTATTTCTTTCGCTGAACAAATGGAACAAGTGTACGAGTGCATACATTCTTTATAATAATCTAATCAAATCTAAGGTGAAAATTATCAGGCAACGGTCTTTTTTTTTAATGTGAATTTATTGTGCGGTGTTCTGTAAAGTTTGCGGCGTAAACCGATGGTGTGCGAGCGGTGCAATTCCATAGGGTACGCGCAAGAGGTAATGTCATAAATTAGACCTTTTTTCGGTGACCCAGTGACAGACTCATCGATACATTTTTCGTGGAAGTGTGTTAGTGCTCGGTCTGTATCCCTTTCAAGGGCTCCGTTGACGCGGCTGCATAAACACTCCCGCTACTACAAGACATTAACTTGTACCAGTAGGAACTGTCGCGCTGCCGCGCCCAACGGAGCCCTCTGATTGGCTGTCGTTTTTCGTTAATAACTCGGCCACGGATTGTGATGGGACGCTGAAACTAATGATCCGTATCTTAGAATTACCTGAGCTATCCAAAGGTGCAATGAACGTCCTGGGAACTGGGACACCCTGTATATCGCGCAGGTAATTGTTTCAGAGCAATGTTTGGAATTTCATCAAAACTGGATGATTTTTTATTATTTAACTGTTTGAAAATAGTGTGGAGTTTAAATGTTGAGGTGAAGTAGTTAGGAGGGATGAGGTTTTCGTTAGGGTTGTCGGCAGTACTTGATGCGGAGAATTTACATATGGTGATGTTGTTAAGCTTATCTAGGTTGATTTCAGCTTTTAAATTGTTAATTTTGTGTTCTATAATGTTTGAGAGTTGCTCTCTTCCCATTCCGAGGTTTTGAGTATGATCTGTTTCGAAATGTGTACCTAAAATATTTAATTTGTCTTGTGTATCTGTGATTATGATATTGTTGTTCGCGTCTGTTTTTACTGTGTTTGGATTTATGTTTGTGTTTTTGAGAAATTTGATTGAGAGGATGGGATCTTTAATGTTTCAATATTATTTCTGTCTTTTGGTCTAAATATACTATTGATTTTAGGGAAGAGTTGCTTATTGTTTTTTAGAGATATTTTGGAAATTGCTTGCTTCCAGTAGTTACTCACGGATTCCTGGAAAGCTTGTTTTAATTTATATCTGATGGACTTTAGTATTTTTCTTAATGCATTTAGAATGTTTTCGTTTTGTCGTGAGTAGTTTTGGATTTTTGAGATGTTGTTAATCTGTGTTAATATGCAGCTTTTCTTTTTCCTTAGATTTTTTATTTTTGGGGTGATGTATTTGTCTGTTGTGTTAAAGTTTGAATTAATACGCGGGACCGAGTTTTTTATCGCTTCGGTAATGTGTACGTTAATTTCCTCTATATATTTATCAATTTCATTTGAGGTTAAGTTTCTGTCGTTTGGTAAATCGAAATTGTTGTTCTGAGATAAGTATTCTTTAAATTTGGTCCAATCGGCTTTGTTAAAATTGAATATTTCTGACGGTAATTGAGCGTCTAATAATAATGATTCGGTACTATTGACAGAAATTTGCATCATTAGGGATCTGTTACGTATGAATCGTATGATTCTCACGAAAATTTCTCATCGTGGAATTTTCTCTTGGCCACACCCAGACGCTTAGTCCCCATTTTCAAACGTAAACAGGATACGATATACATACAGCCCTTGGCCTCTGGTCTAGGGCCCGCGGATAGCTACACTTTCGACCCCATGTAATAAGGAAAACTCGAAAGCGAGGGTCTTGGTTGCCACGTAATTCCAGCCGTTTCCAACTGTCTTTCATACAGCATTTTTACTCCCTCCATAGGATAGATTTTCTAGAATTTTCAATTCTCCACTACTTTTTCGACCTATATAAGGGCCACGAAAATGCGTATCTTCGGGTTACTCACAGTACGGCGCTTGAGCATTACACTACGAGATTAGGCCCAGTTCCTTTTCGAGTTTTCTTTTAACCTTCGGAAGATTAGTCTGTCCATTGGCAATTCAACTCTTGGTCGGAGTTCCCCCGTTCAACTCACGTTAGAGTCACTCGCGAACTAGTTCGGAGTCATCTTATTGTGAAGTCTCGTCAACCGTCACTGCCCAAGGGTAAACACTTAGAGCTTTTCAATAATTATTCTACTTTCTTAAATTCATACACAAAACACTTAACATACATGTATATATATTCGATTGAAAGAATATACTTGTAACATTTTACTAGAAACATAAAATTCGAGTAAAGAATTATTTCTAGAAATTAAAACCTTTCCTCTCGAAACGAATTTAAAACATAATCGAGTAACGTACCCACAAATTATTTCACTCTAACCGCTCGGAGTGAAACAAAAGTTACGAGAGTTTATTATTTTACGACCTTACCGTAGCAGGTCAAAACCACGAACAACGGGTATCGGACTGTGTGGGCCTTTCGGCTTACTTTCCGTGCCTGTGCGACCACTTGCCGTCCTAGCAAGTGCATCGTTATTAACCAGAGAGTAGCACCTTGCAGTCCACCTGTAAGTACATCTACCTCGGGGTTTCACCTTACCTTAACATATTTTACCACTCTGAAGACCAGCACCCTATGGCTCTGTTCATAGGCTCATCTGGCTTGTAACATTCCTCACCTCAATTCAAGATCAGCACCCTATGGCTCTGTTCATAGGCTCATCTGACTTGAATTAAATATCATTCCTTAGATCATACGTCGATTTGTAGCTCCCACTACTATTGACGTACGATACCCCCTGCTACAGTTAGGTCAAGGAAGTGACGAAACCAACGTCTCGTCGCGTTTATTCCATAACGCTCGCCGGCCACGTTCTAGAAACCAGCCCGACTCGTAACAGCTCTATGGTCGCTGTCGTAATCCAGAGTGTCAATGAGGTGATTACTGATTAGGTTGTGAAATTCAATTCTCTTATCCACCAGGCATAGGTCAAGAAAGGCTGCGCTTTTTGGGAACGATGGGATGGCTGTGCTTAATAATTAATACATATAGGTTATTTCGTTTTCTTGGTACCATCTGTAAAGTGCCCCCCCCTCTATAATTTTCAATTGTGTTACCCCATGAGCTGTGTTTGGCATTGAAGTCTCCGGCGATGAGGTAGTAGTTATTTAAATTGTTTAAATCTAATGTCTCGAATAAACTTTTTAGGTCTGTCATAAATTCTTTTTTGTTATTACCTGTGGCGTATGCGGCGATGCATAAAAGTTTTTTGTTGTTCTGTAGCTTAATTTCGATTATTGTAGTTTCTATTAATGGAGTATTTGTTGGTTGGTATAATTTTATGACTTTAAATTTTATGTCATTTCTGATCATGATAGCAGTACCCCCACCTTGTTTAGCATTGAACCTGTCAGTCCTAATTATGTTAAATTTTTCAAAATTGATTTTGTTCTTATAATTTAGCTTCGTTTCGCAGAGTAAAACTATGTCCAGTAGGTGTGAGTTAACAAAATCCAGGAGGGTGACCCTTCTTTCGTTGGTGATAATTGAATTTACATTAATTGAGGCTATTTTTAACTGGTTGAGTGATATTTTCGAATTGTTAGAGTTATTAATCATCTGGGTTAGATGATAGTCCAAAAGTATCTGATATAAGGTTAATTTTTTCCGAATTTTCGGAGACTTGTTTAATTATTTTAGAGAGTTGACCGTTAATTGTTTGCGTTATTCTATTTATTATTTCGTCAATTATATTAGTTGGGAGGGTTGAATTGTTTAATGTCTGTGTAATGTTACTAGTTGAATTGATATTGTTTTGAGTGTTGCTTATTGTTTGTTGAGGGTTTACTTTTTTGTTATTTACCATGGAGCTGTAAGATTTATGAGGGGTGACATAATTGTTAATGCTAATTAGTTTTTTTTTCTCTTTGTATGGCCAAGTATTCTTTCCGTTGTTCGATTTTCTGTTTAATTACAGTAATTGCCGGGCATCCTCTATAAGAGTCTGGGTGGCCGAAGTTGTTGCAGTTAATGCAGAAGGGTTTCGTGGTGTCGGAATTTCTATCGTTGTGATTCAGTGGGGGTAATTTGCACTCTCCTGGATTGTGTTTAATGTCGCATTTAACACACCTATATTCTAAATTACAATTAGATGTTACGTGCCCTATGCGTTGGCATCTTTTTCATTGCATCAGATCTTTTTTGCTCAGTTTTTCCCATGAAACTACCGAGTGTAAAAGGACTCTTATTTTTTTTAGATTTTCTATTTTGCTTTCCGGAGAAAGTTGCACTAAAAAAATTGGTAGAGTTACATTCTCTTTAATCGAGCGTTTGGTGTTGAACTTGTTTACGGCTGTAAATTGTAATTTATCTATAGATAAACTTTTCAGCTCTCTTAATATTTCGGCGGTGTCAAAATCTCCTTCTAAATTTTTTAGTAGGAATGTAATGGGTTTAATCGATTTCGGAGTATATGTAAAGAAATTAATATTATTTTTTTTGAGTAACAAGCAAGTTTTTTCGTGGTCGTCTAAGTTTTGTGTATGTAAAAGATGTTTATTGTTCGATAACTTTTTAACGAAGAAGTTGTTAATATTACCTTCTTTTTTAATTAGGTCGATTGTGTTTTTAGCCTAAGGGTGAATAATATTTATCGGCGGAGGTTTGGTGGAAGACGGTTTAAAGGATGTCGCTTCATTGTCCAGGGCCGTTCTTGCCCTTTTCCTGTTAGTAGATGGTAGTGGCGGGAATGCGTCGGAGTTTTTGTTGCCTTCCTGCCATGTGCGGGTCAGCTGTGATGGTGGAGGCGCAGGCCTGGCTATTGTTTCAGACCTTTCTGTACTTCTACCTGCGTAGTGGCTTGGCTGGGGTTCCTCAATTTCTTTTTCATCGTTAACGATGAATTCACTTTCCAGTATACTGAATCTGTTTTTGAGCAAGGTTTTTTCAGGTTGCTGGCAAGATTTTTGACGATTACCTTGATTTTGGGAACTTTTCTTCTCTTCGGCATGTTGAGAAAGTCTTTGGATTGTATTTTTGAGCTCTTGTATTGTTTGTAAGAGTTGCTCATAAGACGGTTTCATGCTTACTTCGTTGATGGTTTGTTTGTTGAGTTCGGGTTGGTGGTGGTTAATCTTTTTGATATTTTTGTTTTTCATATCTTCATCCTTGGGTTCCTCGGCATGTGTCGAAGATTGCTTTGATTTTCTTTTAATTAGTCTTGGTGCTGGATTAAGTCTTTTTACATTATTCTCGTCTTTGAGAATATTTCTTAAGACTCTTCTTGTGATCGATCGACTGTCTGAGTTTAACGTGGTAAAATTTTCCACGATTTTTGGCACGACGTTTCTGGTGTTGTGGGGAGCTTCACAACTGAGCAATTTCTGCGACACATTTATCACAGAATCTGATGGACGTTGAAATAACTCTGTTATTCATACATTAATTTATTGAAATAACTTCCGCACTTTCGTCACTTTCACTGGGGGGGGGGGGGGTAACCCCCGATATCGGGTGAGAACCCACTATTTTTTTTTATTTAAAATAAAACGAAAATAATGACTATTCACTTGGTGTGCACAAACTAAGGGGAAAAGAAGAAAATTTTTTTCCAGAATATTATCGCTGAGCCGCAAACCTTTGCTGGTTTTTCACTGGTTTAGGGGCGTTAAAGACACGTGTGCGCTTCTTGCACTAAGGGATGACCACGTCTTACCTCCACGGAGGTTCGAGTGAAACTGACACACACCTGTGTTCTGCCCCCACCATGGGACACTTTTAAAACTTAGAGTGAATAATTGCCTTATGTTCTACCAGTGGACGAAACTCTGTTAATTCTTTTAGCATAAAAATATCAATGGGTTTTTAAAAGTGTATTGCATATTTGTTTTATAAATTTGTTTTACGCATCATGTGGATGTTGGTGAAGATTTTCCGGTGTTTTAGAGCTATCTGTCACGAGTTGGTCTGTTATTGTTGTTGCTGGGTCAAGGGGAGTAATTTATGTTGGTTTTGTGTTTGTTGCATCTTTTGATGTCTTTGTATATGATGTAGTGTTTGTGGTAATTTCGTTTTACGTTTTTCAGTTTTCGTGTGGTGTCGCCTCCGGGTGGAGTTGTGGTGTGGTTTCTTGTCTGTTTCTTTTCATAGCGTATCTTGCTGAGTGCTTCCACATCGATGACCGCTGCTGCTCCGTGCCTGTACTGTCACTTTTGCGGATTTTCTTTTCTCTTTCTGCCTGTTGTTCTCGTGCGTTGGTGGTCCTCCGGTATTCTTAATAGTTCAATTGTTGGTTAATATGGCTGTAATGTTCTGTATTTGGATGCATCTGTTAACTGGTTGCTGTATCTTTGCGTGTTTTGTAGGTTATGTCGTATGCGACGTGTTGCGCTTGGCGTAGTGGATCTCTCCTTGTTGTGGGTCAATTATTATCTGGTTTTGTGGTTGGGTAAGTTGTGGTTCTTCTTTTTAGGACCGTTCTTTGACATCTTGGTTTAAATAAAGATTTTTTTTTGTAGGTGGCTGTGTCTGCTATTTGGTTGCTTGTATGTTTGAGAGTTGGTTCTTGGAAGTGGGCTTCACTGATTGTTATCGTCAGGTTGTTGTGTTTTTTGTGTGGAGCGAGGTTGTGTATTCTATTATGTGCGAAGAACGGCGTTCATTGTTTTAATTCTGGCCTTACTGTTTATTCAGTGTATTAATCTAACTGGGCGGCGTTACATATTGTTTGTGCTTGTAGGATTTACATGTGTTGAGTTGTGTTTCTGGGATCAGGTAGCTCTGTGATGGTTTGGATTGGTTTGGCTTAATAACAACTGGGGTGTGTTACAAGAGAGACCAAGTATTCGGGTAACTGTCTTATTTGTTGTTAGATTAATGTTGTGATATTTATTTGGTTGAGTGTTATTAAACATTGTTTTATAGGTTATATTATACGTCTGAGTATTGTGGATCAGCAAGAGAGCCTTGTACGAGTGGCGAACGAAGATCAGCACATAATGATTCCATCAAACTCAATGAATGAGGAGAGTTGTTGTGTAAATTGTGACCTTGGAGGGATGTGTCGGGGCTTATTTCGAGCCTTACGAGAGGTGTGAATAGGGTACGGGAAGATGTGTAGTTCTGTTTATACTCTGTTGTGGCATGTTTAGCGTTAGGCCTTTTGTAGGTGCGTCAAGGATTACAGTGTCTAGTTTTGTTATTTTATACTATTTTGGTGTGGAATAATTAATCCTTGTCAAGTGAGTCTAGGTTCATTAAATTTGGATGTCGCGTCATTGTGTTAGACTTATGTTTGTTTTTTTGTGGCTTAAATTTTGTTTATTGTTCATTTTTTGGTTATTATCTTACCCCGTTTTGAGGGAATCAATCTTTATATATTACTCTTATATTTTGGTAGTGTGGTGTGTACTTAGTTCTTTGTATATGGTGTGTATGTATTGGTAAATATATTTGTATGTGTTGATCTTCGTTCTACTGTTGTACTGTTATATAGAATTAGTCAATTTATGTCCTTGTATGAGTAGTACGAGTATTTTGACTCACCGGATGCTGTTGGTCATATGGTTTGTATTTGTCAAGGTCACCTGTGTCGTTGTTGCGTTTTTCATTGATCAGTCTTGATGGTGCGAGTGTGGATGTTGTCGTTGGTTGTGTTGTTTCTGTATCTTTTTGTGTTGCCGTTGTCCTCCTTACGGTTGTGTCCAAGTCATGTCCATTCTGTGGCTCAATGTACGGTGTGTCTTTTCTACCTATTGGTTATTGGGTGTTTTTAGTTGACTTACATGATTCAGGGGTTGTTGTTCTGTGAGGTGTGGATCGGGTATGATATTGATTGTGTCTTGGGTGTGTATTGTTTGTGCTTGTGTGATTTGAATGATTTCATGTTTGTAGTTTTGTGTGTTTGGTATTTAGCATTATATGTTGGGCGGGAATTGCTTGTGTTTTTAGGATTTGTAATTATAGGTGTTGAATTGAGTGGGATTTGTGTGTGTAGGTTAGATTGTATTTAGTGTTTGTATAATGTATTGCATGTATTGTCTGTCATGAGTTATAGTTGTGTTTTTTTTTTATTTATATGAGTGTGTATCTATGTATACATATGAGTATCGGCGGAAGTGATGGTGAGTAGATGTCTGAATGAATTAGTTTTTAGTGGAGGATTTTATTTTTGTTGGATTGAGTAATTTACATTGATTTAAGTTGAATTATGTTGGATTAATTTAGGGATTTTGTGCCAATGTTTGCCATTTGGGTTATGTTATACATAATCGCATTACCCTTGCTTCATTGGTTATTTACTATTTTGCTGGTTGGAAAAGAGACTAAAAGAATTTATTATTAATTATTTATATATATATATATTTTTAAATCACGTTGTTGCTAGTGTATGCGTGTGTTGTGTGGAGGGTGTGGCTGTGTGGTTGTTTGTGTCTGTTGGGGTTGGGATAGGAGAGGTTAGGTTGTCGTGTTCTGATTTTCTACTAAGTCGTAGGTTTTTATTTTACATCGGTTTCACGATGGATCGTTTTTAACGTGTTTTCGTCGATAAGTGACTTTATTCTTGTTTTAGGTGTTTTTGCAGTCTATGTGGTCCTGCCTTGGATTTCTCGGAATGGATTCGTTTTCCGGATAAAGTTCCATATCGAGCTTAGATCGAGATTTTCCAGTTCCTCGTCTGGAATTATGAAGCTACCCAGTGTTTGGTTTCTTGTATTCATGAAGGCTTCGCAATTGCCAATAATGTGGGTTGCTGTCTCTTTGACGCCTTCCTGATTGCAATGGATGCAGAAGGGGGAGTCCACCATGCGCATATGGTGCATCATATTTCCCAGGTAACCGTGACCTGTTAGCATTGTTGATAATTTTTTGACCTCGTCTTTGTGGTATTTCATCAGTCTGCTGGCTCTTGCAGTATCTGTTTTCATACCCAGCAGAGTTTTTGCCTGTGCACAGTCTGGTGTTTTTTCCCAGGCTTCTTCCAGTGCTGCTGCGCTTCTCTTCTTCAGCAGTCTTTTGAAGGTGGCCATGGCAAGGCCTGTGGAGGCTTGTGGGCCGATGTATGTGTTGCTGGCACCACGTTTGGCCAGTTCGTCTGCTTTTTCATTACCTGTGATAACTCTATGTCCTGGTACCCATGCTAGTGAGATTTTATTGCCCTTTGTGGCTAGAGAGTTTAATTTAAGATAGCAGTTATTCGCTAACCTGGATGTAAATACCGGGCCTTCTACTGCTGTGAGGACGGATTGGATATCTGAACAAATTAGAATTTTTTGATTACAGGTGTTCCTGTGAATCAATGCTTCCACGTAGCCGGTAATGGCTGTCATCTCGGCTTGGAATATCGTCGATCCTTCCCATAGGGTTACATAGTCGGAATTGATGCCATCCTCTGTTGTCCAGGAGGCTCCCACTCCATTACCTGTAACAGAGCCGTCAGTATACCATACCTGATTGTATGTGTTCCTTGGTGGCATCTTCTTTGTGGCCCAGTCTTTTCTTGTCGTGTGGATGCGGTCGAATTTTTTGCCAAATTCGTGTTTGGCTGTCATGCTGTCTGACGGTACGTATTGTGTACCTTCTAAGATCGGTCCGGCATACTCCAGTATGTTCGCGTGTGAGTTTCGATTTTTTGACTCGTTCCACATGCCTCAGATGTTTATCCTGTGGGCCGTTCTGATTGCCACTTCCATGGCTTTGATTGCTAGTGGTGCTTCGTTTAGGAGAATCTCCATTCCCTTTGTGGGAATGATCCTGACTGCTAACCTAACCTAACCTAACCTAATCTTTTTTTTTCCCCACCAACCACCTCTCCACTGCATCCCCCGGACCACTCTGTGCGAGTATTGCTCAGGGGATGCAGCCAGTGCTTCCACGCCTGTTAGCGGCATTTCCCTGCGTCCCCACCCCCAAAATATGGAGGATTGTGGTTCAGGACCGCAATGAAATAAAAACTTCTGCCAGAAGGGCAGAAGTCTACCGTCGAGGGGCTAACGCCCATTTAACCAAGTGTATTATAACACAAAGTGACCATCGAAAGCATAACTAACTGAGTGAAGTCTAGGTTAGGTCAGATGAATGACCGTGTAGCCAAATAAATAGGTAAGTGAATAGGTATATGAATAAAAAAAAAATACATGCATGAATAAATAGTTGAAAAGACAAATACCATGAGTAAATGGTTAGAAACACAAATACCATGAATAAATAACACCAAAATAAATAAATAAATAAATAAATAAATGGATAAATAAATACACCCCGTAGTCAGGGTCGTGTAATCACGTCAATCCGTACTTACCTGTATGCGGATCGCCTCCCTCTCGCGTCGCCGTTCCTCTGCCTCTTTTGGACGTAGAATATTGCGTACAAAGGAGGACATCGCGTTCCAGGTTTCTGCCGAAGTACACAGTGCAGACCAGGTTACTCCGTGCGTCATCCCATTCTGTGCACTGAAAAAAGGTGTGCTTCGCGTCGTCCACCTCAGCGCCGCAGAACCAACACTCTGAGGATGCTGCCTTTTTGATGCTGTGTAGGTATTTACTGAAACATACGCACCCAGTCAGCATCTGTTTAACGTAATAGTCCAGGTCACCTCTCTTAGTCTTGCGTCACTCAGCTGGGACAGGAATTAGTGCTCTACTCCATGCTCCGTGCTCTAGATCCGTCCAACGTTTCAGCCACAGTTCTTCAGTCTTCCTCTTGCATAGGTTCAAGGGAGGAATTGCCTGGTCAGTTGTAATGCTGGGAGACGTTTCCCTCCTCTTGTGTCTGAAGGATTTGGCTCTCTTGTGTGCCTCCAAGTCAATAGGAAGGACACCAAGAATAACGGCAAGTGCCTCGTACGAAGCTCTCTTGTAGGCCGAGGAGGCCCTGATGCGAGCTACTTTATCAGATTGTCGGAGAAGTTTATGATGGCCGCGTTATTTCCCGGAGTGAGCTTATGGACCCAGTTAGGTGCCGCGTACAGCACCACGGAACGAGCGACAGAGAGAAGCAATTTGCGTGTCGTCCTACGAGGGCCACCTATTCTAGGCATGAGACGCCCTAGGCACGATATGACCTTGTTTGCCCTAATTGTAACGTTTTCTATATGTGGTTTGAAGGTCTTACCCTTTTCAATCTGTAATCCTAGACACCTGATGGATGATGATGTCCGGATCTCATGGCTCTGGAATTGGAAAGAGGAAATTGGGGTCTTCTTCCAAGCCGCCAATTGTATTGCTTCCGTCTTGTGATGAGCAAGTTGTAAGTGCATTTTACTCATCCATGCTGAAATGTCATCGAGGGTCAGTGTCAGCAGAGTACGAAGGGAAGCTTCCGTACGTGCTGTAACAAGGATTGCCAAATCGTCGGCATATGCAATCTGATGAACACCATGGTATGTAATTGACTCCAGGAGGTCATCATACACGATGTTCCATAAAAAAGGGCCGAGCACCGAGCCCTGGGGAACCCCTGCGTAGACCTGCCTAGTGACCGTTCCGTCAGGACATTCGGCCACCACCAATCTGTCCGAGAGGTAGTTCCTGATTATGTCCATTAAGTAGTGAGGTGTTCCAATGGACGACAGGGCTCTCAGAATGTCTCCCCATCTGAGGGAATTAAACGCATTCTTCACATCAAAAGTGATGAGAAGCGCAATATTCCCAGCGTTCGATGCTGTGCGGGTAAGGTTTAGGATTCGCTGTATCGCATCAACTGTTGACCGGCCTTTCCGGAATCCGTATTGTGCATCGTGATGGCCTTTGTGGACGGACTGTATCCGGGTCAGCAGCAGATATTCGAAGACTTTCGATGCATGGTCGAGAATGCACAGCGGTCGGAACCCCTTTACTGTGCCATCCCCCGTGAGTTTTGGCATGAGCACCAGGCGCTGGGCTTTCCATTGTGGCATGAAGGCACGCGTCGCGAGACACTGATTATATATGTGGCTAAGGACTGGGGTTTCACCCGCTCTTTTCAACGCTATGGCCGGGATTAGATCCGGGCCGGGAGCACCCTTCGACTTAAGCCTCCTGAGAGCAACACGGATCTCCTCGTCCGAAAAAGGGAAATATGGCTCCTCAGCGGGAGTCCGTACTCTCAAGTCCAGGTGGTCAACTGGATCGGAAACTGGATTGACCAGGAACAACTTCTGGATCTGTTCTTCGGTCTCCTGAGTTGAGAGCGCTGTGGGTCCAGATGCCTGTGAAGCACTCTTAATTACCGTCCGGTAAGGCTTGCCGCATGGGTCCGAGTCTACTAAGGAGCATAGGGTCTCCCAGGCCGTTTTCTTACTGCGGTATATTACTTTCTTAAGTTCACTGCGAGATTGTCTATACGCTGTGTGGTCGTCCTGGCTCATTCCCAGCGTAGTGCGTTTGGAGCGTTGCAGTCTTCTACGCAATCTGTGGCAGATAGCACGAGCCTCTGCAACCTCTGCATTCCACCAATATTTAGTGGTGCGTCCTTTCTTTAGGGGAATCTTGCGATGAGCAGCAATGTCTACGGCCGCAGCGATAGAGTCCACGCCTGCCAGTGCACCCTCAAGGCCCTTCTGTTCTAGTATCCGCGGCGTTGCAGCCTTTATTGTTGATATAAACAGTTCCCAGTCAGCACTACCAGTCGACCATCCCTAGACTAGTAATGGGGCGGACGGCGGCACTATTTCGTCTATAATATATTCCAGCGGAATAGGATCTGAAGGGTTATACTGGGTAGAGTGGCGTACACTGATTCCCCTGCGAAAGATATTTGGACCACAGAGTGCTATGTCTATGACCGATGATCCGTTATGTCGGATTAGGGTAGGTCTGCCAGGCATGTCCACAGGGATGAGCCCCAACCTCGCGGCGAGAGACGCTAATTGTCTGCCCCTGTGGTCTTCAACCCGAGATGCCCATGCGTAAGATTTTGCATTATAATCGCCAGCCAGGAAAATGCTAGGCGAATTGATTGCGACGGCGGACTCAATCTCTTCCAGCTGACTTAGATATTGCTCCCTGGTGTCGTTGGGTGGAAGGTAACAACTAACGAATGTAATTCCTTGGGTGCGGACCCCAGCGAAACATGAACATTTGAACGTTTCACCGCCGCAGGTGTGATGTTTGCCCAGTCTGTAGGAAATAGCCGCGCCTCCAGACGATGCCCCGATCCATCCAGGTTGTAGGTGGTGGTACTCCGAGGCGATGAGTACATTCATGTCCGAGAAGAGGAAATGTTGTTCAATGAGGTCCTGAGATAAGGTGGACCTGTTCATATTCGTTTGGAGGATTTTTATTTCCGCCATTATAGCATGTTTTTGATTTCCACTCTCCGAGCTTCCTCGAACTTACGCCGAATAGCTACCACCCTAGGACATGCTTCGGAACCGGATATGTGACCAATTTTGGCTACATCCTTTATGCCGTTTTGCACGCATGTAGCGCAGACCGGCTGCTGATGGCATGTTTTACCCTCATGTCCAGTATCGCCACACTTCCTGCAGGTCTGCACATCTGCCGGTCGCGTGCATTTCCTTGCCAGATGCCCAATGGCGTGACATCTAAAGCATTTCGCGATGTATGGAAACGCTCTGATGCGACAGTTTACGAAGCCCAACCTGATCCTACGTAGGTTCGCTAGCTTCCACGCTGTAGTGTGCGGCAAAATGAGACGAGCTAACTTCATATTTGCAAACCCTGTACACATCCGCTTATTTCGAACCTGATTCGAAGCACCAGGGGTTTGCTTGTCCAGAGCCTTCATCACCTCCTCCAGTGTGGAGAGCTCGTCCATATCCAGTATCTCTATACAGGCTGTCCCAGTTCCCAGGACGTTTATGGCACCTTTGGATAGCTCAGGTAATTCTAAGATAGGGAGTATTATTTTCAACGTCCCATCACAATCCGTGGCCGAGTTATTTACGAAAAACGACAGCCAATCAGAGGGCTCCGTTGGGCGCGGCAGCGCGACAGTTCCTACTGTTACAAGTTAATGTCTTATAGACGCGGGAGTGTTTATGCCGCCGCGTCAACGGGCCTCTTGAAAGGGATACAGACCGAGCACTAACACACTAGCACGAAAAATGTATCGATGAGTCAATGTCACTGGGTCACTGTAATTTATGACTTTACCTCTTCCGTACATCCCACGGACTAGCATCGCTCGCACTCCACCGGTTTACCCTGCAAACTTTACAGAACACTGCTCAATAAATTCACATTGAAAAGAATGACCGTTGCCTGATAATTTCCACCTTAGATTTGATTAAATTATTATAAAGAATGTATGCTTTCGCACACTTGTTCCATTTGTCCAGCGAAAGAGATAGATTCTTCACCCACGAGAAAGTTTGATTATTAATCGATTAACAATACATCCGAAATTACGCGGACTCCATCTCGTTGTGACTTTTTCGTCTTTGCACTTCCAACCTTTTCCATTTTCCACACAAATACGTTTTCCGAAGACTAGATGTAGCGAAGGAGAGACGTCTGTTACCGAAAGAATAGTAACAGTAAACAGATGTCCACGGAAGAAGACCACAATGTCAATCTACGTTGAAAGTATGAGTAGTCCTGAAAGGAGCCGATAGTTTAATCGATCTGTTTGATGTCCCCACGTTGAATGTACGCGTGGACCTAAAAAAAGCGTATTCGGTATGTAGGAAAACGCGTTTTGAAATGACCGCGGAATGGAAAATGTAGAGTTTAGTGGAAATGAATTCTGAACAATAAAGGAATTATACAGGATTAATATTTAAAAGGATAAACAACTGGATATTAACAGAAAATTATGTATTAAACAATAATAGCAATGTAACTGATAACACTTGAATAAAATTGAATAGAAAGACTGAAAAGTATTAGTTTACAGGAGATTGTTTCGCACAGCTGATTACAAAGGCGCACGTGGATAGACAGAGAGAGCGCGCTGCCGGAATCCTCTCCTTTTATTGGCTCAGTCCTTCTGGAACTTTCGCCCCATGCCGGTGTTGGTTTCGAAGCGTTCCAGAAGGATCGAGAACAGACGAGAGTGATTCCGGCCAATTATGCGAGACCCCGCCACCCACGTCATTTCCGAGTGTTGCGGAGTGGTCAGTGTCTCGCAGTGTGCGCATCGCTTAATTGGCGGCAACGCGTCCGATTGGCGCGAGCGTTCAGTCGTCCGCGGTTGGATTGGCGCGAGCGTTCAGTCGTCCGCGGTTGGATTGGCGCTAGCGCGCCAATCTTGAACACGGTAAGTTCATAATATCGATAGTTAATAATATCCCGTAGAAAACGTATTGCTGCCGCGACCGTACGTATCCTGTTATAAAAATGTCGAGGAAACGGTCTGATATCGCTCCAACACATTCCTGTAAGAGGCTGCTGAAACCGGAAACGTAACAATGAAAGCGCTGTTAAGAATTCAAGTGACGAGCTCTGGTCTTCTCGACAACACATGCAGCGATTGGACATGGAAAACCTGGACGCCAAATGTAGCGATTGTGGAAATTTTTGAAACATCCATTCCGTCCGTACCTCCCACCATCCTTAGTATGCTAAAGTGCGAAATGAAAGCAAAGAGGGGAACGGGACGTTCCGATACACGAAGACGACACCGAGAAATACAGAATCATTTTTTTCTGCCGAACAGAACAGTTCTACGAGTCACTAAGAAGAAATCTATCATTACGAAGGAAACGTATTTGTGTAGAAAATCAAAAACGTTTGTAACGGTACGTCCCTCTAGCGTTGACAACCACAGGACCGCACCTTACTTTATGAATAGGTTCGGGGCAGGCCGATAAAGAAATGTGAAACCGTATAACATGAACTTCTTGATTTATTCAGTTTTCTTAATCTCTACTGTACAATTTCTTATTTTCCTACGCTATCACACATTCCTCATACACGCGTTTTCCTAATTCTATTCCCTCTTAATGTAAATTCCCTATTCTAATGTTGGTATTTACAGAAGTCCCTGCGCTAATTCCTATATTATTTCCCGAACACACACTCTTGCACACGTACGCGATCAGCTGTTTGGCGCTGTTTTCGCTCGATCTCTCTCTCTCTCACACACACGTCATTCGTCGTCTCACTCGCACTCGACTTATTCTATTTTCGGCTTTAAATGCCCAGAGCTTCTTTTCACACTCTTCCCAAGCATTCAGAGCGGGGGAATATGGATTATGGAACGATGGATGAGATCGGGGTCTGACCGCAATGGACAGCCGCTACTACTTAGGTACGAAGGTGCAGATTTGGTTACTTTGGTACGGTAGGAAACCCCTTTGGAGATAGGTCCGGTCGCAATGTCCGGGTGTTACTCCCTCCAGGGTGGATTGTCCTTCTCGAGATAGGTCCGGTCGCAATGACCGGGTGTTACTTCCGAAGGACGAAGGATAGACACTCGAGATAGGTCACAGCGCAATGCCGTGGTGTTACTTCCGTGTCTTTTAGGAAATTGGAAATTGGTGAAATAAGGATATGCTCTCTCTATCTTTCTCTCTCTCTCTCTCATTCGCTCACTCCTCCTATTCTAATCGCAATACTCGCAATATTCATTTATTTATTAGTCAA
Source organism: Mimumesa dahlbomi (assembly GCA_917499265.3). NCBI lineage: Eukaryota > Metazoa > Arthropoda > Insecta > Hymenoptera > Crabronidae > Mimumesa > Mimumesa dahlbomi. Next base: position 756,669 of record OU824126.1, read on the forward strand.
TTAGTCGAAGGTTGTTTAAATGGATGTTGGCCGATACGTATGTGTTCAGTTTGACTGAGGATCAATAAGTAAGTGCCCTAGGCTCGTTTCGCGCCGTCTTATATACACTTTGTTGTCGCACGCGCCGCCCAATCATAAGCCTATACTCTATGCGAGGCATCGAACTCTTTAGTTTTTTTGTATATTATCTATTTCTGCCGACTCATCGGCGCTGTCCGTGGTTCACAGCTCGGGCAGTGGTAGTCAACTCGGGGCTACCGTCTCAAAGACGAAAAAGTCACTCCGGAGTGAAGTTCGCGTAATTTCGGACGTATTGGTAATCGATTAATAATCAAACTTTCTCGGTGATGAAGAATCTATTCCTTTCGCTGAACAAATGGAACAAGTGTACGAGTGCATACATTCTTTATAATAATCTAATCAAATCTAAGGCGAAAATTATCAGGCAACGGTCTTTTTTTATTAATGTGAATTTATTGTGCTGTGTTCCGTAAAGTTTTCAGCGTAAACCAATGGTGTGCGAGCGGTGCATTCCATAGGGTACGCGCAAGAGGTAATGTCATAAATTAGACCTTTTTTCGGTGACCCAGTGACAGACTCATCGATACATTTTTCGTGGAAGTGTGTTAGTGCTCGGTCTGTGTCTGTTCGCGATCCGCTTGTTACGAGCCGGGCTGGTTTCTTGAACGTGGCCGGCGAGCGTTATCGGTATATTAGTACCGATTGTAATGAGACGCGAATTCGTCTCTTATTCAACTTTACTGTAGCAGGGGGTATCGTACGTCAACAGTAGTGGGCGCTACAAATCAACGTATGATCTAGGAAATGATGTTTAATTCAACCCAGATGAGCCTGCGGCATAAACCGTAGGGCGCTGGCCTTGAATTAAGGTAAGGAGAGATACAACCCAGATGAGCATACAGCTTAACTGTAGGGCGCTGGCATTCACTCAGGTGTGCAAGGATCTTAGGAGTGATTCAACCCAGATGAGCCTACGGCATAAACCGTAGGGCGCTGGCCTTGAATCGGAATTGAAGGGAATCCGGACCCAGATGAGCCTACAGCTTAACTGTAGGGCGCTGGCCTCCAGAGTGGTTAAGATCGAGGAAGAATGAATCCAGATGAGCCTATAGCTTAACTGTAGGGCGCTGGCATTCACTCAGGTGTGCAAGGATCTTAGGAGTGATTCAACCCAGATGAGCCTACGGCATAAACCGTAGGGCGCTGGCCTTGAATCGGAATTGAAGGGAATCTGGACCCAGATGAGCCTACAGCTTAACTGTAGGGCGCTGGCCTCCAGAGTGGTTAATTAGATTTTAAGGTAAGGTGTTTCCCCGAGGTAGATGTACTTGTAGACTAACTGCAAGGTGCTACTCTCTGGTTAATAACGACGCACTTGTTAGGACTACAAATGGTCGCACAGGTACGGAAGCAAGCCCTAGGGCACGCGCAGTCCGATACCTGCTGTTTGTGGTTTTGACCTGCTACGGTAACGTCGTAAAGTAATAACTCTCGTAACTTTTGTTTCACTCCGAGCGGTTAGAGTGAATAATTTTGTGGGTACGTTACTCGATTATTGTTTTATATTTACTTCGAGAGGAAAGGTTTTATTTTCTAGAAATAATTCTCTACTCGAATTCAATGTTTCTAGTAAAAAAGTATAACAAGTATATTCTTTCAATCGAATCTATATACATGTATGTTTAGTGTTTTGTGTGTGAATTTAAGTAGTAGTTTAAATATTGTGAAGCTCTAAATGTTTACCCTTGGGAATTGACGGTTGACGAGACTTCACAATAAGATGACTCCGAACTAGTTCGCGAGTGACTCTAACGCGAGTTTATACGGGGGCACTCCGACCAAGAGTTGAATTGCCAATGGTAAGACTAATCTTCCGAAGGTTAAGTAAAACTCGAAAAGGAACTGGGCCTGATCTCGTTCTGTAATACTCGAGAGTCGTGTTGAGAATAACCCTAAGATGAGAATTTTCGTAGCCCTTATATAGGACGAAAATGTGGTGGGGAACTGAAAATTCTAGGAAATTTACCCTGGGGTGGGAGTAGAGATACTGTTTGAAAAAGACGGTTGGAAAACTCTGGAGTGTCGGGGGAGGCAGGCTCTCGCGTTCGAGTTTTCCTTATCGCGTGGGGACCGGAGCGTAGCCGCCCGTGGGTCCTGGACCAGAGACTAAGGGTCACAAGTGTATCAGGATTTATGTATCCTGTTTTCGTTCGAAAAACAGGGAACTAAGGCGCCTGAGTGTCGCCAAGAAAAATTCCATGACGGGAATTTTCGTAAGAATCGCGGGATTCATACGTAACACGCTCGTCTCGAAGTGGTGCGTAGTAATGGTCGTTCCGAAACCCATTCGTCTAGGAGCGCGTAGGGCGATGTCAGCGCGCCCTAGATCCCAATCGATATTAGATCGATAATAATTGGTCTCGGAACGCACCTGCGCGCGTGCCGAATCACCGATCGGCACCTCATCACTCTCGTTTCTACCGTATTACGTAACGGTCCTGTTATCTTGTACTAATCGCTTTATTACGTAACGCTCGTTGTGAGCCCGCGCACGTGCGCCGAATTTTCTGTAATTTTGAAGTAAAAAGGGAATACCTGCTATTCACCGAAACTATTTGAACCGGTTGTAGGTCCTTTATTAAATAAACAGACAATTTTAGTTTTATAAGTGTCGTTTAATTAATTTTCATACACGCAGTGTGCAAGTCGAACACGTGGTTTCCGCGAGTCGTTAAACGGAGCTCAGAGCTCACCACCGGCAACGGCACAGGTGTTGTGCCTGTACGAATAGCGTACAGTATCCCTTTCAAGAGCTCCGTTGACGCGGCCGCATAAACACTCCCGCTACTACAAGACATTAACTTGTACCAGTAGGAACTGTCGCGCTGCCGCGCCGAACGGAGCCCTCTGATTGGCTGTCGTTTTTCGTTAATAACTCGGCCACGGATTGTGATGGGACGCTGAGAATAATACTCCCTATCTTAGAATTACCTGAGCTATCCAAAGGTGCAATAAGCGTCCTGGGAACTGGGACACCCTGTATATACAAGTATGTTTAGTGTGTTACGTATGAATCGTATGATTCCTACGAAAATTCTCAGCCTGGAATTTTCTCTTGGCGTCACCCAGGCGCCTTAGCCCCCTTTTCGAACGAAAACAGGATACATTAAGTGCGATACGCACGTAACCCTTGGCCTCTCGCCTAGGACGCTCGTATAGCTACACTTGAGACCCCACGCGATAAGGAAAACTCGACCGCGAGGGTCTGCCTCCCCCGAAATTCCACAGTTTCCAACCGTCTTTTTCCTGCAGCATCTTTACTCCCACCATAGACCAGATTTCCTAAAATTTTCAATCCCCACTGCTTTTTCGACCTATATAAGGGCGTCGAAAATGCATCTCCATGGGTTATTCTCAGTACGACGCTTGAGCAAGATACTTCGTGACTAGGCCCAGTTCCTACTCGAGTTTCTTTAACCTTCGAAAGATCAGTCTTTTCATTGGCATTATTTCAACTCTTGGTCGGAATTCCCCCGTTTCAATTCACGTTAGAATCACTCGCGATTAGTTCGGAGTCATCATAATTGTGAAGTCTCGTCAACCGTCACTGCCCAAGGGTAAACATTTAGAGCTTTTCAATTATTACTTATATTCATTAAACTCTTACACAAACACTAAACATACTTGTATATATATTCGATTGAAAGAATATACTTGTTATACTTTTACTAGAAACACAAAATTCAAGTGAAGAATTATTTCTAGAATTGAAACCTTTCCACTCGAAGTAAATCTAAAGCATAATCGAGTAACGTACCCACAAATTATTTCACTCTAACCGCTCGGAGTGAAACAAAAGTTACGAGAGTTATTACTTTACGACCTTTACCGTAGCAGGTCAAAACCACAAACAGCGGGTGTCGGACTGCGCGTGCCCTTCGGCTTGCTTCCGTACCTGCGCGACCATTTGCAGTTCTAGCAAGTACGCCGTTATTAACCAGAGAGTAACACCTTGCAGTTAGTCTACAAGTACATCTACCTCGGGGAAACACCTTACCTAAAAATCTAATTAACCACTCTGGACCTACCAGCACCCTACGGTTTATGCCGTAGGCTCATCTGGTTCCAGATTCCTTTGATTCCGATACACGACCAGCGCCCTATGATTTATGCCATAGGCTCATCTGGCCTGTATCACTCCTGACTTCCTGTCATACCTGGATAAACGCCAGCGCCCTACGGTTTATGCCGTAGGTTCATCTGGATTTATTCATCCTCGATCTTAATCACTCTGGAGCCCAGCGCCCTATGGTTTATGCCATAGGCTCATCTTGGTCTAGACTCCTTTTAACCGATTCACGACCAGCGCCCTACGGTTTATGCCGTAGGCTCATCTGGCTCTGGATTTCACTCTTTCCAATACAAGCACAGCGCCCTACAGCATCTACTGTAGGCTCATCTGGGTTGTATCATACCTTACCTCAATTCAAGACCAGCGCCCTACGGTCTATGTCGTAGGTTCATCTGGTTATAATTAAATATCATTTCCTAGATCGTATGTCGATTAATAGCTCCTACTACGTACGATACCCCCCCTGCTACAGTAAAGTTTAATAAGATACGAAATCACGTCTCATTACGTATAAACCATACAGCTCGCCGGTCACGTTCTAGAAACCCGCCCGGCTCGTAACAAGTGTTTGTGTATGAATTGAATGAATGTAAGTAATAATTGAAAAGCTCTAGGTGTTTACCCTTGGGCAGTGACGGTTGTCGAGACTTCACAATTATGGTGACGCCGAACTAGTTCGCGAGTGATTCTAACGTGAATTGAAACGGGGGAACTCCGACCAAGAGTTGAATAAATGCCAATGAAAAGACTAATCTTTCGAAGGTTAAAGAAAACTCGAGTAGGAACTGGGCCTAGGTCTCGTAGTATCTTGCTCAAGCGTCGTACTGAAAATAACCCGATGAGATGCATTTTCGTGGCCCTTATATAGGTCGAAAAAGCAGTGGGGATTGAAAATTTTAGGAAATCTGGTCTATGGTGGGAGAACAGATGCTGCAGGAAAAGACGGTTGGAAACTGTGGAATTTCGGGGGAGGCAGACCCTCGCGGTCGAGTTTTCCTTATCGCGTTGGGTCTCAAGTGTAGCTATAATGGCGTCCTAGACGAGAGGCCACTGCTTACGTGCGTATGGCACTTAATGTATCCTGTTTTCGTTCAAAAAAGGGAACTAAGGCGCCTGGGTATCGCCAAGAGAAAATTCCAGACCGAGAATTTTCGTAGGAATCATACGATTCATACGTAACACAGGTGCACCGCTGCCGGACGTGACCCGTCTCAAGGCAGCGGTAGCACCTGAGGGGGCGGCCGCAAGGGATTCCACCCTGGCGGGCACCCAGCCCACCTTTACCCTCCCGGCTGAGGCCAACTTGGCCGCAGCGGAGGCCGGCAGGCGGACCCAGGCGCTACCGACACCAGAGGCGTTCCGCCTAACCTCGCCGGCCTTAACCTCCGCAGCCGTACATCCCCCGGCAGTAGCTACTGCTTCCGCCACGGCCTCAGGACTCGCCGCGTCGTCGACGCCGATGATGCGGATTTCCGCACACTTGGTCGGCCTGGCGACGCGGATGTCCGAGCCCCGGAACGCCTCTTCGAGGAGTGCCGCCAGCTTATCCGCTTGGGCGGCACTTTCCGGGCCAGGGACCTCGATTATCGAGGCGCCCGTTTGTCCCCTTCGGTAGAGGATGTCGGTTATTCCGGCATCCTCTAGCCGTACAGCGGAGGTGGCCCGCCTCCACACGTCCACATAGGACGTGGAGCTCCCATCAGCCACGGTCAATGTGACAGCGGCCCGCTTGGGAGCGCGAGGCGGGTGCGGTTTCGCCGCAGGTGAAACCCTCTGAGCGCCGCCCTTTGGGGTCTGCGCCTGACCCTTAACAGGCGCCACCTTCTTCTGCCTGCTGCCAGCAGCAGCAGGCGTGTTGCACACACGGGCGGCGGTGGTGGAGGAGGAGGCGGTTTTTACCGCCGCACACCGCTCCTTACAACCCACAACAGTGGCCCACGTCTCCGACGGGGCCGGGGCCGCTTTCGGCGCAGGCGGCGATTGAGAGGCTAGGGGGGTAGCCGTTACCGTCGTTTGCCCCTGGTTCGTTGCAGGTGGAGGTGGCGCCTGCCCCTGACGAAGCTGTCGCCGTGTCTGGTGGCAGATCTGCGACGCTGCCACATCAGACAGCACCGTCGTTTTGCGGCGGTGTTTGCGCCCAGCCCTGTGGCGCTTCTTCATTTTTCCCTCAGCCCAACCCGCAGTAGCGGGCGGCTGGGGAGCGCACTCAGTGCTCACAGCCGCAGCAGTGTGACCATCCTGGACGACGCTACTGTAGCTTGGCCGTCCCCCCTCCACGGGGCCGCTCAAGAAGAGCCGTAAGCGCGCTTCCATGTCGCCGCACACCCGACGAACGAGGCCCTCGACATCGTCGAGCGTGAGACCCTGCATTGGGGTCGACGACGGTGGGGGCTGCAACGGCAGGCACTCCTTCGCACCTGCAATATCTGCAGGTCGCGGCGATGGGCGTCGGCGCAATCCCGGCGGCGATCTCGGCGCCAGCAATCGCGCCGCCGCACAGTGGTCCGGATTGAGAAATCGCGTGCCATTTGGCCAAAAAATGAAGTTATTACTATCGACTTCTACTGTATTATTATTACATCTTAAATGTCCATCAACCTCAAAAGTGAACAAATTAATACAATTAGAAAATTATTTTCATTAAAACGAGCAGTTAAAGTCGGATGTGTTTAAGATAGTCGTTTTCGCGTGAAATATTTGCTTCTTTTCTTCGAAATGTACAAATGAATCTGTTTAATATTTCCACTTCGTTTTTTTTTTAAAGTTAAGAGCAGTCTTTTTCGATAAAAAATCATATGTTTAATTAGTCATTAATCTAAATAATTTATTTAAAAAATAAGGTTGAATGAAGTTCGAAAAATTTGTGAAATTCTTCAGATTAAGCAATCGATATCTTTTGAGTTCCACCGAGTTCCGCTTTCTAACAAATTGCTATATTTTCAGCACATCTTCCTCTTCATAATCATACAAAAACCATTTCCTACCTCGTCCTACTTTTCAAATTATTCATGTTTAAAGTTGTCGACGTCCAGTCAGTCCGTACGTTCTTTCGTACACCTACGGTTCGCATCCATCTTCCTATCTTCACGGAGATACATATCTGGATTGGCCAGATTCACCATCGGATTCCCATTTGCATACAAGCATTAACTAAATATTATTAATAAACGTGTCTAAACGTGTTACAATTCATGAAGCAGTGTGATTTAATAAACTTTGCAATTCAACCTTTCAACGAATTTCTAAGATTTCTGTTTTACTTCTTGGTGGATAAAAGGAATGTCTTAGCCATTATTATTAAAGTGGTATTTGTATTTTTGAGGACGAATGATATTTCATGAAAATCCGATTGCGTGATTGCGAAGTGTGATTGAGAAGTATTTAGACTGAGTGTCAAGACCGAGCGACGAGTGTTTAGATCAAGTGACTGCGTAAGGTGCGAAGAAAGAGTGTTTATATCGTGTGACAGGTTTTTGGTCTGATTTCGATTGAATGTTTCAAGTGGCTTTTTGTATATGGAACGTGGATGCATGCCACGAGTGTGAGAATGCGTGAGTCTGTTTGTGAGAAAATGGAAAAGTGTGGATATGTATTAAAAAGGGCGTCAAGGCGATGTCGCGAGCTTAGTTGGAAATAGAAGTGATTTGGGAAAAGATTCGACAGGAGTTTCGGTTGCGAAGAGTATTGCGAGGAGTAGTTTTGCGTGGAGTAGTGTTTTGAGGAGAAGTTTTGCGTGGCGTAGTGTTTTGAGGTGAAGTTGTTGCGAGAAAGATTGCATGGAGTATTATTGCGGGAGGCTGTAATCAGGAGTAAATAGTTATTCTGTTGTAAGTATAAAAACAATTAAATTTTTACTTCATTAGTTGTTTCTTACATTTATAAAATAAATGTAAACAAATTTAAAAAATATACCCAAGACACTGCAAAACATTATGTGGACAATTATGGATGGTACTATATGCCTGCGCCTGTGCACAAATTATTAATGCACGGAACTGAAGTAGTGCAACATGCATTACTTCCGATTGGGCAGTTTTCGGAAGAAGCCCAGGAAACGATGCACAAAGACTTTAAAAGAATTAGAAACACAAATACACGAAAACTTTCCCGTTATATAACGAACGAAGATATAATAAACAGACTGTTATTAACATCCGATCCATTTGTATCCAGTGCACGGATTAAATCGTATGAAAAAAAATACAAGAATTAGTTCCTGAAGCACGGGAATTAATAATTATATAAATTAAGACATGTAATAATAATAATAATACCATTAACAACTGCATTAAAATAATATTTTTATAATTTATTGATTAATTTATTCATAACCTAAAATTAGTAGATTATTGTAAACCATAGTCAAAATTTCGCGTCAATATCTCTTACGGTTAAAAAATTATAATACAATGGCACGCGATTTCCCGATCCGGACCACTGTGCGCCGAGGGCGGCTCTACGACCAGCTCCTCCTCCATACGTTGAGTCGCGGGAGATGGGGGAAGCGGCACGGCGGATGGCAGTGACAGCTCCACGAGCGCCAGCCCCGTGGGGTCGGCGGGACGTCGGCGGCGGAGCAGCTCCTCAAGGTCGCCGACTCTGGACCTTAGCAAGCCGACCGAGCGCTCAAGCTTCTCCTCACGTGAGGAAGCAGTGGTCCGCTTACCCTCCTAGCGGTGCCTGGCTTTTGTTAGAGTGGCAATAACAACATTGAGAAACAATGTTTTGAGGCCACAGAGCCAGAAAAAGGCGATCGGAAAGTTGTCCGAGCGGCGCAAGTAAAGTTACAGAAGTAACGCGCCCTGACTCGATTTTTGACGCTACCGTCTCGTCATAGGCACAAGCTCTGACCCGATTTTCAAAGGGTCACCTTGGTGCAAAAAGGCAACACGACGCCACGAACTTAGAAAAATTTTCTAAGTACAAAAATTCTCATAAGACCGGAGAAAAATTGTACAAGATCTGAAATGTCACTCTAAGATGTCCACAAAAGCTGGGTTCTGGATCGATGTGCGAATACAGTCCAAAAATGCTTGGCCATAGCTTAACAGTCGCTCAAGTCGAAGATGGCCCCACCTCTACGTGGTCGCTTTGGGAATCAACCTTGCAAATACCTGCAAGGGCGAACGGGGCCACGGCGAAGCATCGAGAGGGACCGACTCTCGAGCTGCGTAAGCAGTGCTACCGGTACGATTCCGGACGGTCAATTTTTCTGCCACGCTTCGGCTACACGGCAAACATACATTCACATTCCTCACAGGGATAACTGAGGAAAGTGCGGCAGTGGTCCTCTGGTGGTTCGATCGCGATTAGCGTTCAGAACTCTGCATGGAGGGTACAGATTATAAACCAGTAAAGCCACCGCTGGGCCGCCAGATAGTACAGGGGCCCGGGTCGACCTAGCCAGCACGGCCTGGCTGCCTCACCAGCTGGCGCATAATCTTGTCGGGCGTAGTATTGCCAGGAGGCGCCTGGATAGGGACCATGCTACGTTCGGCGGGGGGCTCTTCCGAGGCCACCATGCGTGTTCGGCGTGAAATCGGGTGCGTCATCGCCCTTGGATGTACACTGTCGTACGGAACTTGGAAATCCGCAGACAATTACACACGACACAAAATACAAACATTGGGTAAACATGATTAGTACGCATACAAGTAAAACGATCAAGTGTGGCACCCAAGAAACCAAGCCAGAGCGTCCCAGCTCAACGAAAAATGCCCGTGAGAGGAGTGCCGAAAAACCCGGCACGTGCTCAAAGAATGCCCATAAGGGCGAAAAGTCCGGAGTAGCGGCCGGAGGAAAAACCTCCGGCAGCGAAAAAGTCAGTAAGAGCTTAGCCGTCAAGCTCAGTCGAGTCTCTGTTCCGATTCGGAGCAGGGAAAACTCGACAACTGAAATCAAGACCGAAGTAGTCGAGGGGGGACCCATCGTGGGCACCCGAGACGAAAAAGTCTCGAAAAATGCGAAGGGCCAAGTCTTTGTCCCCTGCGTGGGAAACGGTGCCGCAGCTTCTTCGCCGAGGCTGTGACCGTGCTCGAACCCTTGTCCCGTCAGAGGACATGGACTTCGAGCAAGTCACCTATAAACGGAAATGTCCGGTGAGCTCTCCGGAGCCCTCGGACGTTCCCGAGAAATCAGTAAAGACGGTGCGGGTCACCACGCCCGCGACGACAGTCTCGAAGAACAGAAAGAAATCCTCGAAAGAGGGTAGAGAGAAAGTGGCGGTCGCGCCTAAAGCGCCGACCACCGGAAAGCCTGCCTCGGCTAGCCCGGTCTCCGGGAAAGAGTCGAGGGGCCAGAGTAGAAAGGCACCGGGAGCCGCGGACTCCACAGAAGCGAGTAAAGGGAAGGCAGTGACGGAGGCACTGCCTTTGCCTAAATTTCGGCCTCTCGAGCTTGTAAGAGGCCGAAGCCAACACCCATGATAAGGCTCTGTTGAGTCTCTGCCTTGATCCTCTCAGGAAGATCAATAAGGAGACCACAGGTCTTATTATGGAGAATGTGTCGGCACTGTCGGCCCTCGTGCAGAAACTGCTCTTACGGAACAGTTTCCTCGAGGGAAAACTCAGCGTGGCGGACGGGGAGATCAGAAAATCTCAAGTCGCCGTTGAGACCGCGGTGTCGAAGTCGCTGAAAGTCGCGAAGCGGCTCGAAGCGACTAGTGCGCTCCCACCGTCAAAGCCGACGTCCTACGCGGACGCGGCGAGACGAGTTGGCCAGAAAGGCCTTCCTGCTGCGGCAAAATCGACGCCACTCCACGTGGTGAAGATCTTCCCCCAGGACAGGAAGAACTTCAAGGACAGTGATGCGACTAAGCGCTTAATCTGGTCAAACCGACCAAGGCCCAAATCCGAGTGCGCTCGGTTAAGCGGATCCACAGCGGTGGAATTTCCGTCGAAACCGAGAGGCACGAGGATTTGAAGGGCTCTACGGAGTCGCCACAGCTCAGGAAAGCTGGGCTGAAGGCGGCCCTAGTTGCGAAGAGGAACCCGAAGATTATGATCTTCGACGTTCCTCAAAATTTGTCTGAGGAGGAATTAACCTCTTGCTTGAAAAAGCAAAATATAGGAGACGCAGTCAGTTCTGATGCGTCCGAAACTCTAAAGCCGCGGTTTAAGACCAAAGGCCGAGGAGACGGACGCTCGAACTGGGTTGTCGAGGTTTCTCCTTCGATGCGCAAACAGATTTTGAGCAATGGTCGAGTGTTTGTCGGCTGGCTATCCTGCAGAGCACAGGACTATGTCACCGCCACTCGATGCTTCAAGTGCCAGATGTTTGGGCACGTTGCCAAACACTGCCGAAGCGACAGCGAAGTCTGCGAACATTGTGCCGAGAAAGGGCATAACTCTGCCGCTTGCAGCAGCAAGAGCAAACAACCGGTTTGCTCGAACTGCAAAGCGAGCGGTAAGAAGACCGGCATTAGCCATAAGGCGAGAGAAAAGTGCTGTCCTTGTTACAAGGCGGCAGTGGAACGCGAAATCTCTCGTACCAATTATGGCTAACGCTGAGAATATTCGAGTCCGTCGACCAATGCGGATCCTGCAGCTCAATATGCAGCGATCCAAAATTGTCACAGACGAGACACGAATGAAAATGGACAAGAGAAACATAGATGTGTTGCTCGCACAGGAACCCTACATTTTCCGCGGAAAAATCCCGGGACTAGGGTTAGCGACTCGTATAGCATCTCTTGGCACCGTGGATGGCCCGGCGTGTATGGCTGCAGTAGCAGTCAGAAACCCGGACATTACGGTCGTCAAAATGTCGCACCTGTCGGACACGCATCTTTCTTGCGTCCATTTGAGCGGAAAATGTGGATCTTTCCATATCGTGAGCCACTACTTTCAATTCTCGGAAGAGATTGAAGTAAGTCTGGCTCGTCTTGAAAAGGTGCTTATAGCACTTAACCACAAGAGAGTCATTATTGCTGCAGATGTTAATGCAAAATCTGCCCTTTGGGGCAGTGCAGAGACTGACGGGCGAGGGGAAAAACTCGAAGAGTTCCTCGCGCAGCATTGACTGATTATGGTAAACGAGGCCGGAGGTATTCCTACCTTTTCCGGCCCCCTCGGTGAGTCTCACATCGATGCCACATTCGTGACATTCGATATTTTGAACGCACTACGGTCCTGGAAGATTCATCCGAATCTAACATCCAGCGACCATCGGGCTATTGAATTTGTCGTCGACTTTGATGTCGACGTTGAACGCACTACAGGAAACCATTCCCGCCAGGGAAGGTTTCTTACGAGCAAAGCCAATTGGATGAGATTTGACAAGCTCCTGCTTAAAGCAAAGAGAACTCTGCCCTGCGAGGACTTACAAAGTACCGCAGAAGTCGAACAGCTAGCGGAAAGCATCGAAAATTCGATCATAACCGCATGCAGAGGTTCTATGCGCTGCAAGCAATGGAGCAAAAAGTCAGTCCACTGGTGGTAGCGTAAAGCTACGCAGTTGGAAAGCGTTTGTTACCGAACAGGGGAACAGAGAGCCATGGGGACTTGTATATAAGATCACCCAAGAAAAGCTAAATATTGATGAAGCTATCTGTTTGAGATTGGCGCGTATTTTCACTCTCCGCGCCGGCAGCGACGCAAACACGCTCGCGCCAATCGCGGGCATTCGCGCCAAACGGCAGCGCCATCCCATCGAGACACCGACCACTCAGCAATGTCCGGAAATGACGCGGGTGGTCGGTGGCCTCGTAATTGGCTAATTACACTTCTCAATCCTTCTGGAATAATCGCGAATCTCCAGCGAACAGTGCCGAATTTTCCAGAAGGATTGAGCCAATAAAAGAGGGAGAGATCGCGCCTCTCGCTCTCTTTCTGTCAGTGTCAACGTGCGAGCAATCAGCTGTATTTATCTCCTGCGATATTCATCATTGTTACATTTATTATTTATTATATAATATACTGCACTGTGCTTACAAATTCCGGTCAAATTACAATCCTTTTCAATTACAAAACGATCCCTAACCTTACATCCCTTTTCTACGCTTCTCCTGTTCGTTTAATTTAATCCATTCACTTTCATTCCCATCCTTTCTCTTCTATTAAATTTTTCCATAGCGAATCCCATTATTCGCTCCAAGTTCCCACACTATCAGTAACATTCGAACACCCGAAGGCGGCTATACGATGGATTGGCACACCACAGCGGAAACTCTATTACATGAACTAATTCCGGATGACCGTACGGAAGACGAAACAGATCGTCAAAAACAGACACGAATCGACGTTGCCACAGATCCAGACACAGATGTCACCCATTCCTTCTCCCTGTCTGAGATCGGCAACGCGATTTCAAGCCTAAAGAGGCGCAAATGTCCAGGTTTGGACCTTATTGAGACTGAAGTAGTGCAACGTTCGTGGGGTTCCCTGAACGGAGAGCTACTCAGATTATATAATGGATGTCTGAAATATGGAGTATTACCTGTGCGATGGAAAATAGGATCTTTAAAGATCCTACTCAAAAGTCCCACAAAACCGGGGACAGAAGCCAAGTCGTATAGACCGATTTGTCTGCTTTCGATACGTGGCAAAGTACGTGAGAAGTTGATTGTTCACCGGCTCTCAAATGTGTTCCTAGATCCACGTTTTTCTTCGGACCGGCAGTACGGATTCAGATCGGGACGATCCACGGAGGATGCCGTGGTAAAATTCCGGAATCTTGTATCTGTTCGAGAAGAGAAATACGAGATCGCGCTCCTGTTCGATATCTCTGGAGCATTCGATAATGTTTGGTGGCCGAGTATCTTTAATAATTTAAAGTTACGAAGCTGCCTTCGAAACCTTTATCGGCTCCTGGCGAACTACTTCACGAACCGTGCGGCGACAATCGTCACCAACAGCGGATCGGTATCGAAGTCAGTTTCAAAAGGATGTCCGCAAGGGTCCGTTTTCGGTCCTAGCTGTTGGAATCTCATTTTCGATGAGATTCTACAGCGACTTGTCAGCGGGTTCGATTGCGAACCCATTGCCTACGCTGATGACCTCCTCGTGATTGTCTGTGGCAACTCGAGGGTGGAACTTCAGGCAAAAGGGCAGGCGGTTGCGAACGAGATTTCTGCGTGGTGCGCCTCGCAGAAACTCTCGCTAGCGGCCGCTAAGACCGAGATGATTCTTGTTCGGGGAAACCTGGACTTGAATCGGGCCCCTGTGATAAAGGTGGACGGACGAAGCGTTCCTTTCAGTAATACCGTAAGGTATCTGGGAGTTCACTTCGATGTGCGATTGGGAATTAATTCCCATGTTGAAATTCCCCGGGCGAAATGCTTGCAAACGTTCAACGCGTTGGCAAGAATCGCCCGATCCAATTGGGGATTGGAACATCGAGCGCTGCGTACGATGTACAACGGCTTGTTTGTTCCGATCATAACATACGCCGCTGCTGGGTGGGCTGATCGCTTGGGCGCGAAGGCGAGGAGAATCCTCGCTAGCGCTCAACGTCAAGTCTTACTATGCACCACGAAAGCCTATCGTACGGTGTCTCACGATGCGATTCATGTAATCGGGGGTGCGATAACGATAGACTTAGTGGTCGCGGAGCGCGCGTGTGTTTATAGAGCTCGAAGACAGATCGATGTCGATTGCGGTAATTGCCATATCTCCGGCCTTGCTCTGGCCGCCAAGGAAGTTTCGACATCTGCAGCGATAGCTGCGGTGAGAAACGAAATCCTTAGGATATGGCAGAATCGATGGGTTTCGTCGAAGGACGGTCGACCGACTTTCCGTTTCTTCAAAGACGTAACTCAGAGACTCAAATCGTATTGGGTGGAACCAAACCACTATGTATCTCAATTCCTGAGTGGACACGGAGATTTCCGTGCGAAACTCATGGAATTTGCTTTGGTTGAGGACAACGAGTGTGAGTGTGGTGAGATGGAAACATCTCATCATGTTCTATACTACTGTCCGAAATACCTGGTGGCAAGATTGTCCTTAGAACAAGCTGGCGAAAGAATCGGTCTTCCATGGCCGATTCCAGAGGCAGATTTAGTTTCGAAAACACTGTTCAAGGACTTCAAAACATTTGTCACAAAAATCTCGAAAGCGAAGCAAATTGAACGCAATACGCGGAATCAAGTCCAAGACTTGATCTGCTGAAATTAAGTGAGTGAGGGAAAACCATGTTCGTATCGCAGGGAGCAGCGATTGCCGCTGCTTCGGGAGTGACTGTCCCGCGGACCCGAGTTGGATGACCAGTGTAGGACAGGAAAATAAATTTCTGTTCAGCCAGAACTGGTAGACTTGTCGAAGCTGACGATCAGAATGCGGCGATGAACTTGTTCATCAATCTCTGGTAGCCGGGGTGGGACGTCAAGCCCCTCTCTTTGAGAGTGTCCCTACTGGGTTGGACTCTGGCTGGCAATACGTTGGTTGTGTCCGGGATCGCACTGAGCCTCGGAACCTGGGAAGTAGATGTCCGAACACCAGACAAAATTCGCAAAAGCCGGTATGAGCCGAAGAGCTCGAGGTACGGCGCGTCACGGCAGGCATTCTTGTGCCGGTGACATTGAAAAGCGAAACGAATTCTTGGTCCGCTTACCCTGCTCCACGGCGGCGTGCTTTATGAAAAGCGCCGCCTCATGGAGCATGCGGACATACGTCCCATTTAAATTATTGGAGCTGGACGCCACCTACTCTATTAGCCCGACGCGATCAAAAGTGACCGCGCCGAGATCAGGCGTTGGAGCGTATCACATTTGCTCCGCCAATTCCAACTCCCTTGGGAGAGGCTTACTCTTGCGGGAGACGGGTGGCGCCCTGATGAATGTGTCCATCATCATCCGCTCCCGCTCCAAGTCTTGCTCCTGGACAGCTGCCTCGACGGCCTTCCGTTTGGCCTCTGCCAGGCCTACAAAATCCCCCGTCGTCGTTGGCCGGCCCCGCTTCCACCCTGCCTTACCCTTTGTGGCGTTTGTTGGCGTCATGCAACTAAAAAGACGCTGGAGAATACTGGGGAGTATCACGTGCAAAGAGAAAAGTGAAGACACAACGCGTTAAGATCACACTCGAACAAGCTTTTATTATATAGAACAGAAATCACTTATAAAATTAATCGTCGTTAACTTAACTACTCACTACGCCGAGAACGTAAGGAAGGAAGGAGGAGGGCCGAGGAGGATGCCGCAGTGAGCCTCGGAAAGATGGAAAACGACACAAGATCCACGTCGTACAATGGATTTCGGTGTGGAATCGAGGTCCTTCACAAGGTGCACGCGGAGATACGCCACCAAGGAAGGAACGGAAGTTTCTTCACCGAACATGGATGCCGACGGCAATCCTCAAGGACGAAACGCTATAGGAAACACGCCATGGCGTGTGGAAGGCGAAAGCACGCGGAGAAGCACGTGAACACGTACGCATGAGAGCAGCGCAGGAAGAAGACTCAGACCCCCCACGGCTTCGCGAAACAAGGGCCTGAACATAGGTGAATCTGCTTAGTACGCAGTAGCTATTGGCGAATCGGCGCCTTCTAATGCAGCGTCGCGCGAGCCAATAAACAAGCAGGTGTGTCGGCAGGGATCCGCGAACAGCGACAGACGTAATAATTTTAACCATACCGCTCGGTAAGGTAGTCCACTGCCCAACAGCGGTATAGGTCGAGCGGTTCGATCCTGTAGATCGCGACGAGGCGAAAGATCCGTCGCTCTCGTCCCCGCTGACCGGGAGCGAGGCACATTGCCTGACCACCCTCCGATGTGGTGTGCTGGCTGCCAGTTGTACTCGTTCCACGCGCACGACGGCTAGCTTCGATGGCGCCGTAGCGCCGCCGGCACACAGGCCAGATGACCCGGGGACAGCGTCCGACGCATTCAACATCTCCACACTACTCTGTGTGGAGACAAGTGGAGATGCCTCCACCTGATCGGCACATGGGGTTTAGTATTCAACCCATATGCTCGAAGCCTATGGGTCCCGCTACCTCGCCCATCGGGCATACGCGTGCGGAGCGACTAACCTCCGCACAAGACGCCGGCTCAACGTGCCGAGGGCGGTCACGCAAGGTGACTCCGCAAGCCTCGGTTACGTTGTCCCGGGCAGTCACTCAGCCAGGCTACACGCGCTGTGGTGCCTGGGAAGGCGTCGGCTTCCCAGGGCCCTCCACAACAGGCGGCCACGTTGCTGGAGACTCCGCAAGCCGGGAGCGCCGGCCCCATCTACAGCCTAGACTCACGGTCCTCGTGCAAGCCTCACGATCCGTAGGGCGAACCCCCTTCCGTGTTAAAGTAAACTATCTGCCACACAGAGTCCAACCCAATCCAGGCACGCCGCCGAAGCGGAGGGGCTCGGATTCGCCTGGCCCCATGTACTCAATTACTTATTTGCAGCCTGAGTTGTAGCTGCCGGTAGGCCGAGAAACCTGCGGCAGTCTTTCTTTTCTTTGCGTGTATTTTTGGTCGTGGCCTTTACCGACGCCAGGTTTCCGCCTGCTCCGTTTAATCGACACGTCTTCCTCCGCTGCCTCAGGAACGGAATGAGAGAGTGTAGAGAATATCGGGGCAAGGATAGTGAAGTGAAGGGAGAGAAGCAAAGTTTCTCCTTTTCATCAAAATCCTGCATCTGGGGGTGGTCAGTCCTCAGTGCGAATTGTTCTGTGTAAGTGCGTGTGCTATCCGCCACGATCGGAGTCCTGCCATTATGCATTAAATGCATTTTTCGTTTTTATGTCATTGCAGACGGTCCTTTGCGTCGGCTGCAGATCCCTCAGCTTCCCGCTTGCGTTCGAAACAGGCCCGCACACTGGCCTGCCGCCTACTTCGAGCGAGATGCAACCCCACCCTCACGGGCGAAGTAGACTTGACTCCCCGGGCGGAGGCGGCCATCCCTGGGGCCCAGAGGCTGCACCAACCCTTTAGGTCGCCTTTTACGACTGGCAGGGCCTACACTAGGGTTATTCTTGTATTGCCCCCGCTAGTGGCAAACGGCACATGGGGTGCTCCCTATGTCACCCTCCTCCTCTGACACTATCCTCCGTTTTGTTTTAGTTAAGTATGCCATGTTGTATAGTGTTTAATCCTCGCCTTCGCCCATCATGGGACCCCCACCGCGGTGGGGGTACTTCCAGCGGTAATAAAAACTATAGTTAAGTGGACCGAAGGCCGAGAAGCGGCCTTGTCAGGTGGTCATACTCTATCGATCCCTAGTGACTCTACGAAAAAATATTACGGGATAGGCCCGCGCCATAGTTGATGCAAAAGGTTTAACGTCACCCTTATCGTGTGTGCGACGCCGGACCCGAAACGACGACTAACACACACCTCAAGCTAGTAGTAGTAGTAGTAAGTTATCAGTTTTGGGCGGGGTGAGGAGACGGTTCTCCTCACCGGTGCCTTAGGTAAGTTCATACCCACTAGAGGCTTTGCTCACCCTTAAATGCTCTAAGACATCCAGTTACTCCAGGAGGTACATAGCGCAAATTCGAACCTCTGTGTTTGATCTTCCGACGGGGGACTGTACGTTGACTTATTCATCCAACTGCCATGTTCCCTACTTTGTTAGCTAATGGCCGGCGGCCATGGTTTACGTCGGGCGAGTTGGTGATAGAATAGTTCAGGTGTACCGCCTGGAGTTGGCGCGGAACCAAAGAGAGTCACTTTGATCCTGTTTGTTCTATTCAGGGAGTGGACACTGAGAAGCGTTCACTGCCCCTTTTTCTTGATATCCCCATTAAGGGGGAAATACATGTAGAACCAAAAAAAAATCGATTTTTTATTTTTTGCTTTAAAAATTAGTATGGACCCTTAGCTTTAAAATGCGATAAACCGGAATCGAAAAAATTAAATAGAACGAAAGTTATGCTTCATTATAGAAAGGAGCGCGCAGCGTCAGGGAAAGCGTCGTCCGGCTACCACAGGTATACGGCGCGCTCAGCATTTCGCAGACTCTCCTAATCTTTATTTTGAATATACAATCGTAATCACTTGTATACTCAATCATAATTGAGTATACAATCTTTATTTTGAATAGAGCCGATGTTTGAGCATCTCTTTTTAACAAAGTCAAAAATTGTCTATCCCTCGTAACAATTCACAACATTTCTTCTCGATCCGTTTTCTTTGTCGTTATTACACATCACTTTAATTTGAAAATATAAACACTTTCTCAAATATTAATTAGATGTTTTCACAAAATCATGACAGTTGGACAACAGGCAGTTAACAAAGTCAAAAAGAGATGCTGGTGGCAAAAAGCCCTTGCTCAGCAAAAGGATCCAAAGCTTCTCAATTTATTGCCTCTTTTACCTCAACAGTTCAAGCAACTTTTAGAGCCTATTTATAAAGAACTTTCAAGTGATGATTTGTTAACGAGATGTCTGGGTGGACACACTCAAAATGCCAACGAAAGTTTTAATTCGACGATCTGGCTCATGGTACCTAAACATCTGCATTCAGGCCTAAAAATTGTCGAAATAGCGACTTTTCTTGCTGCTGGAATATTCAATGAAGGCTATGGGTCAATAATGCATTTATTCAACGAATTAGAAATAGCTATTGGGCCTCAATGTAAAATATTTGCCGAGCAGCATAACGAAACGCGCATTGCTCGCCAAAACCGTCGCCGCTGGCATGAGTCTAAAACAGCTCGGCAAGCTCGTAAACAACAACTGGCCATGGAAAGTGAACTATTTGAGGAAGCTGAAGGGTTATTATATGGACCTGGAATAGCAGATTAATAAATAAGTCACGATTAATAGTAATTTTCCTTATCCGATTCACTACTTTATTTTCAATCGCGTTTTTCTCGAAACTACATTTTCGTAATTGGTATTCATCATAACTCAAAAACTAACCGTCTGATTGAGCTGAAATTTGGTGTACATATAGTCAATAACATTCTCTTCAAATTGTACCTACAAAATTACAACATTTACATTAAATAATACAACTTTTTCAAACAAATTGGTTGAAAAAATCACGCAAAAATCGACTTTTTTTTTAAAATCAATACCAAATTTTTAATTTTTGACTTTTTTATAATTTTGGAGGTTTACATAGAAGGAAATATGGTTAATATTTGACATTTTTGTATGTTTCTGTGTCAGATGAATATTTCAGAGAGCTGCGATGAAAACCCATTGTGAAGTCGAGCGCGACCTGACCTCATTTAGATTGTATTATAGCCGCCATTTTGTTTTTTTTTTCTTTAAAAAAATTTTTTTTTTGTGCTTTAATGTTTTTTTCATGCGTCTACATGTATTTCCCCCGTTAAGCGAGACTTTACCTATTAGACTCGAAAACGTGTTCAGGCTTCTAATGCATAGTCGTTGTCAGTGTGTTATTTGCGGATAGCAAGGGAGTTTGTAGAAAAGCGATAGATGTAGACGGCTAATTGTGTTGTTAGATTTTCCGAGGAGGGCCCTTCTACCCTCTCTCGTGGTTAGTGGCAAAAAGTTTTGAAGACGGGGGAAAAAAAAACGATTTAACCCAAGAACGTAGGATGGTCCGCGAGCAGTGAGCTCACCGACAAGCACGTACAGGCTTTGCGCCCGATGGGGAGATCGAGTGAAACTGCCCCGACCGATTGTTCCGACTTATCGCGCGAGAGGTGTTGCGGGCCGGCTGCCCCGTCATCCTCGTCTGGGTTAAGAAAGGAAGTGAATCCCCCCCCCCCCCCTCTGTCCGCTGCTGAACCTGGTGCCCCCTTCTAAATCGCGCCCGAAGTTAGGTTAGGCACGAACAAATGTGCAAGGGCCGATAACAATACAGGAGTGAATTTCTCAACGGGTTGACAAGCCTTGGAGCAGTGCAGCTAAGTTCTCGGAACGTACTGGGCACGTACATCAGCAAGTTTGTCGGTTTTCATTTGTCATTCTTTCCTGTAATAAGAGAATGTGTATTAGCTTTATACTTGTCGTAGTATAGGTTTTTCCGTATTTTACGGGTTGGGTTACACCGCTTGGTTATTAGCGGGCATAGATCCGTGGATCTCTACCAGTCAGTGTTTGAGGAGCGAGTCGAATAAGCACTCGTCCTCTGCACGTCCTGGGCGTACATTTATCTCTTTGTGGGATAAAGTTCATAGTTTTGAGCGTCGGCAGTGATTGCATCGACTACGATGCGCGGGGTTTGATTTTGTTACTACTGTATCTTGACTTCCTGTTACCGAATCTGTGAGCTCCCCGTCATAGACATACAGGCTTTGCGTCTACCAAGAGAAGTTATCGCTCCTCTTTGTTATTGATCCGACTTATCGCGCGAGAGGTCATGCGGGCCGGCAGATTCGGGAGGACTTTCGCTAACATGGTGCGGTTCAGTTGTTATTTTGTGTATGTTTGGAATTTTTATTGTGTTGCAACTTGTTTGAGTTAATTCCAGAATGCATTTAGGCTTGGCTGTTTTGGTGTATGAGAGAGATGGTATTCATAAATGTTCTTAGTGTTCCTGTTGGACGGGTGTTACTTAATTTGTATATTGATTCATGGTTGTAGAGGTTTGCCTTGTTATTATTTACCGGGTTTTAGGGTGCATTTTTGCATTGTGTTTGTGTCAATGCTATGGTCTGGTTATGGTGTATCTTGTAGAGATGACTTGTTTTTGTTTATCTATTATTGTTCATTGCTTGTTGGTGGATTGCTCATTGCTAATTGTGTTTATGTTTTGATATGTCTTAACGTTGGTCAGTATTTCGTGTGTCGCAGTACGTGAGTGTTTTCTTACTGCTTTTATAATGTAGGACTTCATCGTTATCTATATTGAGAGAATATCTTAGTGTTATAAACAAACAATTTTTTTTTTATAAAACGTTGGCATAATTGGTTTTTGCAATTGGATGCCTTTGAAGGATGATCTAATATTGTATTTTATGCACTTGTGAAAAACATTGTGGTATTTGTTTTCCACACATACTTTATATTTATTAAAAGCTTCGTTATGTATTTATTTGTATTTATTTTGTTTGTTCTAAGATAAGAGATATGAGTCTTGTTAATAAGATGTTGCGTTGGTCCCTCGGCACCGTTGTTCTGCCCCTACCGTTGGTCATTTTTTTTTTTAAGAAATTTTAGTAATTAGTTGTCTTATGTTCTGCCAGTGAGCGAAATTTTGTTGATTCTTTTGGCATACAAATATCAATAGAGTTTTAAAAGTGTATTGTGTGTCTGTTTTTATGAATTTTTTTTTACGCATCATGTGGATGTTAGTGAAGCTTTTCCAGTGTTTTAGAGCTATTTGTCGCGAGTTAGTCTGTTTACGAAGTTGTTAATATTGTACTGTTTTATTAGCGACTACTTTTAATATTTTGGTTCAAGCCTTTAGATTGGCACATCTTAATAAATTATATTGGGTAAGGATGGTGATGTGAATTCCTTTTAATGCAAACAATTTTTTGGATAGAGAGCACGGTCTGTAAAGAGATAATCTTAGCAAAAAATTTTTTTTAAAAAGTGAGGTGGTTCTTGACATTTGTGTCAGAGTAATTTGAGGTGATGTGATGCGGCGAGCGGGTAAGAGGCGGTGAGGTGGAATGCCCACAATTTTCAAGCGGTCACCCATTAATCCGGTGTGTCCATGGCAAGCGTTGCTTAACCTCGGTGACTGCATGGACACCGGTGCTCTGCCACCACCGAGGGTCACTTTTAAACGTTAGAGTAATTAGTTGTCTTATGTTTTACCATTGAGCGGAACTTTGTTAGTGCTTTTGGCATAAAAAGGGGTAGTAGGGATGGGTGCCCTTATGCAGTGTTGGGATAGGGTGGAGTACCGTTTCCGTCGTGATTCGTTCCGTCTGGTTCTGTTTCTGTTTGTGTTTATTTCGTATATCAATTTATGTAATTGTCTATTGATTGTGTATGTCTTTTGTTGGGATGTATTTTGTGAATTAGTATTTGTTGGGAACTAATACCTGTATCTTATGTTTGTAACTGGGTTAAATAATATTTTAGTGTTTTTGTTTGTCTGTTGCTGATATGCTAAGTCTTAATTTTTCGATGATTTCGCGGGTTCTTCTAGGAGTGGGCAGTTCATCTGCGTCATGTACTTGGGTCTGTTTATTGTTATTGTTTGTTCATTGGTTTGCATTCTTTCTTTTTTTTATTGTGTCCTGGGCGTCGCAGTTCGGTGATAATGTAGTCTAAATATCTGGTTGTCAATGTAGTGTGCCTGTTATCGGCAGTTTTGCTATCGTTAACTTGGTGCCCTGCCATGTATCTTTGTTAGTTTTGATGTTACTCACTAGAAGGCTATCTCGCGATTTCGCGGAGGTGCTAGATCGCTGTCATAAAGTTCGCGAGGCCATATATAAGTCGCTTTACCCATACACCACCCTCGTTATCAGATTTTATTTTAATCTGAACGAGGGTGGGCTCATTGGCTGTGCTTGTAACCTTTCTAGCCAAAGCACTTTCAAGGCCTCCCCGTGGCCCTAGAAGGGCAACGTCTTCCGGGCTCGCTCGGAAGGCGGCTAACGTCGAAAGTGTGGCACACGTCTGGGCGCCTGGGTAGCCACCCCTACCTGGGTTAGTCAAGCCGAGCACTGTCTCTCCGGAGCAGGCGTTGTGACCCGTAACAGTGCAGGCGCTGGGACAGTTGTACGCTAGAGCCCAGTTCGAACGAATACAAGTGGCTAAAAAGCAGCCGGTGCCAAGGCCCTGTTGCAAGGATTTTTATTTTATATTTTTACGGGACCCAGAAGGTGGCGGGTAGCGTACAAAAGCTCTGAGAGCATTGATGAGGAAAGACTTGCAATAAGGAGCAGCACGGGTTCTTGGTGTCGGTTAAAATCCCACCTCAAAAGGCACGCAAAGAAAAGACCGTCGCTTTTCTGCCATTTGTATCCATGCTGCTATACCCAAGGCAGGATAAAGGAATTTGGTACGCGGGGCTCGGGCTCAAGCCCGCCTCTGTAATGGAGGAGCCCGTAACGGGAAGGTCTCTGCGGGGTAGTCATGTTACTCCTAGGTGCAGCAGGGGTCAGAATGCGGCCTAGAGAGAGTAGATAGACTGGCGTTCGCGGCTTGCGTGAGTTCTCGGTGCTTGGCCGCCTGCAATGTGTCCCCGCGTTGTAGCGTGTGTAGCCTAAGCCGAGAACCGCCCGCGACAACGTAATCGAGGCTTGCGGAGTCACTTCGAGTGACCGCCCTCGGCACGTTGAGCCGGTGCTCCAGAGCGGAGGCTAGTCGCTCCGTTCGTTTATGCCTTAAAGGCGAGGTAACGGTGCCGATCACCTTACGGGTGTGAGGCGTACACTAACTGTGCTTGTAACCTTGCGCCGAGCACGTGGCCGGTGGAGGAAGGCATGCGTGTGCACGGCCGACCTCGATTTACTTTAAATTTTTTATAATATATCAAGCATAATTTGGTGATGTTTGACTCGACGTTGTCGTTTTAGCGTGGCTCTTTTCGCGGTTGCAGGTGCGTCTTTCTGTACGTTCGCGTGTAGTATTTGTGTCACGTTATTTTTTATTTTAATTTTATCGTCGGTCAAGTCGCGTTTATATTGTTCGCGTTCTAAGTTTTGCCTGTGAAGTTCATAAATTTCGGTGTTTGTTGGAATATTATATATTCATTAGCGTTGTCCTTTCGGTGATACACATACGATATGTGGTCTTTACTACGTCGCGGCGGGGGGGGGGGGGGGGCGTGTGTACGGCCGGTCGCGGTTCACTATAGCGGTTTCATTTCAATTTAATGTTAGATCCCGCGAGCCGTCGGATAGCTTTTGTCATGCTTGTACGAATCGTTAAGGGGGTGTGAATTTATTCGCGATCTTTATGTCTGTGATTTTGTTCGTAGGATATTTGATCGATCGATTTTAATTTTGTTTTTTATTTTTTTTCTTGGATCTTTTTCGGGTGTTTGGTATACTGAATTGTCATTTGTGTTAGTTTTAGTACGGGTTGTATATTCGTGTCGATAAGAGGTGGTGTATTTCACGAGAGGGGCATGGGATTTCATGTATGATTTGACGTGTGGTGTGAAATTAGGCGAATGCGTGCGGGCGTGCGTGTTTCGAGAGTTACGAGGTTATCTTTTTTTTAGGGATATACGCGTGGTGTGCGTTCGATGATTACAATTGTTTGTTAATAATCGAGATCGTTGATGATTTCGTTTTTTCCCACTCGCGTGATGTCGTGCTTCTATGTGTACCTGCAATCCGCGTTGCGATTGGCTCGTTCGGTCATTTACGCGGGAGTCGCGTGTTGACCTACTTTCCGACATGAACGTACGTCATAGCGTGGGTGAGGCATAGAAGCGCGTGTGGGTGATTTGATCGCGGTTTTTTCCGGGAGTCCATGTGAGGTGGGTGGTTCGTTGGTTTGGGTACGAATTTTCGCGGCGTTTCAGGACGGATACGGTGACGCGTGCTCGGCGGTCGCGGACGGTGATTTCGTGTTGTATTTGTTTATTTTATTGCGTATACCACTGTGCGAGGTGTGAGGGGCTTTCTGTGTTAATTAATTGTGTGTTTGTTGCAGGTGTTACGCACTTGATTGCGTGTCAGGACGAGTGGTGTGGGGCCGGCGGGAGTAGGCGTGAGTGCGGGCCTCGCTTTGAGGTTAATCGTGCAGGCAGCCGCGGACCCGGTGATTATTCGAGGGGCGACAGAGTGACAGATCGAGGAGCTTCTCCTTGATCGGATGTCCTGAGAGATACAGGGTGCAGGCTACAGGTAAGCGTTAATGTGATGAGTTTTTGTCATTGTTAGGAAAGTTAAAAGATGTTCTAAGAAATTTTCTGTATTTTTTTTTTTTTTTTTTTTAGAACGGGGCCGTTGTAGCTTTCGTAAGGCTTCTGGTGTAAAAGAAGGTATACGTTAATGTTTGTAGGTGTTTTGATGTTATTTCGTGTGGCTGGCTTGATTCTGTAACGGTACGTCCCTGTAGCGTTGACCACCACAAGACCGCACCTTACTTTATGAATAGGTTCGGGGCAGGCCGATAAAGATATGTGAAACTTTTTAACATTAACTTCCTGATTTATTCAATTTTCTTAATCTATACTGTACAACTTCTTATTTTCCTACGCTATCACACATTCCTCATACACGCGTTTTCCTAATTCTATTCCTCATAATGTAAATTCCCTATTCTAATGTTGGTATTTACAGAAGTCCCTGGGCTAATTCCTATATTACTACCCGCACACACACACCTGCACACGTACACGCAATCAGCTGTTCGGCGCTGTTTTCGCTCACGCTCTCTCTCTCTCTCACACGTCGTTCGTCGTCTCACTCGCACTCGACTTATTCTATTTTTGGCTTTAAATGCCCGGAGTTTCTTTTCGTACTCTTCTCAAGCATTCAGAGGGGGGATATGGTTTATGGAACGATGGATGAGATCGGGGTCTGACCTCAATGGACAGCCGCTACTACTTAGGTACGAAGGTGCAGATTTGGTTACTTTTGAAAGGTAGGAAACCCCTTTGGAGATAGGTCCGGTCGCAATGTCCGGGTGTTACTCCCTCCAGGGTGGATTGTTCTTCTCGAGATAGGTCCGGTCGCAATGACCGGGTGTTACTTCCGAAGGCACGAAGGATGAACACTCGAGATAGGTCACAGCGCAAAACATGGAATATACTCACTCTATCTTTATCTCTCTCTCTCTCTTGATAATTGATAAGTGTATTTTAAGTTTAATTTTTAATTTAATTTCATTGTAAATATTTTCTTCTCTGGATCTATGTTTTATCTGTGCTCGTTGTCCTTATAGGGTCCATCCCTAGGACGCAAAATATATTATCTATCTGTCTCTCATTCGCACACTCCTCCTATTCTAATTTATTATAATTATAACGATATTCAAGTATTTTATTTAACAGTTTAGTCGAAGGTTGTTCGTATAGCAAAGACGTTAGCTCAAGAATCGGTGTGTTCAGTTTGACTGAAGACTAATAAGTAATAACTAGGCTCGTTTTGCGCCGCCTTATATACGATTTGTTGTCGCACGCGCTACCCAATCATAGGCCTTGACTCTATAACGAGGCAACGAATTCTTTAGTTTTTTGTCTTTCGCCGAAATCTGCCGACTCATCGTCACCGTCCGTGGTTCGCAGCTCGGGCAGTGGTAGTCAACTGGGGGCTACAGTCTCACTGTGTTAGGTGATAGTTCAATTGACCCTTCCTGTTTCTACGCCATGTCGCCGAAGTGGGTATTAGTCGGTGAGTCCATCTGCCGTGGGGTGAGGTGTCCCATTGCTTCTTCCAAGATTATTCAATTTCTGCCTCTATCAGCGGGATGCGTGTGTGACCTCTCAGGCGCGCGCTGCTTGCGTTCTGTGCCCTCGTTTTCTCCCAGTAGATCTTTGCGCGCCGTTGGGCCTCTAGAAGTATCGGTAGAGTTCCACGTAATACCGCCAGTGCCCCGTACGATGTGGATCCGTAGGAGGATGCAGATCTTATGAGGGCAATCTTATCTGTGTTTCCCAAGGTAGCCCTCAGTGTGGGCGACAGGGGGTTCAATGTCCAGTTGGGCGCCGCATACAGCAGCACAGACCTGGAAACCGACAGGATGAGCCTCCTTGTGGATTCTCTGGGTCCTCCCAGGTTGGAGAGCAGTCGCCCTATGCATGCCGTTATTGCGTTCGCTCTAACCGCTGCATGCTTCACGTGATTTTCGAATTTTTTGACCCCGTCTATCAGCAAGCCCAGGTACCGGATACTCGTCGGGAGTCCAATGTGGAATTGCATGTGGGTCTGGTTCTCGATGTGGCATCTCCTCCTGCCAGCAAGTTGGACTGCCGCAGTTTTGTGGTGTGCAAGCGTAAGATGTTTTCCGTCCATCCAGCTTCGTCTCTTCCTTGGCCACCACCAGGACAGCAAGGTCATCTGCGTACGCAATGGGGTGAACCGATCCCTGAGGGACGCCCGCACACACCTGTCTGCATACAGGACCTTCCGAGCACTCTGCAACCACGAATCTGTCCGAAAGATAGTGGGAGATGATTCTCTGGAGATATGTTGGGATTTTTGCCTCCGCCAGTGCTCGCAGGATATCATTTCAGCGTAATGAATTGAACGCATTCTGGACATCAAATGTTACCAGTACGGCCATATTCCCTTGCACCGAAGCAGTGCGAGCAAGATCTAAAATTTTCTGTATAGCATCAACTGTAGAGCGTCCTTTACAGAAGCCGTACTGTTGGTCTGAAGGTGGAGGCATCGCTTTCTGGATCCTGTCTAGCAGTAGGTACTCGTAGATCTTCGACAGATGGTCCAGAATGCACAGGGGACTGTATCCCTTAGTAGAGCCATGCACTGCCGCTTTAGGGATAAGGTCAAGGCGTTGTATTTTCCACTGGTCGAGGAATTTACATTCTCGGAGGCAATTATCATAAATATACCCCAGAATTGGAGTCCCAGCGGCTTCTTTGAGTGCAATGGCCGGGATGTGGTCCGGCCCCGGAGCTCCCTTGACTTTGAGGCGAGCCACCGCCATCTGAACCTCCTTTTCAGAGAAGGGGGTATGCGGTAATATTCAGTTCTCCCGTGGCTATTCCGTAGAGTCTGTCCTCGGGTGGTAGAGGGTATTTCTTCAACTAACGGAGTCACCAGGAATAGCTTTTCTAACTGTTCCATAGTGTCAAATTGCCGATAATACTGCAGGTCCATTATTTTTGGACATATTCCTAATGACCATCTTATAAGGCTTTCCCCAGGGATCCGCCTCCACCATCTGGCAAAGGGCTTCCCATGCCGCCTTCTTGCTTTGGTATATAGCCCTTTTAAGTTGACTTTGTGCAAGTCGGTAGTCACGATGTGCTTCCGCTAGGCGTCTGTTGGGAGTGCGGCGTGCCCGCTGAAGCCCCCTACGTAGTTTGGCGCACAGGTTACGTGCCACGTCCATTTCATCATTCCACCAGTACTTACTCATTCTGCCATTTGCAGCTGGGGATCTGCGACGGGCAAACGTATGCAGTGGAGAAACAATCTGTCCAACCCCATGTTGGGCAGCCTCCAATCCACTTCTGGATTGAGCACCTGGATTATCCACCACAAACATGTTACGGAAGGCGCTCCAGTCGGTGTTTTTAGTGCACCATCCGTTGTCTCCTGTGGGGGAGCGATAGCCTGGCCCCAGGTCCATATTATATATAATTGGGACGTGGTCGGAGGGGTTATAACCCTTATAATGCGTCGAGTATATCCCAAGTTGGAAGATTCTTGGGCCACAGAGAGCAAGATCTATTACAGAGGATCCTGTGGACCGAATAAGAGTCAGGCGACCAGAGGTGTCAACCGGGGTTAGTCCCATCCTTGATGTAAGCTGAGCCAGCTCTCTGCCTCTCTTGTCTTCTCGTCGTGACCCCCACACGAAGGACTTTGCATTGAAGTCTCCGGCAAGGAAGAGTTTGGATGTCTTAGTGCCAAAGGTCCATTCGATCTCCTCAAGCCGTTGTATGAATACATCCATCAGGTCGTTGGGGGGCAAATAACAGCTAACAAATAACAAACCACTCATTTAGGCAGCTGCGAAGTACGCCCCAGTATATATTTCGGCGCCGCAGGAGTGTTCCCTTGAGGGGCGGAGGGCAATAGCCGCTCCTCCGGATAAAGAACTTATCCATCCCCGTTGTGGATGATGATACTCCGATGCGAGTAGCACTTGTGCATCGCTTGCTAGAAACAGCTGTTCGGTGATGTCTTGGGCTAAGGAGGACCTGTTAATGTTTGACTGAACAACCTTAAGCAGGGGCATGATCTTGTCTTAACATTTCCTCCCTTTTTTGTCCATCAAATCTTCTGCGGATTAAAGCAACTTTTGGGCATGTTTCCGCACCAGAAATGTGGTTCATGAGACTTGGGTCCTTGATTCCACTGTTCATGCAGGTAGCGCAACACGCTTGTGCAGTGCAGTCCTTACCGGCATGTCCTTTAGCTCCACAATTGCGGCAGACTAGAGTGTCCGCCGGTAGGGGACACTTAGCGGCTACGTGGCCAGTACACGGCAACGAAAGCAGCGCATTCCATACGGAACAGCCCGTACGCGTGCGATCACAAAACCCACTCTTAAATGGTGTAGGGCAGCAATGTTCCAGGCTATTCTACTCTCGATACTAAAGCGGGCTGTCTTAGTATTCCCGAAGTTCGTCCATATTCGTTTGGACCGCACTTGCTCGGGAGCTCCGGGTACACATCGATCAAGGACCTGAACTACCTCCTCCCACGTAACAAGCTCATCGAGGTCTCTGATTTCCAGATCGACCATTTGGTCGACCAGCGAGCAGGTAGCCAGATGTCCTAGTGACTCTGTGAAGTTTCTCATAAATGATTCCGCTCCTTAACCTTCTTCTTTCCTGACTTTGACCAGGAGATCCCCTTTGAGCTTCTTTCTAGTCATGCTGATATTCAGTTCGCTCATTGTCTCAGGGTTTCCCTTCATAGCCCTGAGTACATCCATGTAGGTATATTCCCCGGTGGGGTGGACTACTACCACGTCCTCCTTTATGGTGGGACGCCTTCGCTCAGCTCTACCATTCGGGGGATCGCTGGTCAATGGGGGGGGGTCCCTCATACCGTCCGTTGGGTGGGCGGGTGCCCGCTCCCTCCTTTTGGTCCTCTTGGCAGCGACGGTTGCCCACGTCTCGCTATCTGACGGGGTGTGGGGAGCAACAGGGTCTTGTTGTACTGCGTTACCTCTCCTCATTGCCTTGACTCTTTTTCTAGAGTCATTACCAGCGGCACGAGAAATCTCCTTTCTTTTGCCGGTCTCGCCAGCTGTACGCTTATCGTACAGGCACAACACCTTTGCCGTTGCCGGTGGTGAGCTCTGAGCTCCGTTTAAAGACTCGCTGAAACCACGTGTTCGAATTACACCGCGTGTATTAAACTAATTAAATAAAACGCCACTTGTAACACATAAAATTGTCTGTTTATTCTATAAAGGACCGACAACCGGTTAAATAGTTTTAGAGAATAACAGGTATTCCCTTTTTATTACAAAATTACAGAATTCGGCGCACGTGCGCGGGCTCACATCGAGCGTTACGTAATCAAGCGATTCGTAGAGCAGATAAGACCGTTATGTAATACGGTAGAAACGAGAGTGACGAGGTGCCGACCGGTGATTCGGCACGCGCGCAGGTGCGTTCATTATTATCGATCCGGTATTGATCGGGATCTAGGGCGCGCTGTGGTCGCCCAACGCGCTCTTAGATGAATAGGTTTCGGAACGACCATTACTACGCAGCATGTTGGACAGAGCGGATCGCGAACACCAGCAAATGAGGAAATCCTTTGCAGAGTGGGAGTCACCTGTGTTGCCAGGGTTGTGACATCAGGAGACGTCTGTGTCGCCGTACAAGATACGTACGCTTAGTCATCTCCGGTCCGTTCCCGTGGGCTATTTCAGAGGAGGAGATTGTGCGGATGTAAGCTGTAGTAGCTGTGGCCCGGGCTTCACAGTAGTCCTCTATTTGCGTAATCTGTACAGTCACAGCTCTTATCGACATTTTAATGTCATTACCGACTGTCTTTGTTTTAGTGATCTCCGTCAGATTGGCAATCGTTCTCCAAAGTGCATCCACAGCTGCCTTCTCGTCCAGCACACTCTTGTTCATCTGCATTAACGCCCTCTGAACTCTTGTGATAGGTCGTTCTGCAGGCTTGGTGGAAAGGCTATCATCTCCAGACTGAGATATATCTGGAGTTGAGGCCGAGGCGTCCAACACCAGTGTTACGTCCTCCCCCTTCGATTCTTGTTGGGAGGTTTCTCTACGGGAAACAGCTGTGATAGTGTTACGAGCCGGGCGGGTTTCTGGAACGTGGCCGGCGAGCGTTATGGAATAAACGTAATGAGACGTGATTTCGTCTCTTATTAAACTTTACTGTAGCAAGGGTATCATATGTCAACAGTAGTAGGAGCTACAAATCGACATACGATCTAGGAAATGATATTTAATTCAAACCAGATGAGCCTACGGCATAAACCGTAGGGTGCTGGCCGCTAGAGCGGTTAGAGTAGTGGATGAATGAATCCAGATGAACCTATGGCATAAACCATAGGGCGCTGGCGTTCATTCAGGCGCGAGAGGATCTTAGGAGTGATACAGGCCAGATGAGCCTACGGCATAAACCGTAGGGCGCTGGTCGTGTATCGGTAAAAAGGAATCTAGAATCAGATGAGCCTACGGCATAAACCGTAGGGCGCTGATCTCCAGAGTGGTTGTATATGTTTTTAGGTAAGGTGTTTCCCTGAGGTTGATGTACTTGTAGACTAACTGCAAGGTAGTACTCTCTGGTTAATAACGATGCACTTGCTAGGACTGCAAATGGTCGCGCAGGTACGGAAGCAAGCCGAAGGGCACGCGCAGTCCGACACCCGCTGTTTGAGGTTTTGACCTGCTACGGTAAAAGTTGTTACGAGCCGGGCGGGTTTCTGGAACGTGGCCAGCGAGCGTTATAGTATATACGTAATGAGACGTGATTTCGTCTCTTATAAAACTTTACTGTAGCAGGAGGTATCGTACGTAGAAAGTAGTGGGAGCTACGAATCCACGTATGATTTAGGAAATGACGTTATTCAATCCAGATGAGCCTATAGTAGATGCTATAGGGTGCTGGTGCCTAAAGTGGTTGAGTCGAGGAAGATAAATCCAGATGAGCCTACAGCATAAACTGTAGGGTGCTGGCGTTCATTTAGGTGCGAGTGGATCTCAGGAGTGACACGAACCAGATGAGCCTACGGCATAAACCGTAGGGTGCTGGTGGTCGTATCGGAATCAAAGGAATCTGGAACCAGACGAGCCTATAGTAGATGCTATAGGGTGCTGGCGCCCAGAGTGGTTAATTAGATTTTTAGCTAAGGTGTTTCCCCGAGGTAGATGTACTTGTAGACTAACTGCAAGGTGCTACTCTCTGGTTAATAACGGCCCACTTGCTAGGACTGCAAATGGTCGCGCAGGTACGGAAGCAAGCCGAAAGGCACGCGCAGTCCGACACCCGCTGTTTGTGGTTTTGACCTGCTACGGTAAAGGTCGTAAAGTAATAACTCTCGTAACTTTTGTTTCACTCCGAGCGGTTAGAGTGAAATAATTTGTGGGTACGTTACTCGATTATGCTTTAGATTTACTTCGAGTGGAAAGGTTTTAATTCTAGAAATAATTCTTCACTTGAATTTATGTTCTAGTAAAATGTAACAAGTATATTCTTTCAACTGAATATATATACAATTATTGTAGGGTGGGGAACCAATTAAGATGCCCCACCTGGTTGGATGGTTGATGGCATGAAAAATAAAGAAAATTTATGCGTCGCAATTTCACTGGATTTTATTCAGTTGCTGAGGAAATATTACACTTAACATCTTTCGTGATATGTGATCATTAATTAAATCGCGGAAAGTAATTCTGTACTATACACAGTGTATCGGTTAAATGCAGGTAGATAAACTACTCCTGTTATAGCACTAGGCTAGTTAATGCTCGAAAACTAATCCGAAATGCAAGTAGATAAACTACTTCTGGTATAGCACAAGGCTAGATAAGGCTCGAAAACTAATCCGAGATGCAAGTAGATAAACTACTTCTGGTATAGCACAAGGCTAGATAAGGCTCGGAAACTAATCCGAGATGCAAGTAGATAAACTACTTCTGGTATAGCACAAGGCTAGATAAGGCTCGGAAACTAATCCGAGATGCAAGTAGATAAACTACTTCTGGTATAGCACTAGGCTAGATAAGGCTCGGAAACTAATCCGAGATGCAAGTAGATAAACTACTTCTGGTATAGCACAAGGCTAGATAACGTTCACACACAACAACCGAAACGGATCTCTTAGCGAGGTTGTGCCTCGACGAGTTCTGGACGAATACTGCCCGTACTCCCGCAAAGGGCTCAAAACACTAAAGCTCTTCCCGTTCACATTCGGTGCATGCATTCGTGTAATATTCATTAATGAGTGCTCAAGCCCCTAGGGGTCATTAAATCGCGATCGGGCCGTATACCTGTAATCGCCTTATACCTGGCGATGGCCATCGGACGGATGTATTTCAGAACCCTGACGTCAGAGCGTTTTTGTTATTCAAGTTCACAGAGAATACATTCAGATAATATCAGAAACTGTTTTCGTACGAAACAATTATGTTTAGTGTTTGTGTAAGAATTTAGTGAATGTAAGTAATTGAAAAGCTCTAAATGTTTACCCTTGGGCAGTGACGGTTGACGAGACTTCACCATTATGATGACTCCGAACTAATCGCGAGTGATTCTAACGTGAATTGAAACGAGGGAACTCCGACCAAGAGTTGAATAAATGCCAATGAAAAGACTAATCTTTCAAAGGTTAAAGAAAACTCGAGTAGGAACTGGGCCTAGGTCTCGTAGTATTTTGCTCAAGCGTCGTACTGAGAATAACCTGATGAGATGCATTTTCGTGGCCCTTATATAGGTCGAAAAAGCAGTGGGAATTGAAAATTTTAGGAAATCTGGTCTATAGTGGGAGAAAAGATGCTGCAGGAAAAGACGGTTGGAAACTGTGGAATTTCGGGGGAGGCAGACCCTCGCGGTCGAGTTTTCCTTATCGCGTGGAGTCTCAAGTGTAGCTATCCGGGCGTCCTAGACGAGAGGCCAAGGGTTACGTGCGTATCGCACTTAATGTATCCTGTTTTCGTTCAAAAAAGGGGACTAAGGCGCCTGGGTGTCGCCAAGAGAAAATTCAAGACCGAGAATTTTCGTAG
The DNA here is from genome assembly GCA_917499265.3 of Mimumesa dahlbomi. Classification (NCBI taxonomy): domain Eukaryota; kingdom Metazoa; phylum Arthropoda; class Insecta; order Hymenoptera; family Crabronidae; genus Mimumesa; species Mimumesa dahlbomi. Next base: position 791,441 of record OU824126.1, read on the forward strand.
GAATCATACGATTCATACGTAACAATAGAAACGGCCGGAAGTATATCTCCCACATGTTCTATGTCACTGTCTTGTGTCCTCTCGGTTCGCGCTCTAACTCTAGTTTTGGTACTACTGCTTTTATTCATCTGTAATATATTTATAGCCTTACGACGGTTCGCCCGTCATGGGAGCCCTACCGCAGTAGGTCTACTATCCCCGCCGGAGTAAGACACCTATTTATACGGGGGGAAGTCGAGAAGCGGTTTATCAGCCGGTCTAGCCTATCCACCCCAAGTGACTCGAAGAAAAAGGTTAAGATATATGTTGCGAAAGGTTTAACGTCACCCCTATCTTGTGTGCGACGCCGGATCCGAACCGACGCCTAACACACACCTCGGGCTAGACGATATGATGGTTTACCCCTCACCACACAGGTTACGCAGGGAGCCTAACCAGGTCGCCCCGCCATACCTGCGCCCAGACCCAAGACTTCAACCCTGTCATAGGCTCCAGTCATCAATGCATCGAGCGGTCCTTCCCACGTTGAACATGTGGTTTCACGGGAACTTTGCCGACAAGCGGACTTACACTCTCCCTTATTACTCCCACAGAGGTCAGGTACTTGACATCGATGCACGCTCCGGTTGGGGGGCAACTATGCCCCCCGTGGTTAGTCTGACAGGAATATCCTTCAAGGACTGACCGCAGCTGACACACACACACACACACACACACACACACGCGCGCGCGCATACGCACACGCACACGCACACGCACACGCACACATTCATCCCGGGTCCACTCTTAGTACGGCCCTCACTCTTCTGCCTTCCCGGCATGCTAGTAGCTGCCAGGTTCAAAGAACCCGCCGGTATAGCCAGAAGTGATCATCGGAACCAAGCCCCCTCACCACGACAAGGTGGTGGACCATCGAGAGGGAACGGCACTCCACCCTATCCCAACACTGCACAAGGGCACCCATCCCTACTACCCCTTTTTATGCCAAAAACAACTAACAAAGTTCCGGTCAATGGTAAAACATAAGACAACTAATCACTCTAACGCTTAAAAGTAACCCACGGTGGCGGCAGAGCACCGGTGTCTATGGAACCACCGAGGTGTTAAGCAGCGCTCGCCATGGACACTGGATGGATGGGTGACCGCTTCAAGTCTGGCCTCCCCCCTCACCTTCACTACCCGCTCAGCACTGCGCATCAACTCAAACTACTCTGTTAACCAGTTAAGTGTGGCGACATTTTTGCAGAACGGCTGTCTGTCGCGAGAATCAAATGATAACACATGAATCAGATCTTAAATTATTTACGTGGACGTTTAACACGTTGACGCCGGCGCGCATATTCGCGGTCCGTTCCGTGCGGCGGCGCTTCAACTAGCGGTCCGCCCCATGGGGCGGCGCGGCACCAAATTATACTGTTCACTGCTTGGGCCCTAATACCCACTAGCTGATTCGAATAGACCGAATTTCCAAAATTCTCACGTGGCCCGCGCGTGGTCTGGTCCGCCGATAGGACCCACGGTGGCTAGTCGCATGAATTGAGGAAAAACCCTAATTCGTCTTTTATGGCCATAAGCCCGGTCGACGGGCAAACGATGCATATGGTCAATGTCGTACGTTTGTAGCAGTTGTCCGAATAAGCCGGCACTTTGTTTGAAATGTTTTAAAAAATTGCATCGAAAACATAAATAGATATTTTAAATGTATTGATTAAATTATAAGTTGTGTATCTTGTGTTAAATGTTTGATTATAAGGTAGAAATGTTAATGTATAATGTTAAATCAATAAAATTATATTTTGTACTACGTATTTTTTGATATACAAACGTGGCCCATCGGTGGGTCAGGCCGCCCCATGGGACAGTCTAGCATGGGCCACCGGTGGGTCAGGCCGTCCCATGGAACAGACAAGCATGGGCCACCGGTGGCCCATGCCGGCGTCAACGTGTTAAATATTCTGAAAATATTAAAATTTGCGAATATATCTTGCTTTTCACCAATAGTACGATATTAATATCAAAGCGGAACGAAATTTTCATATGACGGATATAGTCGTCGAACACACTTATCTGGTTAACAATGACAAGTACCACCACACACTTCAAAATTTTTGCTATAATTCCCTCTCCACAGTCCGAGCGCTCTCTCCAAAATTTTTCCGTAAGAAGGAATTTATACCACCATTCTTATCCAATACACATTATTAAGATGTGCCAATCTAAAGGCTTGAGCCAAAATATTAAAAGTAGTCGCTAATAAAACAGTACAATATTAACAACTTCGTAAACAGACTAACTCGCGACAAATAGCTCTAAAAGACATCGGTAAATCTCCACCAACACCCACACGATGTGAAAAGAAATACATAAAACAGATATGCAATACACTTTTAACCCTTTCCTTACGGCAGTCCGCTCCGCTGGAGTGACACAACTGAACGGGGCACCGCGCCGCGAAGTGCGCACTTTGCACGTCGGTAGTCTTCGATATTCGGACTTACGTTTTTCAACGCCACATTGTGATTCTCTTGTATGTACACTTTTTTAACAGCTACATAACAACTGTATCGTCGTATTATAGGAAAAACAAAATATTTATAACATTTAAGCATATTAACTTTTTATTAAACTTGGAAATTAGAGAATATAATTGTAAGGTAATAATTACAGTTAATAATCAGGTTATGTGCGATATTGCTCGAAACATGGTATTACGCAGAGACCAACATCGCAAATTTGACATTGGTTTCGCGATTCGCTCCTCCTGTCATTCTTTGCACATACAACGCGCTTTCGCAATGGATTTTTTCGTTTTGAAGTTGTACTTGTATACAGCGAAGGAAAGTGTCTTCCACTTAGCCGAAGTGGATTTGTCTGTCCTGATTTGTTTGAAGTATTGTTGTTCGTTTTTTGCAGATAGCGATTTAAAAGTTGCCGAATTAATTGTAAATGAAACTTTTCGATCGATATAACTTTACCAGTTTTAAATTCGTATAAGCAGTAAACGTCCCACACGCATATATCTATTAATTGGAAAAAGCATTTTTTATACCATTTTATATGTTTTCGCTGTGAATGAATTGTGCTAATAACCATGTCCGTTTTGTCAACACTTCCCATTAATCGATTTTAATCGATTAACTTTTGGGTTCTTTATCATTTCGTGTGTGCGATAATGCCGTTTCGTGTCGACAAATTCTTCATTGTCAAAAGTGGACGTATTTGTATCATTATCAACTCTGCTCTGATAATCGTGTGTCGTGCCAACAATGAAATTTATAAAATTTTCGGAACAGAATAACTGGAAAAAATCTAAAGCTGATGCCGAATAACGAATTTACGTTTTTATTCCCGAATGATTGCATTGAAATTTATGAATATTCGGCCGGGATAATTTGGTAGTCTATGTAATTTGTCTTTCTATATCTTTTCCAGATTGAATTGAACTGTCTTCAATTGAATTGTCTTCTTCGGATTCAGAATTTAGTATATTTGCTCGAATTCTTTTATTACAAGTATTTTGTCTTTCTTTTGACAAATTTAAATTTATTTAATCATCTTCTGATTGTTCCGAATAATTTTCATCCTCATCATTAATACGTTTTGCTCTCTTACTTTTCATCATTTTAAAGAATGGGTTAAAATCTGTTAAAAAATAATAAATCTAAATAAAGGTAAATAAATTTAAGAAATAACAAACTATACCTTAGTGTCTGTTGTCGGGAACAAAAGTAAAAAATATAGCTTTAGTGAGCACTGACTTTATTCGATGCAAACTTTCAGACGAACGTCTCTACAATAAATGCGTCTTCAAGAGACAAATGAAAACAAAAGACATGCTACGATTCTAGGGGAAAGATACTCGGTGTGAAGTAACTCTAATAGCTTGTCATATGTATGCGGAATTTTATGCAAAGCGGCTATAGCCGCCTACAGTGCGTGGCATTTTATGTAGAGCGACTATAGTCGCCCGAAGTACGTCAGTACCATTTTATGGAGAGCGACTATAGTCGCCCGCGGTACGTCAGTGGCATTTTATGGAGAGCGACTATAGTCGCCCGTAGGGCCGAAAGGGTTAAAACTCTCTTGATATTTTATGCCAAAAAAATTGACAAAGTATCGTTCACCGGTAGAATATAAGGTAACTAAACATCCTAATGTTTAAAAGTGACTCACGGTAGGAATAGAGCACCGGTGTCCTTCGACCAATGCAACATTTTAACAACAAAATTCATATCTCTTAATCAAAGAATAAACAGAAATTTAATATGTGAAAATAAATACAAAATAAATAAATATATAAAGAATCTGTTAATAAATAAAAAAGTATGTTTGGAAAAACAATTATTACAACGTCTTCACAAGTACATAAAATACAAAATCAAATCATCCTTCAAAAGCATCCAATTGCTAAAATAAAATGTGCTACGTTTATAAAACTGTTGCAATATACTAATAATTAGTTTACAATACTTATACGTTTTCTCAAACAACAATGAAGGCCTACATTACAAAAGCAGTAAGAAAACACTCGTGCCCATCATATACTGCGACACACGAAATACTGACCAACGTAAAGACCTATCAAAACACAAACGCAATAACAATGTGCCATTCACCAAAAAGCAATGAACAAATAATACATAAATAAAAACAAATCTTCTATACAATGTACACCATAACCAGACCATAACATTCACACGAACATAATGAAAAAATGCATCCTAAAACCCGGCAAATACTAACAAGGCAAAACGTCACAATCATGAATCAACACACAGAATTAAACAACACGCCTATAACACCAACACTTAGAACAACTATGAATACCATCTCTCTCATACACAAAATAGGCAAGACCAAAGCATTCTGGAATTAATTCAAACAAGACATAACACAATAAAAATCCCAAAATTACACAGTATAACAACTGAACCGCGCCATGTTCACTCTCCGATCACTGGATGTGTCAATACACCAGCACATCCGAGGGAACAGTGAACGAATAATTAGCGAAAGTCCTCCCGAATCTGCCGGCACGCATGACCTCTCGCGCGATAAGTCGGATCAACTACCAAGAGGAGCGATATCTTCTCTTGGTAGACGCAAAGCCTGTATGTCTATGACGGGGAGCTCACAGATTCGGTTACAGGAAGTCAAAAATACAGTAGTAACAAAATCAAACCTCGCGGACCGGAAACCGCATCGCAGACGATGCAGTCACTGCCGACGCGCAAAACTATGAACTTTATCTCACAAAGAGATAAATGTACGACCAGGACGTGGATAGGACGAGTGCTTATTCGACTCGCTCCTCAAACACTGGCTGGTAGAGATCCACGGATTTATGCCCGCTAATAACCAAGCGGTAAAACTCAACCCGTAAAAAACGGAAAAACCTATACTACGACAAGTATAAAGCTAATACACATTCTCTCACTACAGGAAAGAATGATAATTGAAAACTGACAATCTTGCTGATGTACGTGCCCAGTACGTTCCGAGAACGTAGCTGTACTGCTCCAAGGCTTGTCAACTCGTTGAGAAATTCACTCCTGTTTTGTTATCGGCCCTTGAATATTTGTTCGTACCTAACCTAACTTCGGGCGCAATTTAGAAAGGGGGCACCAGGTTCAGCAGCGGTCGGAGGGGGGGGGGGGGTTCACTTCCTTTCTTAACCCAGACGAAGATGTCGGGGCAGCCGGCCCGCAACACCTCTCGCGCGATAAGTCGGAACAATCGGTCGGGGCAGTCTCACACGATCTCCCCACCGGGCGCGAAGCCTGTACGTGCGTGTCGTCACTGCTCGCGGACAATCCTACGTTCTAGGGTTAAATCGGTTTTTTTTCCCGTCTTCAAAACTTTTTGCCACAAACCACGAGAGAGGGTCGAAGGGCCCATCTCGGAAACTCTAACAACACAAATAGCTTTCTACATCTATCGCTTTTCTACAAACTCCTTTGCTATCCGGAAATAACACACTAACAACGACAACGCATTAGAAGCCTGAACACGATTTCGAGTCTAATAGGTAAAGTCTCGCTTAATGGGGATTTCAAGAAAAAGGGGCAGTGGACGCTTCTCAGTGTCCACTCCCTGAATAGAACAAACAGGATCAAAGTGACTCTCTACGGTTCCCCGCGAACTCCAGGCGGTATACCTGAACTATTCTATCACTAACTCGCCCGACGTAAACCACGGCCGACGGCCATTAGCTAACAAAGTAGGGAGCACGGCAGTTGGATGAATAAGTCAGCGTACAGTCCCCCGTCGGAAGGTGAAACACAGAGGTTCGAATTCGCGCTATGTGCCTCCTGGAGTAACTGGATGTTTTAGAGCTAAAGAAGGGTGAGCAAAGCCTCTAGCGGGTATGAATTTACCTAAGGTCCTGGTGAGGGGAACCGTCCCCTCACCCCGCCCAAGCAAATAACTTACTACTACTACTACTACTACATTCTCCCTTATTACTCCCACAGAGGTGAAGTACTTGACATCGATGCACGCCCCTTTTGGGGAGCAACTACGCCCCCCGTGGTTAGTCTGACAGGAATATCCATCAAGGACTGGCCGCAGCTGACTCGGTTTGATAGGATTTGCCTAACATGTCATACACTAGATACGAATCCTACCTCATCACCATACCCATCCTAAAGTAGTTTCATGCCTTCATGAATGCAATTATAAATCTCTTTATAATTACTATGGATTAAAACCCACTGGTCTCTCACTACCGTTGTCAATTTAATAAAATACCATAACTTAGGACTTACTATATTATTTTTTCGGAACCAGCAGACAAATGTGCCGCGAGAGAGGTAGGTGGCCCACCAAAGGGTGGACACGGATCCCCCTCTCACGAACACGTCTCTAGCTCGAGGCGAACGAGATGCCGAGGTGGATGGTGAAGTGTGGAAACGTCCTGTTGTACAGCAGCGAGGTGTAGTTCGTTGAAGGGCTACACGATTATATTAATCTTGTAGCCAGTATGCAATTGTTCGTAGAAAGGAAAATCGCGTCGCGTCGCGAACACGACCGCTGCGTAATTATATTAATTATATTAATTACGCAGCGTTACGGTCGTATCGTTTCCCGTGCGCGGCACTGGAGAAACGTTGTATCACGACAAAGCGTGCGTCGCACCAGTTAAAGTTCACTATCGAAGAGGCACTAAATACGTGTTTCACGTTCAGAAGCTTGATCAAGAGTGTCGAATGCGGAAGCATGGTCGCAAGGCCCGGAAAGGCCCGGGTTCGACACGCACGGACGCTAGTGACGTCGCTGCGCGGCGTTAGTGCGTAAGTGCGTGTGTCCAGCAGGTGCTGCCGCGCGAGAATGCGGCTGCCGCTAGCAACCACATTCTTGAACATTATTATAATCCTTACTACCGACTAGAATTTACTAGGACAGGTTACGTGTTTGTACTAGTTACAGCTCCAGGTATATTGAATAATAAATACAATAAGGAAAAATGGTGTAGATAACTAAGAGTAGACACCGTCAGCATCACTGTGTGTTTACCGTATGGTGTGTACATACATAAATATGCAAAATAGTTAAAAGTCTATTTGACTGTGTAAAACAAGACAGATAAAAGTAGATAGGTGTCAGATAAATAGATAAATAAATAAAATAATATATAAGATAAAATGCCATAACTAGTACGAATAAATAGAATAAAATAATAAATAAAATAAAAATAATAAATAAATATAACTTACAATTAAAATAAAATAGTGTAAATATACTAGTAAATATAAATAACTTAAAATACCTTAGCCAGAATGGATAAAATGTAAAATAAATAAATAAATAAATAAACAAATAAGTCAAATAAATCAATAAATAAGATAAATACATAAATAAGTAAATAAGGAAAATAAATAAATAATTAAGTAAAATGTCATGCTGTGGAATACCATACTCTAACAAATAGCAGTAGTACATTTATGCTAGCATTTCGACATGAGCCTAATACTCCTCATGTAATCAGGTCTATTTATGTACTCTCATGGTTCGATCGGTGTATCTCTAAGCAAAACGGCCGCAATCTCCGCCTCCGATGCGTGAATATTGTTTTTACGGTTAAGCCGCTTCCGTATCTCTATCCTCCTTTCAAAGTCCCCTTTGGTTTTTAATACTCGTGTACAGAAGTTACTAAAGTCCCTCCACGCCTCCTCTGAACTGATCATCTTTCCCTTCCACCTCTCAACTGTGGGAGTACCCTGCATTTTCCAAGCTGCCATGAGAGTATCCGTCTCCGTACTCCATTCACTACAATGTATAAGAGTGTGTTCGGCTTCATCCTCTTGCCTACATCCAAACCAACATAACTCCGATTCGGTTTTCTTAATCATACGCCTAAAGGAATTAAAGCATCCATGTCCCGTAAGTGCTTGCGTGGTATAGTGCTGTAGTCGTCTGTAACTACAATATATCCATTTCCTAAGGTTCGGAATCCACTGGTATGTCCACCTCGCTTTTTCAGTCTTCTCCCAGTCTGCTTGCCATTTCTCTATCGAATTACTTCGAATTTTCTCTCTCCTAGCACGCCTTCGCTCTCTGCTCTCCGTCACTACTTCCAACCCTTCATTATCCATCTCCGTGCAATACAGTAGAAACCTTTCCTTAGCCAGTAATTCGATAGGAAGCACCCCGGTAATGACGTTCAGTGCTGTCCCCGAAACGGTCCTATACGCGCATGCCACCCTCAACAGTCCGGATCTTTTTGCGATCCTGATAGATTTGACATTTATGTGAATCATATCTTGATCGAACCATACCGGAGAAGCGTATAGAATAATGGATTCCATCATTCGGTACCACAACATTCTGCCTGTTTGTGAAGGTCCGCCTTCGTTAAAAAGGGTCTTCGATAAAGCGTTTATCACTCTTATGGACTTTCTAGTGACTCTCTCTACATGTACCTTATAATTTCCCCGCCTATCGATTGTCACACCCAAGTACCGTATCTCTTTCTTAAGGGGGGGGGGGGGAAGGGTTTGCGTAATCGAGAAATCGATTTTTTTTGCTTTTTTCTTATAGTTCAATATTTTGAGAGTATTGTCCCAAAATTTTAAGATAGTCGGAGAAAAACTTTCAAAGTTATTGACCAGTTAGTCGTTATATTTTCGGTCGGGCGTTTGCCCCTCACATCAGTGATTTTATAATAGTAATGAGGGATATGAAAATCTGAAATACGGGATTGTAAAGTGTAAATGAAATGCGTTTAGACTGAGTGACGAAGCGACAAAAAAATTAAGGAAAAAACGGAGAAGTAAAATACTCGGCGGAAAAGGAATTTATCTTCACTTTTGTACAGTTGAATCTTTAAACGCGGTTTTCTCGAAACCATGTTTTCAAAGTCCGTGATCACTGCCATTTAAAACATACTTCACCGATTCTTTTCAAACTTGGTACATACCTTCTATATATAAAATACCTCCCCCAAACGACTAGTATGATATTTTGTTTGACATTAAGGGGTTTTTTCAGTAGCAAAATGACGGCAATTTTAGTGAAAAATCGCAATTTTTGCTTCAAACGACCACCAAAAGTTTTAAAATGAAAAAAATAACAATTAGCGATCGTTGGGGGGAGGATTTACTCATCTTCTAACTAAATGTAATTGTTATTTTGATTTCTGATACTTTTCTGCTGAGATACAGTGATCACCGGAACACGTGTTTTTCGAAAGGCGCTCTCGGAAAAGCTCCGTCACAGGCTTATTTGTTGATATTTTGCAACCAAAAAATTACAAAATGTTGTTGAAATAACAATATATAATGTGCAAAAGGTTCGAACAAATTTGCTTTATTCGTTCGTCTGAAAAAAAATCGCAAAGAAAGTGTTTTTTTTTTGCCCTGAAACCCTTACCACCCCCCCTTCCCTTAAGGGGTTATATACAGTTATGATTTTCAAAACATCGATTTTTTTATTTCATTTTCGTAATGTACATACATTTAAGTATGCGGACAGAAAATTTCAAGTCAATTCGGCGATTATTGTCCAAGTTACACGCATATTTGTAAAGACGTGTCAGAGCGTTTGAAAGTAGTTGGTCTACACCGAAAAAATTATTAGTTCCCCTTAATTAGTTCCGGCAACTAGATTCAGTTGTTGATATTTGGATAACTGAAATTGGTGTTGGCTCAATTATATTGAAATTTAATTTTTCCGACTTTGGTTGTTGTTACTAAATAATTTGAAGTTGCCTTTACTACAGTTTCTATTACCGGCTTCTCAAACTTTGAATGCGTTTTTCTCCAAACTGTGTTTTCAAAGGCGGTGACCACGATTTCTCGAAAACGGCTGGACCTATCAGTCTCAAATTTTACCACAAGCTTGTTGACTATATTTTTTAGTAATTAATCGAAGGTTTCTTTTCACCGATTAATATTTTTTGTTTTATGAACAATTTAAGGCAAAAATTTTTGTGAAAAATCGATTTTTTTTTTAGAAGCTGCCATTTTGTCAAAAACTTTTATTTTGTTTATTCCTTCAATTAATTACTAGATTATACGTTACTTTAACGAAATCCGTTCGGTTTTTTCATTTTAAAAGATTCAGTCCCAAGATATCGTGGTCACCGCAAATCGATTTTTTTTAGAGGAGCTCCTGAAGATCAGCTATAACAGCTCTCAAAATTATTATTTTTACAAATAAAAAATGTTAAAATACAGTTAAAAGTTATCGCAATATGTGTACAAATTTTTACATTAATCAATTTAACTGTCTTTTCAGGAAAAATTCTTGAAAAATCGCTTTTTTTGCGCCTCTTAACTGTATATAACCCCTTAATCTCACAATATTCACCCAGTCCTCCCAAAACGAATCCTTCTGGTATTAGTTTATTCGACAAGAACATAGCCTCCGTCTTGCCGCCGCCAATTGCAGTCCGTTCCTTCCCATCCAGAGGTTTACTTTATCAAGGATGACTTGGTACTTTTCTCTAATTCCGGCCGGATCTATATCGGTAATTATCACCGCCACATCGTCCGCATATCCGACCATATGGCAAGCCTCCGGCATCCTTATACTCAATAATCCGTCATATACTAGGTTCCATAACAGCGGTCCCAGTATTGACCCTTGCGGAACCCCCATATCGACCCCCCTCTTTATCCATCCTTCATTCGATAGGTACTGAATGGTCCTATCTTTAAAATAATTTGCGATGAGATCTTTCAGATACCCCGGGATATTTCTCATTTCTAATTCTACCAGAATACTACTCCACCTAATGGAATTAAAAGCATTTTTAACGTCTAGACAACCTAAAAGGACATATCTCTGCCTTTTCCTATTTACTTCTCTTATCCTCTTGACCTCGAATAGTGCATCTAGTATACTTCTTTTCTTAACAAACCCGAACTGATTTTTCGCGAAGGGTTCCGGACCCAAGCATTTCATCGTCCTATTTCTAATGATAATCTCGAGTAGTTTTGTACCGACATCAATAATGCAAATGGGTCGAAAAGAGCTCGGATCATTCTGCTCCTTTCCTTCTTTTCTTAGTAGCACAACCCTGGAGCATTTCATCCTAGGGGGTATAGAGGCTCTAGTCAGGATTCCATTGAACATATCCTTCAGTATATCTGGAGTCTCCTCCGCCAGGATTTTCCACACAATTGGTGGTGTACCCTCAATTCCCGCTTACCTCTTGGGGACAATTTCCTTAGCTGCCTCCAAAACCTCCGAACTCGTAACCGGCGTAAAATCATGATAGCCAAGGTTTCCTATCGTGTCCTTTTCCGCCCCTGTCCTGTATAATGGTAATTTGTCCTCTTCCTCCAAAACGGGGAACAAGTGATTTAACACCTTTGCCCAATCCATAGATATGCCCGGTGCAGGTTTATTCCCCCGCATCTTGTTCATAACTAGCTTAAAAGGTTTCCCCCACATGTCCACCTCTAGGTCTCTACAGAATTCTTTCCACATCTTTCCCTTACTGGCGATAATTTCCTTTTTCAGTATATTTCTACTCCCTTTGTACTCCATCTCACACTTATTTACACTCTCTATATCCGTACTCCTACGTCTACTTCTTTGCCATTTCCTCCAATTCTTGTTTACTGTTTTCCTCAGATCCGCTATCTTATCAGTCCACCAGTAATTCCCTTTTTTGTGCCCACTAGGTCTACTCTTGGTCATCGAGGCTTCACATGCTGAGCTGACTGCATCTAGTATCTGGGCACATCCCCTTTCTCCTAATGGCTTGCCCGTATCCATATTCCCCATCTTACTTATGAATACTTCGAGTAATTTTTCTTTGTCCAGGGATTTCCTGTTCCACACAGTCATCCCCTCAGGTCTATATTTTCTCGCACGATCATCCAACAGGCTTAACTCATGGTATAAATGCCTGTGGTCTAAAGCACTAAAGTCATCCAATACTTTGCTTACCAGAATTTTTCGTTCCGTCCAATCATCGCATGCCATAAAATCTATTTTCGACGTCCCCCTTTTGGACACGAAAGATGGTCCCCCTGCGTAAGAATGGGCTGTAAATTAATAGACAGTAGTCCATTATAAATAAAAGTCCCTCTAACATTTGTACATCTGGATCCCCACGCTGGTGATTTAGCATTAAGGTCGCCGGTTAATATAACTCTCTTCTCCCCCTTTACTAAGTCCTCTAGCTCGCACCAGAACTCCTCCACCTGGCTTATAGGCACATTGGGTGATATATATGCACTTATTAGTAGTATATTACCGAATCTTACCGCTACCATGAATCGTCCTATATAAGTCTGGCCTTCATTCACAGGGGTCCGTTTCGTATCTACTATCCAGATTGCCGCGGATTTACTGTCAGAGACTATCCATTCATCTGTTTCCTTAAGCGGCTCCGTAATCAGCACTATATCAATGATTTTTTCTCTCACCGTCTGTCTCATCAAATCCTGTGTTAATCTGCAATGATTGACATTGATCTGTAGCAATCGAAGTGTGCTATCCATTTCGGACAGATCTACTTCCCCTGTTCACGAACTCCCTATAAATTGGACAATTTAGTGCTCCCGCTATATGTCCACAATTTTCAATGTTTTCCCCCGCCTCGAACACAAGACGCATTTAGGCTCCGAGGTGCATGCCGTAATATTGTGTTCTTCACTTCCACACTTCCTACAAAGCTCCCTGCCTTTCATTTGCACCTTGCATGCATTGGCCATATGCCCGAACTCATGGCATCTGAAGCACCACGTAACATCAGGTAAAATTTTTAGCTTCGCAATCGCGTATCCTATCTTAACGTTACCTCCATCCCTAATACCCTCAGAATCTTTTGTTGGGAGTTCGATGATCGTGGATCTGTATCCTCTAGGGTTCGTTCTGATTTCTCTGACCTTTATTACCTGTTCGTTTATCATTTTGTAACGCTCTTTAAGTGCTCCGATAATCTCTGTTTCGGTACTAATAGGGTCTAAGTCCCTAACCTCCATTCGTATCTTCGGTGCTAATGTTTTAATGACCGTCGCGTCCCCTATGGCCTCATCGACTGCCTGTTTTACCACTCCTATCTCTCCTTCTTTCCCCACCTCAATAAAAAGATCTCCGGTACGCGTTGTCCTGACCGATTTAAGACCTTCCAATTTGTCCTTTGAGCTATTTACGATTTGTTTGAACAAATCCGCATATGTTCTGCCATCTATCCTTTTAACAAAAATAGCATCTGCCTTTTTATTCTTGGAATTTATTCTCCTTTTACCCTCTCCTTTGCCAATATGTTCATCCCTCCTTTCTTCTTGATTTACCGGAGCCTTCTTCCTCCTCTTTGTCGTAACTTCACTCCATTTTTCTGAAATTGCTCTCGACATTTCTTTAGTCTCTTTAGTAGTCCCGTCTTCTGTTCCATCCATCAGCGGGGCTTTCTTTCTGCTCCTCTTTCGCTCTTCCTCAGACAGGGGAGACCGTGTCTTCTTTTTCGCATTACTTCCCCCCCTCCTTCGGCGGTCTATGGCTTTCTACTCCCAGAGTTTCTTGTTCATTTTCCCCTCCCGTTTCCATTTCGTCATCCGTCGACTCCGCCACAGGCTCTTCCTGCTGTCGACTACTCACGATTCTCAACTCTGTTTTCCTTCTGAGCTCCTTTGTTCTTGGCCCCATAATCGGAGATGTTTGCACGCCCTTCTCTATCGTCTTTCTCGGGGTTTCTCTTTCTGGCACCGTCTTCGTTTCCCCAGCCCTTCTCATTCTCAGGCCAAGTAGCATTCTGCGCAATTCGCCAAATGACGTCGTTTGCACCGAGCAAGTGTCCCTGGTGTCCTTGTTTACACTCTTGGCTTTTGACATCATGTATTCCTCAATTTTCTCTGCATTTACCAGTACCGTGCGAGCCAGGTCTAGGGCTGCGTTTATGTCGTTCAGTACCCAGTCTCCCCCCCCCCCCCCGCCTTGTGACATGGGCTCTATACTATCGGCACTTGGAAAACCTATTTCCAACACCGTCGCCTGTTTTTTACTGCCCATCGACCTAGCTCCTGCTGAGCAACCCGGCTTTGACTTGCAGATCCTTCCGACGTATCGTACCCCATCAGTGCATTTCCTGCTGCCCTTGCCCCACGGTTTTTCTTTCCTACTGGGGATTTTCTCAGCTTTGTAGTGGCCTTAAACGGCGAGTCCTCTATTGCGATGATTTCCAGTAGTTCCCTATCTGGAGTCACTGGCCTTGATAATGCTTTAGCTGCATTAACTATGGCATCATCCTTGAATATCCTCGTAGCCTCCTCATCTTCTCCTTGCCTCTGACGCGTTTCTTCGCTATGAAGCCTCACACCACTCCTCGTTTATTTTTTAGAAAACTATCCATCTAATTCCCACGATAGGGGTCGGTCGCCGTCACCATCACCCATCTCCAGAGCCGCCCTTGAAGATGGGGGCCTTCCTACGACGGGGTTCGGCCTGGTACCCCGACGAGTCGCTTACGACCAAGCATATTTATTTAATAGTCCCCTTGGTCATTCATCCCTCGGCACGTCCTCCCACCTTGGATTGGGACTACTCGTGTAAAGTGTAGTGTAACTGCATACGTGTAAGTGTGTGTGTGCTGGATGTGAGTGTGCTGATCTGCCTTTAGATTCCTCGACCTTGACCTTTCCGACATGCGAGACGCTGCCAGGCTCTGTTGAGCCCGTCGGTATAGCTCAAGGAATCCTTAGGGAGCTCCTCCACCACGTCAAGGTAGCAGATCAGGAGGAGTGCAGATCAGGAGGAGTACCGGACCTGGCCTGACCTGACCTGACCTTTTTTTTTTTTTTTTTTAACCCACCATCCACCTCTCCACTGTACCCCTGGACCACTCTGTGAGAGTATTGCTCAGAGGGTACAGTCAGTGCTACCACACCTGTAAGCGGTATTACCCTACATCCCCAATCCCGAGGAAATGGGTTGGGGTTCAGGACCGCGGAGTCTACTAACTGCCGGTACTCGGCAGTATATCACTAATAGGCCATGTGCCCACCAGATACAAGTGGTAAAAACTAATAAACTTTAACATAAATCATTAAAATTACGTCAAGTGTAAATAAGAGATACTCAATGTTGTAAGAAAAAAGACTAGATAAATAAGTAATAAAATACGTAATAAAATAAGTAAACTAAGTAATGAAGTATAGATAAAATAAGATAATCAATATATAAACAATAGTAAAAAATAAATAAAAAATAAATAGGTAAGATTGTAAAAGTTAATAAATAATAATATTAGCTAAATAGCTGAATAAATAAGGATGTACAGTAGGCTATGGTTTAAAGAAGTCTCTATGTGCTTGAGGGTCATATGGCATAATCAGGGATTACCCATTTATTTTATGTAAAAAATAACTTACTTGGCCTTTCTTTTGCGATCTTGCAACTTCAAAAATGATAAGAATAATATCCTTTTTAACGATCGTAAATATACTAATATTAATGATACAGACCTTAACCGGCTATATAACGATCAAATATGAACAAAATAATAATAAAACTGAAACAAAACTACTTACTAATCATCCATGGCAAGGCAATATTTGAAATTGTAATAAATTCCAACGTTTCGGTCATATTGGTGACCCTCCTCAGGGAACATTAACTAATATTTACCCTTAATAAAAAACAAAACAAAATAAAATTATTTGAATTATAATGAACAAAATAGTAATTTTATAAGACCAAATATTAGGGTAATAATATTAAAGAAAACCCAAACACCATTGTTCTAATCATTCTTAATATTAACCAAATCAAACACTAATTTACTCACTTGCTATGGATGAGAAGATTTCTGAACCCAAAAGACGGGCGTATTGGCGAGAAACGTTTACATGCTCGTCGATGGTGAGACTGATACGTACTGCGCGCACGTTACAGCGTGTTACGCGATCGTAGAGAGTCGATAGAGGTCGATATCATCGATACATTGAGACAAGGCGCGAAAATTTGAAGGCAGAATCGGACGAAAATCTAACCATGTCACAGAGGTCCCGACATACAGCGCATCAGGGCGACTGTGACAGGGAGACAAATTGCAGAATTTCAGTGACCAAAATGAAAAAATGAAAAATAAAAATATATAACTAAATACACACTAAGGATAAGATAACTTATTGCTTTTGTACCCATTGTTAAATTGACTAAGGTGTTCTTTAGTCGAAGGATAGTAATAATTTACTCATTAAGTCAACTCTGAGACAGAACCGTAGAAGCAGCAGGGTGGAGTCAAACGATACAGAAATCCTTAGTCAAGATGATGTGACTAAGATGAAACATAAGATTTACAGATGTTATTGTAAAAAATATAAAAGGATTAGAGAAAAAGTGTCATACAAAGGTTGTAATGTATATATGGACATTAAACTAATAATTCTATGATATTAGCATAATAATCATCCACTTCATGTTTCTCTGTCCTTTTGTTTACAGTTTTATGTGTTAAGATATAGAATGTTTCATATAGTAGACGTTTATTTAAATTCGCTTCGTTGTTCAAAATAGTGGTTCTGTCAAAATTAAAAGAGTGACCTTTCTCTTGATAATGGTGTACTAAATCAGTTACAAGGTGGTTAGAACTTCTTAAGGACAACTTATGTTCGTTGATACGTGACCTAAGATATTGTTTAGTCTGACCAATGTAATTTAAATCACAATCATTACATGGAATGTTGTATATCAGGTTCGAACGTTTGTCTTTATGTATCTTATCCTTAGGGCTACTGAACAATAAATTCTTACTAGTATTGATCACTGAAAAACTGACATTAACTCCAATCAACCTCAAATCCCTCGCTATGTTATCACTAATACCTGCAAAGTAAGGGATGGTGTTCCTTGACAGTTGTAGATTGTTGTTATTACTACTATTTCTTGGTACAGAATTATAATATGTGTGTATTCTTTTCCCCACATGGTAATTAACAAATTGAACAGGATAGCTATTGTTTTTTAGAGTGGTCTTGACTAAATTGATGTTTTCTTCCCAAAATGACGGGTGGGATAGTTTGATAGCTCTATCCAGAAGTCCTCTAATGAGTCCAATTTTATGCGATATGGGGTGGGCTGAATGGAAATTTAAAAATCTACCCGACCACGTCGGTTTTCTGTACCAATTAGTGATAATTGTCCCAGGCTTCTCTACATTGCGTATCAGTCTCACATCGAGGAAGCTAATTTCACCATTTTCCTCCAGCTCATAAGTAAATTTAAGACGATCATGATACTGATTAAAAACATCCAAGAGGTCAACTATACCTTCTTCTGGGGCACATGTTATTATGTCGTCCACGTATCTTTTAAAAAACGGAATATTAAATTTCAATTTGTTGATGCAATTAGACTGTAAAGCTTCCATGACTAGTTCGGCTAAAACTGGAGAAATGGGAGAACCCATCGGTGTACCATAAGTTTGCTTATACGGAATATCATTGAACTTAAAAATCGTGGTTGACATTAAAAACTCTATTGCTGCAATAAATTGTGTTTTAGGGATTTTAGTAAATTTCTTAATTTGAAGCCATCTTTTATTGATTGACAACAGTACTAGTTCTATTGGTATGTTAGTGAACAAAGAAGATACGTCCAAGGATAATAACATATGTCCATCCGGTATGGTGACATTCCTAATAAACTCAACGAAGGACCAACTATCTTTGGTAAATTTGCTACAATGACCTGTCACTTTGCCTAATATTCCTGTGATGTATTTGGAAAGCTTATAAGTGGGCCCACCTATAGAAGACACTATTAATCTCCATGGTGTGTTAGGTTTATGGATTTTAGGTAATCCGTATGCCCTAGGAGTAACAGCATTATGTACCACGATGTATTTGTACTCCTTTTCATCAATGTAGCCTTTTTTAAACCAATCCTTCGCGAATTCATTATTTCTTATTTGTGAAGTGGCGGTGTATTCGTTGGAAATTCGAGTATAAGTGGATTCGTCCGAAAGAAGCTGTTCAATGTTACTGATGTATTGTTCTTTATTAATGATAACTGAGGTATTCCCTTTGTCAAAAAAAAGCTGACAAAGGGAATACCTCAGTTATCATTAATAAAGAACAATACATCAGTAACATTGAACAGCTTCTTTCGGACGAATCCACTTATACTCGAATTTCCAACGAATACACCGCCACTTCACAAATAAGAAATAATGAATTCGCGAAGGATTGGTTTAAAAAAGGCTACATTGATGAAAAGGAGTACAAATACATCGTGGTACATAATGCTGTTACTCCTAGGGCATACGGATTACCTAAAATCCATAAACCTAACACACCATGGAGATTAATAGTGTCTTCTATAGGTGGGCCCACTTATAAGCTTTCCAAATACATCACAGGAATATTAGGCAAAGTGACAGGTCATTGTAGCAAATTTACCAAAGATAGTTGGTCCTTCGTTGAGTTTATTAGGAATGTCACCATACCGGATGGACATATGTTATTATCCTTGGACGTATCTTCTTTGTTCACTAACATACCAATAGAACTAGTACTGTTGTCAATCAATAAAAGATGGCTTCAAATTAAGAAATTTACTAAAATCCCTAAAACACAATTTATTGCAGCAATAGAGTTTTTAATGTCAACCACGATTTTTAAGTTCAATGATATTCCGTATAAGCAAACTTATGGTACACCGATGGGTTCTCCCATTTCTCCAGTTTTAGCCGAACTAGTCATGGAAGCTTTACAGTCTAATTGCATCAACAAATTGAAATTTAATATTCCGTTTTTTAAAAGATACGTGGACGACATAATAACATGTGCCCCAGAAGAAGGTATAGTTGACCTCTTGGATGTTTTTAATCAGTATCATGATCGTCTTAAATTTACTTATGAGCTGGAGGAAAATGGTGAAATTAGCTTCCTCGATGTGAGACTGATACGCAATGTAGAGAAGCCTGGGACAATTATCACTAATTGGTACAGAAAACCGACGTGGTCGGGTAGATTTTTAAATTTCCATTCAGCCCACCCCATATCGCATAAAATTGGACTCATTAGAGGACTTCTGGATAGAGCTATCAAACTATCCCACCCGTCATTTTGGGAAGAAAACATCAATTTAGTCAAGACCACTCTAAAAAACAATAGCTATCCTGTTCAATTTGTTAATTACCATGTGGGGAAAAGAATACACACATATTATAATTCTGTACCAAGAAATAGTAGTAATAACAACAATCTACAACTGTCAAGGAACACCATCCCTTACTTTGCAGGTATTAGTGATAACATAGCGAGGGATTTGAGGTTGATTGGAGTTAATGTCAGTTTTTCAGTGATCAATACTAGTAAGAATTTATTGTTCAGTAGCCCTAAGGATAAGATACATAAAGACAAACGTTCGAACCTGATATACAACATTCCATGTAATGATTGTGATTTAAATTACATTGGTCAGACTAAACAATATCTTAGGTCACGTATCAACGAACATAAGTTGTCCTTAAGAAGTTCTAACCACCTTGTAACTGATTTAGTACACCATTATCAAGAGAAAGGTCACTCTTTTAATTTTGACAGAACCACTATTTTGAACAACGAAGCGAATTTAAATAAACGTCTACTATATGAAACATTCTATATCTTAACACATAAAACTGTAAACAAAAGGACAGAGAAACATGAAGTGGATGATTATTATGCTAATATCATAGAATTATTAGTTTAATGTCCATATATACATTACAACCTTTGTATGACACTTTTTCTCTAATCCTTTTATATTTTTTACAATAACATCTGTAAATCTTATGTTTCATCTTAGTCACATCATCTTGACTAAGGATTTCTGTATCGTTTGACTCCACCCTGCTGCTTCTACGGTTCTGTCTCAGAGTTGACTTAATGAGTAAATTATTACTATCCTTCGACTAAAGAACACCTTAGTCAATTTAACAATGGGTACAAAAGCAATAAGTTATCTTATCCTTAGTGTGTATTTAGTTATATATTTTTATTTTTCATTTTTTCATTTTGGTCACTGAAATTCTGCAATTTGTCTCCCTGTCACAGTCGCCCTGATGCGCTGTATGTCGGGACCTCTGTGACATGGTTAGATTTTCGTCCGATTCTGCCTTCAAATTTTCGCGCCTTGTCTCAATGTATCGATGATATCGACCTCTATCGACTCTCTACGATCGCGTAACACGCTGTAACGTGCGCGCAGTACGTATCAGTCTCACCATCGACGAGCATGTAAACGTTTCTCGCCAATACGCCCGTCTTTTGGGTTCAGAAATCTTCTCATCCATAGCAAGTGAGTAAATTAGTGTTTGATTTGGTTAATATTAAGAATGATTAGAACAATGGTGTTTGGGTTTTCTTTAATATTATTACCCTAATATTTGGTCTTATAAAATTACTATTTTGTTCATTATAATTCAAATAATTTTATTTTGTTTTGTTTTTTATTAAGGGTAAATATTAGTTAATGTTCCCTGAGGAGGGTCACCAATATGACCGAAACGTTGGAATTTATTACAATTTCAAATATTGCCTTGCCATGGATGATTAGTAAGTAGTTTTGTTTCAGTTTTATTATTATTTTGTTCATATTTGATCGTTATATAGCCGGTTAAGGTCAAAAATGATATATGTATACAAAAATTAAAATTACTTACATGTTAAAATATAGTGTAAATTTGGATATATCACCATCCACAGGCGAGAACACTATTCTATTAATCGAAAATTACGTCCTATGTTTCGATCCTTGTTGGGATCATCCTCAGGGACAATATTCTAAAAGAAATTATGTTCTCTTTGTAAGGAGAACATAATTAAAAAAGATAATTCCAAATTAAAATTCAAATAAACTATTTGTTCTGAATCATATTATAGAAACTTATGATGTTTAAAACAAAATGAAAAACAAACTCAATAAACTTCAGTTAATATTTTTAATTTTATAAATTCGAAAGAACCCATGTAGCACTTCGTTGAATATGTAACTATATTATTAAGTAATGAATATGTTAAACAAAAGTATGGTTTAACCCATTGATTGTGAGACTCACCAACTGTTGATGTATATTATTTTAAATTTTGAACGGAGACATAGGGTATGACACGTCTTACTCCCCGTACATGTTAAAGACTAATGACCCAATGGATAAACAAAAGGGAGCAATATTTCGTGACACTGAAATTTATCCGTATTTTTAAATTTATCCGCGATCGATAGATCGATACTATAAGAGTCATAGAGGGCGCCAAATTTCAAACCGTTGAACCGTGAAGTTCATCGCAGATCGTGCATATTTTGTGGTATACCATCGTGAAATCTATTGTAGCCTAGGTATGAAAAAGGCTATTAGTACTATATTTAACTAGTTCGATGATACAGCACGTGTTTCAAGAAAAGAAGGAATCTGTGGATGAGCCTGTTATAAGTGTAATCAATGAAACAAAACATGGAATTACTCCTACTTTAGTGAACCTTTTTTAAACAATTGTGGAAACAGTGTTAAGGATCGGGATCTAATTTGTAAAATTAGAACCCGAGGAAGGGTGGTTCGACTGGGGACAGTCAACGGGAGTGACCGATATCGAGGAAGTAGGAAATTTGAATGTAAAGGAATCGAAATTTGTTAGTCTTGTCTGAATAAATGAACTTTACTTTATCGGAATTTGGAAAAATCGGAGAAGTGTACAGAAATGTGTACAGTAGTTCGGATCTGAGGCAAAACTGAACGAGAGCTCGCTTTGCCTCGTGCAACAGAGCGCTGGTAGCGTGCCCGCTGGCCAATCGCTGCAATAATTTACCGATAGCTGCCAATCGCGGCAGAATCGGTTTCGCGCTTGGTGACAATAGCGCGCGGAGAGCACAGAATTGGCGCGAAACGGTGTTGTTTTGCCGCGTAATTGAGAAGTTCCGTGGCCGCGGAGCGTGGAGCCACGGGAGAGCTTATGGCGCGTACGCACAGCAAGTGAATACGCATGAATCTCGAACAAACAGGAATCTAATAATTGTTATTAATTAGTTGATCGAAACCATGGTGTTATTTAAGAAACACAACTTTGTACAGTTATTAAGAACGAACTAAGAGAAAAACAGAGAGGTGTCATATATTGCAAGAAAAGATCTTATAAGACGTTCATTAAGTCAATAATTTAATGACGCTTGCATAATAATCATGCACCTCCTGATTCTCTGTTCTTTTGTTGACCGAATTATGGGTCATAATTGAAAAGGTCTCCAATAACAAACGTTTCCTTAAGTTAGGTTCTGTGCCTAATATCTTGGTTTCATCAAAGTTAAACATATGTCCTGATTCCAAAAAGTGGTGCACTAAGTCAATAGGTGCTACGTTTAAGTTCTTGATCGATAATTTGTGTTCATTGATTCTGCTTTTTAGGTATTGTTTGGTCTGTCCTATGTATGATAGGCCACAATCTTTACATGGAATATTGTATACCACGTTGGATCTTTTTTCTTTGTTAATTGTCTTTTGGACTATGATATAAAAGATTATGGCTAGTGTTAGTGACCGAATAACAGGTACTAATTCCCACTTTCTTGAACTCATGTGCGAAACCTTCGCTTAGACGTCTAATGAATGGTATTACACCTCTCTTTATTGACACGTTGTTATTTTCAGGTAAATCATTACTATTGGTACAGGAATTATATAATTCGTGTATACGTCTGGAAATATGTAGTTCGACAAAATCTGGTGGGTAACAATTGTTGCTTAATGTTTCTTTGATGAGTTTAATGTTTTTTTCCCAGAATCTATTATTTGCCAGTTTTATACCTCTATCAACTAAACCTTTGATTAATCCTATCTTATGTGTGGCTGGATGAGCAAAATGAAAATTTAAAAATCTTCCAGACCACGTCGGTTTTCTATACCAATCAGTTATGACTTTACCTTTATTTCCAGTGTCACGAATTATCAAAACGTCTAAGAAACTAATCATACCATCAATCTCTATTTCATGTGTGAACTTTAATCTCTTATGGTAACTATTGAACACGCTCAAAATCTCAGGAATACTGTCACTCGGTACTATAGTTATAATGTCATCAACGTATCGTTTAAAATATGGAATGTGTACAGATATTTTATTTAAACATATTGTTTGTAGGGATTCCATAACTAATTCTGCTATTACTGGAGATATGGGAGAGCCCATGGCTGTACCATAGGTTTGTTTGTAAATTGTATTATAAAATTTAAAAATTGTAGATTCCATAACGAACTGAATAGCTTTTCTGAACTGTAACTTGGATATCTTCGTAAACTTTTTAATCTGTAACCATCTTTTGTCTATTGTTTGTAGAACAAGGTGTAATGGGATATTGGTAAAAAGTGACGATACGTCTAATGATATCATGATATGGTTATCTGGAATACACAAATTTTTGACACTTTCTACAAACGACCAACTATCTTTGGTGAACTTCGTATTATGTCCTACCACGTTTCTTAAGATCTTAGCAAGGAAGCTAGAAAGTTTATATGTGGGTCCACCTATAGAAGATACAATAATTCTCCAAGGAATGTTAGGCTTGTGAATCTTCGGTAAACCATATGCTCTAGGTGTTAAAGCATTATGGGTCACTAGTTCTTTATAAATGTTGTCAGAAATATATTTGTGTTGTAACCATTCTCTTGCAAGAGCATTGTTAGTATTTTGTGTAGTGGCAGTGTATTCATTTTTGATTTTGGTATACGTAGACTCATCAGATAGAAGTTCCTCCATATTACAAATATATTGTTCTTTATTAACTATTACAGAAATATTGCCTTTATCTGCTCTAAGAATCAAAAGATGTTTGTGTGAATTAAGACATTTTTTTGTTATGTTATATAGTTTAAAAAATTGACTTGTTAGAATGTCAATATGTGAGTTATGCTTTAAATAATTGTATATTTTATTAACTATTTTAAATCTAGTATTTCTTCTTGTTTCTAAATTATTGATAGTACTTATGTTATGTTCGATTTCAATTAATTACCCATTTATATACCGTCCGTCAGTCTGTGACGAGAGAGTTGTCTGTAACAGAGTTGTATGAGTGGCTTTGTGTATCCCGGATGCCCTACTACTCTCTTCGTCTTTCCTCGTTCTCCTTCACTTGGAGGATGGTCCTCGCAAATTTTGCAATACCAGCCCAAGCTTCAGGTGTAGCACACATGATGCTGGCTAAGGAGGCTGTCTGAATTCGCCCACCTAATTCCACAGTCAGCCGGTCTCTCTCGTCAATCAACCTTTGGCACTCGAAAAACGTATGCTCGGCGTCATCGCACGTGGATGCACAGAACCAGCAGGCAGGTTGCGCCTCCTTCCTGATTTTATATAGGAATGCCGAAAAACATCCACACCCTCTGAGCATTTGCGTGATGTAATAATCGAGTTCTCCCTTCCGGGACTTACGCCATACCGCTGGGTTGGGAATCAGTTTCTTGGTCCATTTCGCATGAGGGGTTGTGTCCCATCTCATCTGCCATTGCCGTTCAATTTCTTCGTCGATCTGTGCGAGGAGTACGATCCATCTCAGGCGATGGCTTATGGCATTTTGGGCGCTCCGTTGCTCTCAGTATACTTTTGCCCTACGTTGGGCCTCCAGGTCTATGGGAAGAGTACCCAGGTTTGCACCAGAGCCTCGTACGCAGCATTCCTATATGAGGAGGCACATCGAACTAGAGCCGCCTTATCCGCGGTACTTAGAATACGTTCCACCGTGCCCGATATTAGAGTAGTAAGTAGTAGTAAGTAGTAAGTTGGTTGGTTGGGCGGGGTGAGGAGAGGGTTCCCTCAACCAGGTCCTTAGGTAAGTTCATACCCACTAGAGGCTTTGCTCACCCTTAATTGCTCTAAAACATCCAGTTACTCCAGGAGGCACATGGTGCCCCCCTTCTAAATCGCGATCGAAGTTAGGTTAGGTACGAACAAATATGCAAGGGACGATAACAAACAGGAGTGAATTTCTCAACGGGTTGACAAGCCTTGGAGCAGTGCAGCTACGTTCTCGGAACGTACTGGGCACGTACATCAGCAAGTTTGTCAGTTTCAATTGTCATTCTTTCCTGTAGTGAGAGAATGTGTATTAGCTTTATACTTGTCGTAGTATAGGTTTTTCTGTTCTTTACGGGTTCAGTTCTACCGCTTGGTTATTAGCGAGCATAGATCCGTGGATCTCTACCAGTCAGTGTTTGAGGAGTGAGTCGAATAAGCACTCGTCCTCTCCACGCCCTGGGCGTACATTTATCTCTTTGTGAGATAAGGTTCATAGTTTTGCGCGGCGGCATTTACTGCATCGTTTACGACGTAGTTTCCAGTCCGCGAGGTTTGATTCAATACTTCTGTATTTTGACTTCCTGTTACCGAATCTGTGAGCTCACCGTCATAGACATACAGGCTTTGCGTCTGCCAAGAGAAGTTATCGCTCCTCTTGGTAGTTGATCCGGCTTATCGCGCGAGAGGTCATGCGGGCCGGCAGATTCGGGAGGACTTTCGCTAATTATTCGTTCACTGTTCCCTCGGATATACTGGTATATTGACATATCCAGTAATCGGAGAGTGGACATGGCGCGGTTCAGTTGTTATATTGAGTAAATTTGATATTTTTATTGTGTTATGTCTTGTTTGGATTAATTCCAGAATGTTTTGGTCTTGCCTATTTGTGTATGAGAGAGCTGGTATTTATAGTTTTTCTTAGTGTTTGTTTTAATTCTGTGTGTTGGTTTATGATTGTAACATTTTGCCTTGTTAGTATTTGCCAGGGTTTTAGGAAGCGATTTGCATTAAGTTCGTGTGAATGCTATGGTCTGATTATGGTGTATCTTGTATAGACGATTTGTTTTTGTTTATGTATTATTTGTTCATTGCTTATTTGTGAGTTGCACTTTGTTATTGCGTTTGTGTTTTGATAGGTTTTTACGTGTGTCGCAGTATATGATTGGCACGAGTGTTTTCTTACTGCATTTGTAATGTAGGCCTTCCTTGTTATTTGAGAGAACGTTTAGGTAGTGTAAGCTAATTATTAGTTTATTGCAACAGTAGTTAC
Source organism: Mimumesa dahlbomi (assembly GCA_917499265.3). Taxonomy (NCBI): domain Eukaryota; kingdom Metazoa; phylum Arthropoda; class Insecta; order Hymenoptera; family Crabronidae; genus Mimumesa; species Mimumesa dahlbomi. Next base: position 817,940 of record OU824126.1, read on the forward strand.
TTTTATTTTAGTAATTGGATGCCTTTGAAGGATAGTATATTTTGTATTTTATGCACTTGTAGAGACGTTGTAGTGATTATTTTCCAAACATACATTTATATTTATTAACAGATTTTTTACACATTTATTTATTTTGTATTTGTTACACACATTAAATTTCAGTTTGTTGTTTGATTAAGAGGTAGGTATTTTGTCCGTAAAATGTTGCATTGGTCCAAAGACACCGGTGTTCTATTCCTACCGTGGGTCATTTTTAAACATTAGAGTGTTTAGTTGCCTTATATTCTACCGGTGAACGTTACTTTCTCAAATTTTGGCATAAAATGTCAAGAGAGCTTCTAAACGTGTATTGCATATCTATTTTATGGATTTCTTTTTCACATCCTACGGATGTTGGTGGAGATTTCCCGTTGTTTTGGAGCTATCTGGCGCGAGTTAGTATGTTTACAGTGTTGTTAATATTCGTTTTATAAATGTAGTACATTTTATTTTAGTAATTGGATGCCTTTGAAGGATGATTTACTTTTGTATTTTGTGCACTTGTGAAGACGTTATAATAATTGTTTTATCCAAACATGCTTTTATATTTATTAACAGATTCTTTATATATTCATTTATTTTGTATTAATTTTCACACATTAAATTTCTGTTTATTCTTTGATTAAGAGATATGTATTTTGTTAGTAAAATGTTGCATTGGTCCAAGGACACAGGTGGTCTATTCCTACGGTGGGTCACTTTTAAACATTAGGATGTTTAGTTACCTTATATCCTACCGGTGAACGATACTTTGTCAAAATTTTTTTTTTTTTGGCAGAAAATATCAAGAGAGTTTTAAGCCTTTCGGCCCTACGGGCGACTATAGTCACTCTCCATAAAATGCCACTGACGTACCGCGGGCGACTATAGTCACTCTCCAAAAAATGCTACTGACGTACTTCGGGCGACTACATGGTCTGTCCGGAAAATAATAGGACTGATTTTTTTCCGCCGCGACTGTACTTCGGAGCTCTCGAGTGCCGACTGGATTCGGTAGAAGAGGTCCTTAGCTAATGAATGAGGGGTTGGTCAATTGTCTCCGAGCATCTGGAGAGTCAGGACAGCCTTTTTCCCGCGACGTGTTTTTGTCCGCGGTACAAGCAGAAAATGCAGCGTTCGTTAGAGCAGAGGTTGGCAATCGCCAGAATTTAATCAATTCTGTGTGAAACGCGGTAAACCTGCGACAGAGACGTTTGATATGATCAAGCAGGCTTATCCAGATAATACTTTAGTAAGAAGTAGTGTGTTTCGGTGGCACAAGGCCTTTTCGGAGGGCCGGGAAGAGGTCGCCGATGAAGACCGCGCTGGAAGACCTTCGACTTCGACAAACACCGACAATGTAACTCGTGTGCTCGAAGTTTTGAACTCTGACTCTCGACTGAGTACTCGTTTAATTGCCCAAATGTTAAATTTACCAAAAACTGTGGTTCATGACATTGTGACCGAGCACCACGACAATGCAGCAGCTCACACCTCCTTTCTTGTGACCAGCTAAATGACCCAGGCAGGTATCCCAACGCTTCCCTAGCCACCCTACAACCCAGATTTGGCCCCCCCCCGGACTTCTTTTTGTTTCCTCGCCGGAAAATACCGATGAAAGGAAATCATTTTGAAACGAATCATTTTGGAAAGAGGGGATCCAAGCAGCTTGTACCGCGGCTCTAAAGGCCATTCCGGATAATGCTTACCATGACGCCTTCGATGCTTGGAAATCGCCCTGGCAGCGCTGTATCGACGCAGGAAGAGCCTTTTTTGAAAGTTTTTCAAGAATTATAACGATTGGCTCAATAGTTTTTTTTTTTTAATCGACTCAGTCCTATTACTTTCCGGACAGACCATGTATACAGGGTGTCCCAGCCAACGCGCACGCCCCCGAACCGGGCGATAGCCGAGGCAACTCCAATATAGGGAAGTGAGATCCGCAATACCGCATCTCAATCCGTGACCGAGTTATTAACGAAAAATGATAGCGAATCATAGGGCTCCGTTGCGCCCAACGGCGCGACAGTTCCTACTAGCGCAGTACCCTACTGGTGCAGACCTGCTGCTGTCGCGCCGCCGGACCCAACGAAGCCCTCCGATTGGCCATCCTTTTTCGTTCCCCCCCGTGGTCTACTACCTTGTCGTGGTGGGGGGGCTTGCGTGTGTGCCCTGCTGACCCTCTGAGCAATGCCGGCGGGTTGCTCGGAACCCGGTAGCGTCTCGCATGCCGGACTGGTCGGAGGCGAAGGGCCTGACTAAACGTAGACCGATAAAATCCCGTCCTCGAATGAGAGGTCTGTCTCTGTCTGCCACTGATGACGGAAATTGGGAATTTTTCCGAGAGGCTTGAGCAGCCTCAATGACGATGAACTGATTGCCCCCAGTTCGACATATCCCGTGACCAGAGGACGGGCGGCAGCGACAGACTGATGGATGGGTATCCCTGAGGGTAGCGCTCGCCCAAAGGGGATTAATAAAAGAGTGCACCCCCCTCTTCCCAACCCTTCTTCCTTTCCTCGGTGGCCTCCACTCCTCCTTCCCCTCACACTTCGGTGTGGAGCGAGGAGGAGATGGCCACCAGTGTAGCCCGGGCCCTGCGCCGTTGTGCTCCTTTGAGCGGAGCGTCGCAGGAACCGGGTGATTTACTAATAAATGTTTCTTCCTTACAGGTCAACCTAAATATAAAAATCATGATGGCACGCTCGAGCTCAAAATATTCCGGAGGCAAAATAGCCCCCCATTCGGATCTCCGGGCGGGGGCTGGGCTCGGGCGTGTCATCGTGGCAAGGAGAAGTGCCCGTCTGGCTGCTCGTTCCCAGCCAGGCGGTGCCGCCTGCAGCGCAGGAACGTCGGCCTCCTCCGTCGTTGGGTCACGTACCGTCTCGGTAGGCCTGGCGGGGGCTCCGGCGTCCTCACGGAAGGCGCCTTGCCAGCCTGAGCTTGGACGTGTCGATGGCCCACGACACGATGGAGCGCAGGTCCCAGGTCGCGGTCTTCGTACCGTCCAAATCGTACTTGATCGTTGTGACAGAGTCAGGCCTTCTGCCGTGGCTGACTCTGGGGTACTCGTGCGCGACCCGAATTTGATAGCTGTAGAATCATGTAGCCTCGCGGAATCGCGTCAAATCCCCCATCCACCCACAGTCTCACCGTCGCCGTCGGAGACGCCATCGCGCGCTACCGTTACTTCGCGTCCGTGTTCCGGTTTCGCGTCCACGGGTATTAGGGTTCTGCAGCTGAACATGCGTCGTTCAGCTGTAGTAATGGGTGAGGTGCGTTCGCTCGTTGCCGACAAGCGCTTGGACGTCCTGCTTTTGCAGGAACCATACGCCCAGAAGCTTGGCAAGAGCCACACCATCTGTGGTTTAGGGAGTGGAATGAGGGTGGCCGCCGTCAGCTCGCAGCATCCGTGGGCTGCGGTGGTAGCATGTAACCCGAATTTCCAGTTGTTGCTCGTCTCGCAGCTTAGCACGACCCACTGTGTTTGTGCGGAAGTGCAGGCGCCCGGCTTCTCATTCTTCGTCGTGTCGTGCTATTTCCAGTACAGCGACGAGATTGAGAAGCACCTCAGGCACCTCGACACGGTGTTTCGTTTACTGAGGGGGAAGAGACTTCTGGTCTCGTTAGACGCCAACGCCCGCTCGTCCCTCTGGGGTCCTCAGAGCACAGACGAGGATGGAGCAAAGTTGGAGGAGCTCCTTTGGGCGTATGGCATGGTTGTTGTGAACGACGCTGGCCAGCAACCCACCTACTGGGCGGAGCAAGGTTCGTCATACATCGACGTTACCGCAGCATCCCCCACCATGAGCCAATTCGTCGGTGATTGGAAGGTGCGTTGTGATTGGACAACCAGCGATCACAACTCCATCGACATCAGATTGAGGGTGCCAAAGGTCCGAAATGGGGACGGTGGCGGCGATCGGTGCGCCGAGACCAGGCGGTTCAACACCAAACGAGCCGACTGGGAGCGGTTCGCCGAAACGCTGGCTGGCCTCTCCAAATCAAGACTGGAGGTCCTTGAGCTGTTGTCGGTGCAACACGTGGAGGAAATGGCAGAGACTCTCACGGCTGTCCTCACAGACGCGTGTTCCGAGTCGATGCCACGTAAATCGAAATTTAGAAAGTCCAACCCGTGGTGGACGAAAAGGCTTACAAGCCTGAAGAGGACCGCATACCGGCAAAGGCGTGCGTTCCAGAGGGAAGGGGATGGTCCTACTCGCCTCGTTCTCAAGGCTAAGTACCGCACTTCATTGCGGGAATACAGCCGAGAGGTGAAAAGGGCCAAAACCGCCAGCTGGAGAAGATTCGTCACGTCGCACGGCAACTCGGAGCCCTGGGGCTACGTTTACAAGCACCAGGCTGAGAAGCTCCGAGTTGAGAGGGTGATCAGCACTATCCGGCGTGACGAAGGCTTCACAAAGGACATTCGGGAAACCGCCAGCTGCCTTCTGGATTCTCACATCCCCGATGACCGGGAAGAAGAGGACTCCCCCGCTCAGCGGGCCCTCAGGGAAGTGGCGCGCGCTCCTCTTGACACACCCGAGGCCTCTGTGTTTACAGAGGGAGAGGTTTTCAAATGCGCGCGCTCCTTCAAAAACGGTAAGGCGCAAGGACCTGACCTTATCGAGGTCACGGTGCTGAAGGCAGCCGTTACCGTTATCCCCGGTCAGCTGGTACGGCTCTTCAATGGGTGCCTTCAGTGGGGCGTCTTCCCCCGTGTCTGGAAGGAGGGTTCGTTACGGGTACTCCTGAAGGGTGCGGAGAAAGACGTGAAGGACCCCAAATCGTACCGTCCCATTTGTCTCCTCTCCGTGGTAGGGAAACTCTTCGAGAAGCTCCTTAAGGAGCATCTCTCCACCACGTCCCTGGCTCCCGGGAAGATTTCCGATCGGAAGTTCGGCTTCGTGGCCGGAAAGTCGACGGAGGACGCTGTCGTGGAGTTGCGTCGGATGGTCGAGGCTTCCGAAAGGAAGTATGCCGCGGCGCTACTCTTCGACATCTCGGGGGCCTTCGACAACGTGTGGTGGCCCCTCGTTTTAGATAGCTTGCGTAAACGAGACTGCCCGAAGAACGATTTCGAAGTGCTGAAAAGCTACTTCGACGATCGGAGGGTTCAGATCTCGCTTGGGTCCTGTGAGGTCTCCAAAAGGCCTACGCGAGGATGCCCTCAGGGGTCCGTCCTCGGCCCGGCCTGCTGGAACTTCATGTTCGACGGCCTTCTGCGGCTGCTCGAAGACTCTGTCGAGGGAAAGTTCTTCGCATACGCCGATGATCTTCTCGTCCTGGTATGCGGCGACTCCCGAAGGGATTTGGAAATCGAAGGCCAGCGCGTTGTTGACCAGATTTCCAACTGGTGTAATTCGGCCAAACTCCAACTGTCCGCTAGCAAAACCGAGGCTATCATCCTCAAGAGCGAATGGACAAGGAGGGCCCCAATTGGCAGACGGGGAGGAGCTCGTCCGGATAGGAAGCGAAAGGCGGCCCGGAAGCCGGATATACATAAACGAACGCCAACCATTAAGTTAGGGAATTCGAGTATCGCGTTTAAGAAAAGTGTTCGCTATCTTGGCATCCATTTTGATAGAAACATGGGTGTCCCCACCCATTGTAGATTCTTGAGCGACAAGGTCGGGTCGCTATTTCATAAGTTAGGGCGGCTCGCGAGATGTCAGTGGGGTCTGCGCTTCGGGGCGCTTTCCGTCGTGTATAGGGGTGTCTTCGCTCCCACGGTGGCATATGCTGCTGGCGGTTGGGCCGACCTCTGCACGGCGGGCGACCTGAAGACACTCACGTCCGGACAACGACGCGTGCTCATCGCGGTGACTTGCGCTTATCGCACGGCATCGCATGATGATTTGTGCGTCGTTGCAGGTGCGGCCCCAGTTGACCTCGTCCTAGAGCAGGGAAGGGCAACATATTATATCAGAAAAGGTATGGATGCCAAGATCGGGGACGTAGTCGTCCCCGCAAATGATACTGACGCAGCCAAAAGAAGCGTCAAGGATGAGGCGATTAATATGTGGCAGGCCCGATGGGCCACATCGATCTGGGGCCGTGTCACATACGCCTTCTTCGACAACATTCGAGAACGGTTAGCTGCTCGTTGGGTTGTTCCCTGCCACTACACCACGCAAGTTCTCATCGGTCACGGCAATTTCAGGGCGTGGCTTACGTCCAGGGAAATTGCCGACGATGGTGCCTGTATGTGCGGTGAGGGGGACACTCTCGAGCACTTCCTTCTCGAGTGCCCAGAGTTCGCCCCGCAGAGAGAGTGTCTGCGGGACTTCATCGGCGAGAGGCAATGGCCGGAGGCGGCACACCACTTGGTGTCGTCGCCAGAAGCTTTTGCTGCACTCGCCGGCTTTTGTAGGGAGTCCCTTTGGCTAAAGGGTTTTGTATTTTAAATTTGTATAATATCTTCAAGTTGTTTGTTCAGGGTGGCCCAAACCGGAGGGTCGTCGGAACCTCCTCGTACACATCTCGGGACCACCGTGCCACCGGGCCCCCACATTATCGGTTGCCCTCATATTCCCTCGGTCGTCTTCGACCACATGGACCCGTTCGGGTCCAAACTTCCTCTACCCCTCCCGCTTCTCTCTATCTCTCTCCCTCACTTCCTCTATCTACCTTTTTCTCTATGTATTCTATGCTCTACTTTCTATTCTCTATGTCCCACTCTGAATTTCCCATTTTCTACTTTTTCTATTTTCTACTTTCTCTTTTCTATCTCCTTCTCCTTATTTTCTACAGAGCGGGCGCTCAGGATCGGAGCGTCATGAGCGGGCCTCCCCGAGGTTCCCCGTGGGCATGGCGTGGGGACGTCATGGCGGGATTCAGTGCTGTGCCGTAACCACGTCATGGCTAAACCGCTCACTCGCACGCCCTGCGAGCGCTACTGGGTTTTTCCTCGACGACTCCCTTTGCAGCTGTTTCAGGAGGGTGGATAGGTCGCTGGTGGCGAATGCCTTAAGAGGCGAGGTCGCGGGGGTCGTCACTTTCGTGGTGGTGACTCAGACATTAAACATCCTTTTTCGTTAATAACTCGGCCATAAACTAAGTTACGGCATCACGAATGTCACCCCCCCCCCCCCCACACTAGAACTACCCCAGCCACCACCCGGCTCAGGGACGCGCACGTTAGCTGGGACACCCTGTAGTCGCTCTACATAAATGCCACGCACTGTAGGCGGCTATAGCCGCTTTGCATAAAATTCCGCATACATATGACAAGCTATTAGAGTTACTTCACACCGAGTATCTTTCCCCTAGAATCGTAGCATGTCTTTTGTTTTCATTTGTCTCTTGAAGACGCATTTATTGTAGAGACGTTCGTCTGAAAGTTTGCATCGAATAAAGTCAGTGCTCACTAAAGCTATATTTTTTACTTTTGTTCCCGACAACAGACACAAAGGTATAGTTTGTTATTTCTTAAATTTATTTACCTTTATTTAGATTTATTATTTTTTAACAGATTTTAACCCATTCTTTAAAAAGATGAAAAGTAAGAGAGCAAAACGTATTAATGATGAGGATGAAAATTATTCGGAACAATCAGAAGATGATTAAATAAATTTAAATTTGTCAAAAGAAAGACAAAATACTTGTAATGAAAGAATTCGAGCAAATATACTAAATTCTGAATCCGAAGAAGACAATTCAATTGAAGACAGTTCAATTCAATCTGGAAAAGGTATAGAAAGACAAATTACATAGACTACCAAATTATCCCGGCCGAATATTCATAAATTTCAATGGAATCATTCGGGAATAAAAACGTAAATTCGTTATTCGGCATCAGCTTTAGATTTTTTCCAGTTATTCTGTTCCGAAAATTTTATAAATTCCATTGTTGGCACGACACACGATTATCAGAGCAGAGTTGATAATGATACAAATACGATAAATTCCCGAAACACTTCTCTCCCAGAAATTTATTGTTTCCTCGCCTTAAAATTATTAATGTCGCGAAATAAAAAATTTATATTACGAATATTGGTCTAACGACGAGTTGTTGAAGAGCAATATTTTTGGGGAAGAGATGAGTCGAGATCGATTTTTAAATTTGTTAAAAATTTTACATTTTAATTCTAATGAAGTAACTACAGATAGGGACAAATTATATAAAATACGGGAAATTTGCGTAATGCTTCGACTAAGTTTTCAAAATGTATTTTACTCTTTCGAAAATTTATGTATTGATGAGAGTTTGGTTCTGTATAAAGGTAGACTGTCATTGAAGCAGTACATTCCCTCGAAACGAAATAGATTTGGGATCAAATCATTTATTTTATGTGATACTATATACACTATATTGGCAATGAAATGGTGTGACAAGAGGGAAGTGTATATGTTGTCCACTTTTGACAATGAAGAATTTGTCGACACGAAACGGCATTATCGCACACACGAAATGATAAAGAACCCAAAAGTTTATCGATTAAAATCGATTAATGGGAAGTGTTGACAAAACGGACATGGTTATTAGCACAATTCATTCACAGCGAAAACATATAAAATGGTATAAAAAATGCTTTTTCCAATTAATAGATATATGCGTGTGGGACGTTTACTGCTTATACGAATTTAAAACTGGTAAAGTTATATCGATCGAAAAGTTTCATTTACAATTAATTCGGCAACTTTTAAATCGCTATCTGCAAAAAACGAACAACAATACTTCAAACAAATCAGGACAGACAAATCCACTTCGGCTAAGTGGAAGACACTTTCCTTTGCTGTATACAAGTACAACTGCAAAACGAAAAAATCCATTGCGAAAGCGCGTTGTATGTGCAAAGAATGACAGGAGGACCGAATCACGATACCAATGTCGAATCTGCGATGTTGGTCTCTGCGTAATACCATGTTGCGAGCAATATCACTCACAACCTGATTATTAACTGTAATTATTACCTTACAATTATATTCTCTAATTTCCAAGTTTAATAAAAAGTTAATATGCTTAAATGTTATAAATATTTTGTTTTTCCTATAATACGACGATACAGTTGTTATGTAGCTGTTAAAAAAAAAAAAAAAAAAAGAGAAGTTTTCATACAAGAGAATCACAATGTGGCGTTGAAAAACGTAAGTCCGAATATCGAAGACTACCGATGTGCAAAGTGCCCACTTCGCGTCGCGGTGCCCCGTTCAGTGGTGTCACTCCAGCGGAGCGGACTGCCGTAAGGAAAGGGTTAAAAGTGTATTGCATATCTGTTTTATGTATTTCTTTTCACATCGTGCGGATGTTCGTGGAAATTTACCGATGTCTTTTAGAGCTATCTGACTCGATTTAGTATGTTTACAATGTTTTTAATATTGGTACCGTTTTATTAGCGACTACTTTTAAGATTTTAGGCTCAAGCCATTAGACTGGCACATCTTAATAGTGTGTATTGGATAAGGATGGTGGTGTAAATTCCTTCTTACGCAAAAATTTTGGAGAGAGAGCTCGCACTGTGGAGAGGGATTATAGCAAAAACTTTAAAGTGTTGGGTGGTACTTGTCATTGTTAATAGCGTAGTTTGAGTTGCTGCGAAGTGCCGAGCGGGTAGAGGAGGTGAGGGGGGCGGCCAGACTTGAAGCGGTCCACCCATCCCCATCCGGTGTCCATGGCGAGCGCGCTGCTTAACCTCGGTGATTATATAGATACCGGTGTTCTGCCCCCACCATGGGACACTTTTTAAAGTTAGAGTGAATAGTTGCTTTGTGTTTTACCAGTGGACGAAACTTTGTTAATTCTTTTTGGCATAAAAATATCAATGGGTATTTAAGAATGTATTGCGTGTCTGTTTTATGAATTTCTTTTACGCATCTGTGGATGTTAGTGAAGCTTTTCCGGAGTTTTAGAGCTATTTGTCGCGAGTTAGTCTGTTTACGAAGTTGTTAATATTGTACTGTTTTATTAGCGACTACTTTTAACCCTTTGCGGTCGGCAGATTTTTCGGCTGGGACTACCAGCAAGTCGGGGCGAATTCCTTACTAAACTTTGAAATTCAATTTATAATTTGTTATATATTTATTATTTATAAATTGATTTCTATTTACTTGTCATATATTTCTCGATGGTAAAATGACGTCCAAAATGGCTAGCATTCTGTTAATCAAAGTTTTCTGCATTGCTTTTTCGAAACGTGATCGTGCCGCCACAGTGGCGGCACCGACCGCAAAGGGTTAATATTTTGGTTCATGCCTTCAGATTGTCCCATCTTAATAAAGTATATTGGGTATGGATGGTGATGTGAATTCCTTTTTATTCAAAAAATTTTTTGGAGAGAGAGCACGGACTGTGAAGAGATAATCTTAGCAAAAACATTTTTAAAAAGTGAGGTGACTCTTGACATTTTTGTCAGAGTAATTTGTGGAAAGTGAAGCGGCGAGCGGGTAGAGGCGGTAATAAAAGGTGAAGACCGGATTTTCAAGCAGTCACCCTTCCATCCGGTGTCCATGGCGAGCGCGTTGCTTAACCTCGGTGATTGCATGGGACATCGGTACTCTGCCCCAACCGTGGGCCACTTTTAAACGTTAGAGTGATTAGTTGACTTATGTTTTACCATTGAGCGGAACTTTGTTAGTGCTTTTTGGCATAAAAGTATCAATAGAGTTTTAAAAGCGTATTGCATGTCTGTTTTTACGAATTTCTTTTTCGCATCGTGTGGATGTTGGTGGAGATTTTCCGGTGTTTTAGAGCTGTCTGTCGCGAGTTAGTCTCAGGGAGGGCAAGCTCTTATGGAAAAATTGAACTCAAATTACGCCGACTTAATATCCAGGCGGCAGGACCGTCGCATCGATCGAGGCGACATAGTGGCCGAAGTAGGTACTATGTTATTAAAATTGTGTATTGCCCACTTCATATATATGTATATGTATTAAAACTAACCTAATCTATATGAAAATTAAAATGAGGTACAAAATTACTGACAGTTTATTAAAATATAAATCCATTTATTGAGAAATCCTTAAATAACTAGAATACAGCTGAGGCCTAAAAGAAATATGTACATATATGTTTCGAAGATATAAATTTGTTATTATGGCTGGGGTACAAGGACCGGCCCGGATTCTGACCGATTAACACAGAGCATATAGGGCTAAGGCAGCGGAGGAGAAGGTCCTCCTACTCTACGCGCGTCTCGCTGCCAGTTTCGGGCTGCGCGACAATGATGCGCGGCAAATCATTCTAACACCGATCGGTCGATAGAGCGGATCGAAGCGCCCGACACTTTTAATACGGTGCGGCCCGAGTCTAAGGATTCGGGTGTTTTTCGCCATGGTACGGATTTTGATAAAATTTTAATATGTCGTATGTAACGTCGAAATTAGAAATCCATTTGAAGAAAGTTTCAAAACATCAAATATTTTTTAAGCTACAGGCAGTCAAAGTTTTATGCATGGGTTTTTTTCATAATTTGTAACTCTCAAACCATAATTGATACAGAAATTACAAAAATACCAATTGATTCAAGAAGCTTCAAAGTTTTAGAAAAAATTATAATTTAAATTCCACTTGTTGTTAAATGCTTGAAAAAATGTTTTTAATTGTTTGAACTTAAATTTCGTTCAAAGTGCATCTTAAACTTTTTTTAAACATTTTCTTTCATCATTGTCGAAATGTTCTCTAAAAATAACTTCTAGCAGCAACTTCGCCCAATGAATAGTTTTCAAGTTAGAAATTTTTATTTACTACGGCGTTCGGGTTTTCGCCCGCGATTCCGGCCGCGCCGTAACACGTATACCTGCCGTTATTGAGAAAATACCCTTGTTCAATGCTCAATCCGATTGTCATTTCACAGTATACCTGCAGAAAAAGATACCTACGCATTCACATGACAACAATTAAGAAATAAATTTAACACAAAGACGAAATAGAGATATAATTGTTCCCAAAGAATTTAAAGTGTAAGAAATAAATAATAAATGAAGTTAATAAAAGAGAATTCAGAGCTAATGTTTTCCAAAAAAGAGGAGCGTGAATAGCCGCACCGTATTAAAAGTGTCGGGCGCTTCGATCCGCTCTATCGACCGATCGGTGTTAGAATGATTTGCCGCGCATCATTGTCGCGCAGCCCGAAACTGGCAGCGAGACGCGCGTAGAGTAGGAGGACCTTCTCCTCCGCTGCCTTCCCTATATGCTCTGGGTTAATCGGTCAGAATCCGGGCCGGTCCTTGTACATGCATATACGTATATAGTAACAAAAATAAGCAAGGTACAACTTATATTCGAGTAAAAATGATGTTAATACAAGCCGTTATTCTGGTTCCTATCCTCAGCAGTCCTGAGTCCTTGTCAATCCTCCCCACGATGTCTACTAGTCCTGGCTGGATCCTTCGATACAGTTAAGATTGTTTAGGATTAACTTCCCGCGCGTGAAAAGCGAGGTGAAATCCGAAACAATATGCGAGGCAGCCGTAAGAGGCGCTACTATCGACTGCGACGGTCCTGCCGCCTGGATATTAAGTCGGCGTAACTTGAGTTTAATTTTTCCCTAAGAGCTTGCCCTCCCTGGTTAGTCTGTTTGATATAGCCTATTGTGTTATCACATAGTTACAATGATACCCGCTAGTGGGCTACCTCGCGGATTCGCGGGGGCGCAAGATCGCAGTGATAAAGTTCGCTGGGCCATATAATTACTCAGGATCGCGAGCCATCGTCAGGGGGTTTGGCGGCGGGAGGGTGGGAGCCGCTTTACCCCTTCACCACCCTCGTCATCAGATTTTCTTTAACACGTTAACTGCCACGCGTGTTTACACCAAAATCCCCGTCAGGGGATTCAACAGTATTGTTATCTCCTGTCAAATATTTATCTATATATGTTCGGAAATCCTTTGGAAGGAGTCACGGAAGTAAGGGGGAAACGGCCCGATAAGAACTCTTGCTGTCACCCGAATGCAGGTGACGTGGCCTGATGAGAACTTATGCTGTCACCCGAATACGGGTGACACGGCAGTCAACGTGTTAATCTGAACGAGGTGCTTGCAACCTTGCGGCGAGCACGTGGCCGGGGAAGGAAGGCGTGCGCGTGCACGGCCGACCTCGATTTATTTTACATTTTGATACTATAATAAGCATAATTCGGTGCAGTTTGACTCGACGTTGTCGCTTTAGCGCGGCTCTTTTCGCGGTTGCAGGTGCGTCTTTCTGTACGTCGCGGGTAGTATTTATGTCGCGTTATCTTTGATTTTAATTTTATCGTCGGTCGAGTCGCGTTTGTATTGTTCGCGTCCTAAGTTTTGCCTGTGAAGTTCATAAATTTCGGTGTTTGTTGGAATATTATGTATTCATTAGCGTTGTCCTTTCGGTGATACACATACGATATGTGGTCTTTGATACGTCGCGGGGCGGGGGGGGGGGGGGTGTACTGTCGGTCGCGGTTCACTTTAGCGGTTTTATTTTGATTTTATGTTAACTCTCGCGAGCCGTCGGATAGCTGTTGTCATGCTTTGTACGAATCGTTAAGGGGTGTGAATTTATTCGCGATCTTTATGTCTGTGATTTTGTTCGTAGGATATTTGATCGGTCGATTTTAATTTTGTTTTTTATTCTTTGTCACGGATCTTTTTCGGGTGTTTGGTATACTGAATTGTCATTTGTGTTAGTTTTAGTACGGGTTGTTTATTCGTGTCGATAAGAGGTGGTGGATTTCACGTGAGGGGCATGGGATTTCATGTATGATTTGACGTGTGGTGTGAAATTAGGCGAATGCGTGCAGGCGTGCGTGTCTCGAGAGTTACGAGGTTATATTTTTAAGGGATATACGCGTGGTCTACGTTCGACGATTGCAATTGTTTGTTAACAATCGTGATCGTTGATGATTTCGTTTGTTTCTGCTCGCGTGATGTCGTGTTTCTATGTGAATCTGTAATCCGCGTCGCGATTGGCTCGTTCGGTCATTTACGCGGGAGTCGCGTGTTGACCTACTTTCCGGCGTGGACGTACGTTATAGCGTGGGTGAGGCATTGAAGCGCGTGTGGGTGATTTGATCGCGGTTTTTCCCGGGATTCCATGTGAGGTGGGTGGTTCGTTAATTTGGGTGAGAATTTTCGCGGCGTTTCAAGACGGATACGGCGACGCGTGCTCGGCGGTCGCGGGCGGTGATTTCGTGTTGTATATGTTTATTTAATGTGATGAGTTTTTGTCATCGTTAGGAAAGTTAAAATATGTTCTAAGAAGTTTTCTGTATTTTGTTAGAAGGGGATCGTTGTGGCTGTCGCAAGGTTTCTGGTGTAAAAGAAGGTATACGTTAATGTTTGTAGATGTTTTGATGTTATATCGTGTGGCTGGCTTAATTCTAATTATATTTTTGTTTCCTAGGAAATGGCTGTGGACGTGAACCTTATAATTTTGTTCGTGGTCTGTGGCTGAAGGGGAAATCTGTTCGTGATAGTCTTACTAGGAGCTATGGATTGTATTTAGAGTTGGCGACGTGTTCGTGTGTTTACAACGCTTCTGGTAAGTTGACGTTGTTGGAAGTCATGATGTCTTAGACGTTCTTTGTACGATAGGTTAGATTGTGATACTTGTGGGTATATGTGTGTTACTTGAATTGTGAGGGGTTTCATAATTGGTTCATTGATTAAAGTTGTTTAAATTTTAGGTGTTCGTTTGTCGGTATGTCGTTCTGTCTTGTTTTTAAAGCGTGCAATTTTGTTTGTAGAATGTAGCGTTTTATAAGTTAATTGTTGAATTCATGGTTCGGTGCTTGTTGGCGTTTGTATTATTTGTACCGCGTTGTAAGTTCGTGGTTGTCTGAATTTAGGAGAGACTAGCTTATGTGTTATTTGTCTTTGTGAGGAAGTGTGGTCGTGGGTAGACACGAGGTTTGTGTAGAATGTTTACTCGTTGTTAGATGTGGGGTGTTGGAGTCATACGTATGTGTAGTTCGTAGAAATAACCTTATGGGTTTCGCGTTTATGATGCTGTATTCGAGGGCGTGGGGGTCGAGGAGTGTGTGAGGGAGGATGGTGTTTTCAGCGATTGTTGCGAGTGTCACGTGTCGTTTAATTGATTTTATGATTTATATGGGGATTAGATTCTTCTATGCTGGTGTTGTGACTTCGCGGTTTCGATGACTGTATTATCGCGTTGTCGACTGTGTGTGTGAGTGGTTGTATGAATTGTGTGTGTCTCCTTTACGGGTAATACATGCTCGCGTGTTTTACCTGCGTCGTTGATATGCGCGTATCTTTCATCTAATTCGCGTGTTTCGTTATGGTTTTGATAATTTGATGTTGTGTCAATTTACTATGTGTGGGATTGTTACGCGGTGTACTTTCTTTTCTGTAGATTTTTCTAAAGATTATTAGTTTCTGATTTTATAGTATGTTGGATCTACGGGGGTCGGTTCGGTTATTTAAACATGAAAAACGTGGTCGTTTTACAGGTGGTGGTTTACTGCCTGTTTCCTCCCACGATGACTGCACGTGCGCTGACTTCGGATTTGTTGTTGTTCGCTGATTTACACGTTCCGCATGGTCACCCTTCAGGCCGAGCGTGTGTCATCCTCGTTCGTTGAATAGGCCATCAATCGATCTTGGGCCTGGACTTACTCTTGTTAATGGCGGCTGGTTCGTATCTTCTCTCTGCTTTCCCGAATCGATCCGTACGATGGATTTGCCCGTACCCCCCGGGGTCGAGTGCGTGCGTTTTCTTATTTTTGAGGGACGGTTGTAAAAGATCGAGAATTGAACTATTCGGCCGGGGTTCTAACGGTTTTTCGCGTTTTTTGAGAGTTGTTGAGGGAAAGGGCAAAATTTTACAAGTATGTATCGTCGCGTTTCTCTAATTTGTAACTCATTGATTTCTATTGATTTCTTTAATTATCCGGGCGAGGTGTGACTTTTCTGCTAAGGTTCGTTTTTGGATCGTCATTGTTTGTATCGTTAGATTTTACGCGTTATTATTCGCGATGACGTGTGATTAATTGAACCCGCGTACGTGTTCACGGTGGGGAAATATGAGCTTGTTGGTTGAGGTTTCTCCTTAGATTGCCCGTTTATTATTATTAGTTACGTTGTTTGAGTATTTTTATAATTTGCAGATTGTGGAGCGGTTCCGAGGGTTCGATGACGCGGTGTTGGCGTTGGTACTCGATTAGATAAGTAGGAGGGTGTTGTTGGTTAATGATTTTGCGTGTGATGTATAGTGATACCTGATTGTTGTTATCTTACTTATTGATCTTTGATGATGTTACGTGTTCGAACTGATTTTAATTTGTATGTTACAGGTGTTCCGGTTTAAGCGAATGTATGTACGATTGAGTATTATTAGCGTTTATGCTCCCGTTTTGAGTGATTTGATCCACGCGCGGTGAAGAAAGGTACTTAGCTCAGGTAATCGTATGTGTCCGGTGATTCTAGTCTTATTTGTATGCGTGTAATGAGCATGATATTAATTCGTTTGTTATTTCAGATGTTTGAGTGTCAAGGGGCGTTGTGCGAATTCTGGAGCTGCCAGGGTATTGTTACGTATGAATCGTATGATTCTCATGAAAAATTCTCATCGTTGAATTTTCTCTTGGCGACACTCAGACGCTTAGTCCCCTTTTTCAAACGTAAACAGGATACGATATACATACAGCCCTTGGCCTCTGGTCTAGGGCCCGCGGATAGCTACACTTTCGACCCCATGTAATAAGGAAAACTCGAAAGCGAGGGTCTTGCTTGCCACGTAATTCCAGCCGTTTCCAACTGTCTTTCATACAGCATTTTTACTCCCACTATAGGATAGATTTTCTAGAATTTTCAATTCCCCACTACTTTTTCGACCTATATAAGGGCCACGAAAATGCGTATCTTCGGGTTACTCACAGTACGACGCTTGAGCATTACACTACGAGATTAGGCCCAGTTCCTTTTCGAGTTTTCTTTAACCTTCGGAAGATTAGTCTGTCCATTGGCAATTCAACTCTTGGTCGTCGTTCCCCCGTTCAACTCACGTTAGAGTCACTCGCGAACTAGTTCGGAGTCATCTTATTGTGAAGTCTCGTCAACCGTCACTGCCCAAGGGTAAACACTTAGAGCTTTTCAATAATTATCCTACTTTCTTAAATTCATACACCAAACACTTAACATACATGTATATATATTCGATTGAAAGAATATACTTGTAACATTTTACTAGAAACATAAAATTCGAGTAAAGAATTATTTCTAGAAATTAAAACCTTTCCTCTCGAAACGAAATTAAAACATAATCGAGTAACGTACCCACAAATTATTTCACTCTAACCGCTCGGAGTGAAACAAAAGTTACGAGAGTTTATTATTTTACGACCTTACCGTAGCAGGTCAAAATCACGAACAACGGGTATCGGACTGTGTGTGCCTTTCGGCTTACTTTCCGTGCCTGTGCGACCACTTGCCGTCCTAGCAAGTGCATCGTTATTAACCAGAGAGTAGCACCTTGCAGTCCACCTGTAAGTACATCTATCTCGGGGTTTCACCTTACCTTAACATATTTACCACTCTGAAGACCAGCACCCTATGGCTCTGTTCATAGGCTCATCTGGCTACAGATTCCTTTAATTCCGACACGAGACCAGCACCCTATAGCTCTGTTAATAGGCTCATCTGGCTCGAGTCATTCCTGAGATCCTCCCACACCTGAGTGAATACCAGCACCCTATAGCTCTGTTTATAGGCCCATCTGGGTTCATTCTCCATAACTCTTCCACTCTGGAGACCAGCACCCTATGGCTTTGTTCATAGGCTCATCTGGCTTCAGATTCCTTTAATTCCGACACGGGACCAGCACCCTATGGCTCTGTTCATAGGCTCATCTGGCCTGTATCGCTCCTGAAATCCTCCCACACCTGAGTGAATACCAGCACCCTATAGCTCTGTTTATAGGCTCATCTGGATTCATTCTTCCTCAATCTCAACCACTCTGGAGACCAGCACCCTATAGCTCTGTTTATAGGCTCATCTGGCTCTAGTTTTATTCCCTATCTATACCAATGCGAGACCAGCACCCTATGGCTCTGTTCATAGGCTCATCTGGCTTGTAACATTCCTCACCTCAATTCAAGATCAGCACCCTATGGCTCTGTTCATAGGCTCATCTGACTTGAATTAAATATCATTCCTTAAATCATACGTTGATTTGTAGCTCCCACTACCATTGACGTACGATACCCCCTGCTACAGTTAGGTCAAGGAAGTGACGAAACTAACGTCTCGTCGCGTCTATTCCATAACGCTCGCCGGCCACGTTCTAGAAACCAGCCCGGCTCGTAACAGTATTATACGAAGGATCACGGTATGTGTATGTGTACTAGAATTATTCATGTTATTATTTATTGCTACTTAAAGGGCGTATAGAGGTTATAATTACGTACAGTGGCCGAATTAATCTTAGGTTCACTCCAATTTCCTAACAGAAAAGTATGTTGTGCGTAGTATTTTTGATTTTATTTATTAGTATTTATTCTTTCTTATATAATTAACAAAAAACACAAATAAATTAAATAATAGAATGTTTATTAGTGCTAATTACAAACTTTTATCACAAAATTGGAATTTTCGGTGCGAAATAAATATAGGTTCATACTATATTTTTACATGAAAAATTGAATTAATGAAAACCAAATCATAACGTATTACTTAGTTTGTCCTTTTTTGTTCTTAACTACCTGAAATATTTTGTTTTGCATTGTTTAAATTAGTTTTTGCAATGTCTCTGCGTCAATTTGAGACCATGCGCCTCTGGTGCCATTTTTTAATTCAGAGACATTGCAATACTTTTTTCCATTAGCATAAACATTTAGTGCTAGACTCCCCCAAAGGTTTTCAATAGGATTTGAGTCTGGATTTCTTGATGGCCAAGGTAGAACATCAACTTTTACCCTCTCAAACCAGGTATGAATTATCTTTCCCCGATGTATAGGTGCATTATCATGTTGAATTATGAAGTTAGGCCCACCAATTTCGTCGACATATTCATCCAGAACATATTTCGGCAGTCCCTAGTATTTTTTCGCATTTGCTTGTAGCGCAAACCACACTAAAGAGGTGTCACCGCTGTATCCAAATGCAGCCCAAACCACAACGCTAGCTCCCCCATGGACTCTTGTCGTTTTAATTTGTTTTTTGTCACGCAAATCGTATTATTAGTATCATTAGTATATGCAAATACTATTGGCACGATTTGCGTCAATAAAAAAACAAATTAAAACGACAAGAGACCATGGGGGAGCTAGCGTCGTGGTTTGGGCTGCATTTGGATACAGCGGTAACACCTCTTTAGTGTGGTTTGCGCTACAAGCAAATGCGAAAAAATACTAGGGACTGCCGAAATATGTTCTGGATGAATATGTCGACGAAATTGGTGGGCCTAACTTCATAATTCAGCATGATAATGCACCTATACATCGGGGAAAGCTAATTCATACCTGGTTTGAGAGGGTAAAAGTTGATGTTCTACCTTGGCCATCAAGAAATCCAGACTTAAATCCTATTGAAAACCTTTGGGGGAGTCCAGCACTAAATGTTTATGCTAATGGAAAAAAGTATTGCAATGTCTCTGAATTAAAAAATGGCACCAGAGGCGCATGGTCTCAAATTGACCCAGAGACATTGCAAAAACTAATTTAAACAATGCAAAACAAAATATTTCAGGTAGTTAAGAACAAAAAAGGACAAACTAAGTAATATGTTATGATTTGGTTTTCATTAATTCAATTTTTCATGTAAAAATATAGTATGAACCTATATTTATTTCGCACCGAAAATTCCAATTTTGTGATAAAAGTTTGTAATTAGCACTAATAAACATTCTATTATTTAATTTATTTGTGTTTTTTGTTAATTATATAAGAAAGAATAAATACTAATAAATAAAATCAAAAATACTACGCACAACATACTTTTCTGTTAGGAAATTGGAGTGAACCTAAGATTATTTCGGCCACTGTATGTATATGTTAGGCGTTCGTATTCTCGCGTTCTGTTAATTCTGTTACTTGTTACTTCTGAACGTTCGGGTGAGTTACATCGTTTATATTTGCGTGTGGTCGAGTTATGGTTTATGATCGTCATGATTTTACTTGATTGGTTTAACGCGTTGTTTTTATGTCGGTGTGTGGATGGTTGAATTCATGTACGTGTTCCTTGTTTGGGTATATGTGCGCGTGAGTCGCGTTTTCTTATGTACCTTGTTCGTCTGTTTAGGTAATTAGATTGGCGGGCGGGGGGAGGTTTCGCGAGTTCTATGTCGCGGGATTAGCGTGGATACGGGTGATCTGATCGTTGGTTTTATGTGTGTTGGTACGTGAGTATTTTGTTATTTGTTGCTTTCTATGTTTTAGTTGTTCCTGTTTGAGTGGATGGAAGGATTGTATCTGCTTAATAACTTTGTAGTGTCGATGCGGTTGAATTGGCCCTTATACAGCGAAGGCAGGTGTTTGAATCGTCTGTTCGCGGGTGATTTTAAGTTTGGTCGTTCTTTTCTTTACTTGTACTAGTTAAGTTTGCCGGTCATGAATTTATTTAATTATAGTTTATTTTTTTTACAGGTATTATGGTATTGCGCGAGCCCTGGAGTTGCTGAGTTATCGTGCGAGACGTCATGGTTCGGATGTGCGCGTTTTCGTACTAATTACTTTAAGATTTTGTTACTGAATTTACCGAAAATATTGCTTGTATGTGTGCGAAGAAGAGACGAGTGTGGCGTACTCTCTCTCGCGCACCTGAGCCCGATATAAGAGTAAGTCC
The DNA here is from genome assembly GCA_917499265.3 of Mimumesa dahlbomi. Lineage (NCBI taxonomy): Eukaryota > Metazoa > Arthropoda > Insecta > Hymenoptera > Crabronidae > Mimumesa > Mimumesa dahlbomi. The sequence continues at coordinate 838,670 of OU824126.1, forward strand.
CCAATTCGGTGCAGCATACAGAAGGACTGCTCTTGCTACCGAGAGGATGAGTCGTCTAGAGACTTCTCTAGGTCCTCCAAGATTGGGTAGGAGGCGGCCAATACAGGCAGTCATCCTTCCAGCACGATGCGCGACTTGCTTGGCCTGAATAACGAATCGCTTCACCCCATCAATCGTGAGACCAAGGTATTTTAAGCTCGTCGAGACTTCAATACAATGTTGTTTATAGGAGACAGACCGTATAGGAAGTCTCCTACGACCCGCCAGCTGTACCGCCTCAGTTTTTTGGTGAGCAAGTACCAAGTGTTTGCTCTCCATCCATTCGTGTACCTTCCCCAGCACTTCTCGACCAAACATCGAAGCTAACTCTCATTCTTTGCACATATTAGCAGCGCAATGTCATCCGCGTATGCTACCAAATTAACCCTCGGGAAGTCGATGTCCCTTAGAAGACTGTCATATACGACGTTTCACAGGAAAGGTCCCAGGACGGAGCCTTGCGGGACTCCCGCAAACACTTGCCTACAGATGGGATCGTCAGGGCACTCTGTTACCAAGAAACGGTCTGTCAGATAGTCCGTCAGAATGTCCCTTATGTACGTCGGAGCCGCAGACTCGTCCAGGGTACGATGAATGTCTGCCCATCGGAGGGAGTTAAAAGCGTTTTGAACATCGAGCGCCACCAAAGCGACTACTTTTCTAGACGCGGACGCTCTACGCGAAAGATCCAAGATGTGTTGTATGGCGTCCACCGTGGAGTGGCATTTTCGGAAGCCATACTGGTGTCTGGAAAGGGGAGGCATAACCCTTTGCAGTCTCTCTAGCAGTAAGTGTTCAAATACTTTAGACATATGGTCAAGGATACATAGGGGCCGGTACCCCTTTGTAGTTCCGTCCTCCGCCTTCTTAGGCATGAGGACCAGTCGTTACGTCTTCCACTGAGTCATGAACTTGCGTTCATGAAGGCAGCAGTTGAAGATATGCCAGAGAAGGCGTGTTTTGGACCCTTCCTTGACGGCAATCGCAGGGATCAGGTCAGGACCCGGGGCGCCTTTACTTTTCAGGCGAGCGACAGCGGCCGTAATCTCATCCTCCGTAAATGGGGCAACAGAAGCGCTATCTGTACATTCTGGTTGGCCTTCAGCCCTCTCGTACCCCATCAGCGGGGTGTAGCTATCCATTAGCGGAGTCACCAAGAACAGCTTCTCGATCTGTGCCATGGCGTCCCTCACAGACAGTCTGGCTAGACTCGACGATTGCTTAATATTTGCCATAACTGTTTTATACGGCCTGCCCCAGGGATCGGAGTCCACTAGTTGGCAGAGGGCATTCCAGGAGGATTTCTTACTGTTATATATCACCCTATTTAGGGAGTTACGCGCCTTTCTATAGTCTGAATGTGTCTGTTCGCAGTAGGCAGACGAGGAGCGCCTAGCACGTTGCCACCTCCTGCGTAGTCTGGCACAAGTCTCATGAGACTCAGTGACTTCCTGATTCCACCAATATTTATTATGTCTTCCCAGCCTTTGGGAACGGTGGGCCAAAGGTGGGACGCCTTTGCCGTGCAGTTAGATCCAGTGCCGTCCGAATGCCGGAGATACCTCGTGCCTTGTGCCTCGTGTAGACTCCAACAATTATGAGGATCCGCAGGAACCTCCGGTAGCTCCTCTCGGAAGTTATTCCAGTCCGTATCCGTCGTAGACCAGCCCAGCTCTGCAGCGAGGGAGGTAGAGTTGTTCACCTGTTCCAGGTTATATAGAATAGCGATGTGATCGGAGGGATTGTATCCTTTATCGTGATTGACCACCACACTGTAGCGAAATACGCGCGGGCCGCAGAGCGCCAGGTCGATGACCGACGTCCCAGTTATACGGATAGGTAGGGCGTCGTGACGTGTCCGCAGGATAAAGGCCCAGTTTGGATGCGAGTAGAGCCAGGTCTCTACCTCTTCTGTTCTCTGTCGGGGAGGCCTATACGTGGGATTTCGCATTGATGTCCCCAGCATGGAACAGTCTTTCAGCACGGGGTGACAGAGTACGTTCGAGTTCGTCAAGTTGCTGTGGATACATTTCAATGGTATCATTAGGTGGGAGATAACAGCTAACGTACATTATCCCGCTCATCTGCATCCCAACAAAGCAAGAGCCGACATGTGCTTGGTTGTTGCAGGTGTGTTCCCTGCCGGGACCGAGCGCGATGGCAGCACCTCCAGAGGAGGCGGCTATCGAATCAAGCTGCAGATGATGGTATTCCGAGGCAATGAGGACGTGGGCCCCCGACTCCATAAACAGTTGCTCCGCTAGGTCCTGAGCTACCGCGGACCTATTCATATTGATTTGCAAAATCCTCGTATCAGGCATCCTTAAGGCTGCGCATCCTTTCTTTACGCTGTTCTTCTTACAAGTAGCACAGGATGGCTGAGCAGTGCACTCTTTACTGAGGAGGCCCTTCTCCCCGCAATTTCGGCAGACCAATGCTTGGTCTGGGATGGTGCATTTGGCCGCAAGGTGTCCAACCACATGGCATTTGTAGCACCGTGCAATGTATTGCACAGCGCGGATACGTGCATTGACGAACCCTACTGTGATGCGTTGGAGCGTCGCCAGTTTCCATGCAATTCTGTCCGGTATTGAGAACCGGACCCTCTTCGTAATGCCAAAACTGTTCCATATTCTCTTGGATCTGGCAAGATGCGATGAGCTGGGGGAATATCTATCAATTGCCTGGGTAATCTCGTCCCATTCGCAGAGCTCGTCAAGATCTCGTATCTCAATGTCCACCAACTGGTCCATCTGTGAGCAGGTGGCCATGTGCCCAAGCGAGTCACCAAACGCTTGCTTGAATTTGTCCCCCCCCCCCGTTGCCATCTTCTTTCCTAATTTTGATGAGGAGATCACCCTTTTTGGTCCTTCTCGACATAAGAACGTTGAATCCAGTCATCACAGCGGGGCTCTCCTTCATAGCGCGCAGAACGTCTGTGTAGGTATTCTGCCCAGTAGGGTATACAAGAACCACCTCATCATTTTAGGCTATGGGTTTCCTACGGCTGCCGCCATACCCCGTCTACATTTGGGCACCGGAAGAAAGAGACGATAGGGCAGGATTCTGGGTTGGCTCCTGTGCTTTATCGCGCTTTTTAGTTCGCCTGGAGGCCATGGTGGCCCACGTCTCAGTGTCAGTCTGGCTATCTGAGGGATACGGCCCCTCTCGCATCAGTTCGATCCTTCTCATAGCCTTCCTCTTTTTCCTTGTCATTGTCCCCGCTGGGGTGGAGATCTCCTTCCTTTTCGTGTTTTCAGGATCCACTATAGACGTCCGCGCAAGACTGGGCGTGACCTGCGTCCCCAATTCGAGAACCTTCGGGGAGGTCTGAGAAGCTACATTCTCCACGGTCCTGCGAGATGTATCCCCTCCAGGCCGAAGAGGCTCAGAGTTATCAACATTCCGCAAAAGGTAGTTATAGCAAAAGAGCGAGCCGTGCGGTGCTCCCCTAATTGCTTCACCTGTGTGACGGCCAATCGAATGGATGTCTTGATCTCGCCTGCCACCATTTTAGATTTGGAGAGGTCCGCGAGCATCTTGATCGTCCGCCGTAGGGTTTGATAGGCAGTGTTCTCATCCTGCTCTATCACTCTCACCTGGTTTAGAGACCTCCTGATTCATGGATCCAGATGTTCTTCCTCGATAGTAGCAGTAATTTCGGCACCAGAAGAGGCGACAGTATCCGAGTTCGTAGGGGAGTCATCCAGCAGCATGATCTCCGCAATATCAGTCGAAGGCTCCTTCGCAGCTGCAGGCTTACATGGAATCAAGGAAATGGCGGGGAGATTAGTTACGTTCCGTCGCAGCTCGCTGTGCAAGTCCGTGATTCCAGCCTGGGATTTGGGATTCAGTTTTTTAGATAATTCTCTATTCATGCTGTGTAAAATTAAATTTTTACGGCAGTTCGCCCGTCATGGGGGCCCTACCGCAGTAGGTCTACTATCCCCGCCGGAGTGAGACACCTATTTATAGGGGGGGGGGGGAGTCGAGAAGCGGTTTATCAACCCGTCTAGCCTATTCACCCCACGTGACTCTAAGAAACAGGTTAAGATGCGAAAGGTTTAACGTCACCCCTATCGTGTGTGCGACGCCGGATCCGAGGCGACGCCTAACACACACCTCAGGCTAGACGGTGTGATGGTTTACCCGCCACCACACAGGGTATGCAAGACGACTGACCAGGTTGCCTCGCCATACCTGCGCCCAGAACCGAGATTTCAACCCTGTAATAGGCTCCAGTCAGCAATGCATCGAGCGGTCCTTCCCACGTTAAACATGTGGTTTCACGGGAACTTTGCCACCACCGGACTTACATTCTCCCATATTACTTCCACAGAGGTCAGGTACTTGACATCGATGCATGCCCCGGTTGGGGGGGAACTACACCCCCCGTGGTTAGTCTGACAGGAATATCCATCAAGGACTCGCCACAGCTGACTCACACACACACCCTCACATTCAATCCTGGTCCATTCTTAGTATAGTCCTCACTCTTCTGCCTTCCCGGTATGCCAGTGGCTACCAGGTTCAAAGGAACCCGCCGGTATAGCCAGAAGAGATCATGGAAACCAAGCTCCCTCACCACGACATGGTGATGGACCATCGAGGGGGGGGGGCTGACCTGACCTAGTAAGTAAGTAAGTAAGTAAGTTATCGGGTTGGGCGGGGTGAGGAGACGGTTCCCCTCACCAGGACCTTAGGTAAATTCATACCCACTAGAGGCTTTGCTCAACCATGATTACTCTAAGACATCCAGTTACTCCAGGAGGCACATAGCGCGAATTCGAACCTCTGCGTTTCACCTTCCGACGGGGGACTGTACGCTGACTTATTCATCCAACTGCCATGCTCCCTACTTTGTTAGCTAATGGCCGTCGGCCGTGGTTTACGTCGGGCGAGTTGGTGATAGAATAGTTCAAAAATACCGCCTGGAGTTGGCGGGAAACCGAAGAGAGTCACTTTGATCCTGTTTGTTCTATTCAGGGAGTGGGCACTGAGAAGCGTCCGCTCCCCTTTTTCGTGATATCCCCACTAAGCGAGACTTTACCTATTAGACTCGAAAACGTGTTCAGACTTCTAAGGCGTAGACGTTGTTAGTGTGTTATTTCCGGATAGTAAGGTAGTTTGTAGAAAAGCGATAGATGTAGATAGGTAATTGTGTTGTTAGACTGCCGAGGAAGGCCTTTCGACTCTCTCTCGTGGTTAGTGGCAAAAAGTTTTGAAGACGGCAAAAAAAAAAATCGCGATTTAGCCCAAGAACTTAGGATTGTCTGCGAGCAGTGAGCTCACCGACAAGCACGTACAGGCTTTGCGCCCGGTTGGGAGATCGTGTGAAACTGCCCCCACCGATTGTTCCGACTTGTCGCGCGAGAGGTGTTGCGGGCCGGCTGCCCCGACATCCTTGTCTGGGTTAAGAAAGGAAGTGACCCCCACCCCCCCCCGCCGTCCGCTGCTAAACCTGGTGTCCCCATTCTATAACGCGCCCGAAGTTAGGTTAGGTACGAACAAATATGCAAGGGCCGATAACAAACAGGAGTGAATTTCTCAACGGGTTGACAAGCCTTGGAGCAGTGCAGCTACGTTCTCGGAACGTACTGGGTACGTACATCAGCAAAATTGTCAGTTTTCACTTGTCATTCTTCCCTGTAGTGAGAGAATGTGTATTACCTTGATACTTGTCGTAGTATAGGTTTTTCCGATGTTTACGGGTTCAATTACACCGCTTGGCTAATAGCGGGCATAGATCCATGGATCTCTACCAGTCAGTGTTTTGGGAGCGAGTCGAATAACCACTCGTCCTCTCCACGTCCTGGGCTTACATTTATCTCTTTGTGTGATAAAGTTCAGAATTTTACGCGTCGGCAAAGACTGCATCGTCTTAGATGCAGTTTCCGGTCCGCGAGGTTTTGATTTCAATACTTACGTATTTTGACTTCCTGATACCGAATCTGTGAGCTCCCCGTCAGAGACATACAGGGTTTGCGCCTACCAAGAGAAGTTTTCGCTCCTCCTGGTAATTGATCCGACTTATCGCGCGAGAGGTCTTGCGGGCCGGCAGATTCGGGAGGGCTTTCGCAAATTATTCGTTCACTGTTCCCTCGGATGTGCTAATAACTTGTCGCGTTTAGTGATTGGAGAATGAACATGGCGCGGTACTGGTTTTATACCTTATATTTTGTAAGTTTTTCTGATTATTATTGAGTTCCCTCTAGTTCGAGTTAATTCCAGGGTGGTTTGGTCTTGGTTTTTTATTTGGAAAGAGGTATTCTGTTGTATTTAGTGTTTGTATGTGTTGTTGTGTGTTTGTATTATCTTAAGGACGTTGTCTCGAGTTTAATTAATGTGTACATTGCAAATTTGGCTCGAAATTAGCTTTGTGCTAGTGGTATAGCTCGATATGTAGCGCTGAGAGTAGTTTTTAGTTTTATAATTTTCCAGCGTGGGTTTCTAACGTTTCTTAATTTTTATTGATGTAATTTAATTTTTTGAATTTTATGACCCTAAGAATTAGGCGGGCCTGTCTTAACATTATATAATGGTTACAAGGTGAAGTCCTCTGAGAACAAAAAGTTTTTTTTTTTTTTTTGGACCGTAAAAAGAGATTTTATTATTATATTTTGGAAGTGAATCGGGTCTCTTTGCCTTGTTGCCCTGTAGTACACTCTTATCTTCCCGGGGCAGCATCATTAATAGAGGCTGGTGTGAGAAGCTGTAAGACAGGGGGAGAAAACTGCGGCGTGAGGAGCGGGGCATCCGAGCGGCACCCATCCCACCGGTTGTCCTCGACGGGCGACGCTTAACTTCGGTGATCGCATGACCACCGGTGCTCCGCTCCTACCACGGGCCCCTGCTTACACGTTTAGCCGTTTAGTTGTTACACAATCTGCTGGTAAGTGAATTTTATGTCTTTTGTGGCTCAGAAATGATAATGTGGCTTACTGTGTTTGTATTTTATAGCTATATTATGTACCGGAAAACGATTTCTCGCCGTGAATGAACCGCTGTTCCTTACCGACTTTACAGTATTTCCTAACATGGGCTGTCATGATGCTAGATTTCTTGTTATTAGTGTATTTGATAATAGTGATCTTTTTTAAGATCAATGTGGCTCAGATAATTCAGCGGGCTACGCTATTTTGCTCTGTTGTGTGTATATTTCTGTTGGTGACTGCTAGTTCCCTGGTTTACCGAGCCCGTGCGGTGGCGCCTCCTGGCGGAGCCGAGTCGCATGTTTTCCTCCCTGTGTGTCGCACCTCTTCGTTACGTTCTATGTCATTGCTCGTTGTCAATTCGGTATTCATAGCGTCATTCTTATGATTTCGCAATTATATCCCGTGTTTGTTGTTTATTTTGTTTATGTAATAGATTACCGGTATTTGTTTTTTCCGAGTGTATATTGGTAAGTTTGATTTGTTATGGACCTCTAGTGTATTTGCTAAATCGATTTTGCATCCATTATGTTGTTTCTCTTTTTTTAGGTTATATCATTGCGATATTTTGTCTGGTCTGGTTGGATTCTCCTTGTTACGGATAAAAGGCAGTAAATTGTTGTGTTCAATGTGATTATTATTCTTTATGTATGTATTTTATTCTTGTTGTAATATTTTAATATTTGTATATTTGTAGGTTAATGGGTGTTTGCCAGTGTCTTGGGATGGCCATTGGATACTACGGCTGATCCACCTTACTGGGATAATTTAAGAAATGTGGATCAGATGCAATAAGGTGTGTTGTTTGGTGGAGAGTGTTTGATGTTTGTCGGGTGGGTTTGGGTTCTTTATATCTTGCGACGTTAGATTTGTGAGTGTCGTAGTGATTGGAAATTATTTATTGTATACTTGTTGGTTATGCTTGAGAATTGGGTTGCTGATTGTTGTAATTAACTGGATCTTTATTAGGTAGAATATAATATATAATGTTGGTGGCAGTTACATTATTGTGCGTAGCATCTCTCGCTTGAACGACGCAGAGACGGGGAGAGTTCGCACGAAACAGAAAGAGCGTAGGACCCCCTGCCACTCACGTACACAGCCACACATAACTCACACATACTCTCCCGTGAGGGCAGCACCTATCGGCACATCTTATTATATTAGAAGTGTATCATTCTCAACACTGATGTTCGTCCGTATTTAAGCAGTTTGATTAGATATTATTATATGTATTGTATGTGTGACTTGTTTGTGCCGATTTCTATTTTGTTGGACTTTGTTCTTTCATTATTGTAAGTATGGTACCTTATAGTATATTATGTTATATTCATGGTCTTTATTTTGATTAGTGCTTGTTTAGTATGCTTTATTGTTTGTTGTTTGACTCACCGGATGTTGTTGGACTTCTGACCTGTGCTTGTTAGGTCCTCCGTGTTATTGTCACAATGTCGTTGTTTGGTCATGATGGTGCTAGTGTGGTTGGAGTGGCCTGTTGTAATGGTTCCTGTGTCCCTGTACTGTTGCTTGCGTTGTTTGTACTTGGTTTAGTGGTTCACTTATAAGTGTTGTTGGGGTTACTCTGATTTGCCCCGCCCTCCTGCTGTGTCCTGCTCTGTCTGTCCTGTCTGGGCTGTGGTCGTTCTGTGATTATTTAATTAATTTTGTTTGTTTACTTACCTGTGGGGCGTGTCGGATGTTATTTGTTGTATTTGTGGTTCTGGGGTTGTTGTGTTGTGTGGACCGGGCTGGATAGGGCAGGGGCCATGCGTGGTTGAAGGTGTGATTTTGTGTGTTTTGTTTGTATATTATAGATTGTTGTGAGTGTCTGTGAGATGTGACGTGTCGGTGGCTAGTGTGAGCCCTCTGTGTCGCTCGGTTGTCGTTTTAGGTTTTGGTTTTTTAACGCTTGTGTGTGTTAATCCTTGAGTATTCTAGTGTGTGTGATTAATGATTGTTTAACTGGATGAATGGTTAAATTTGGAAGATTGATGTTACTTAATTTAATTTAGTTTGAAATTGTTAGATTAAAATTTGGATAAATTGTGCCAGTGTTAGTTAGTGGGTTATGTTATGTATGATCACATAACCTTAACTTCATTGGTAATTTGCTGTTTTCTGATTGTAGCGTGATATGTGTGGTTATTCATTGTATATGTTTTTGTGGTATGCTTATTAGTGTGGTTGTATTGTGAGTTTGTGTAGGCTGGAGTGGGAGAGGTTATGTTGTTGGGTTTGATGTCCTTCTTTGCTTGTTCAGGTGTGCTGTTGGTGTTGGTGCAGGCCAATTTAAAATTTCGCGGAATGGTTTCGTTTTTCGGATGAAGTTCCATACCGAGCTTAGTTCCAGGTTTTTCAGTTCATCATCTGGAATGATGAAGCTACCTAACGTTAGATTTCTAGTATTCATGAAAGCTTCGCAGTTGCCAATGATATGTGTTGCCGTCTCTTTGACGTTTTCCTGTTTGCAGTGGATGCAGAAGGGGGAGTCTATTATGTTCATGTGATGCATCATATTTCCCAGGTAACCGTGACCTGTTAGCATTGTAGAGAGTTTCTTGGTTTCGTCTTTGTTAAATTTCATAAGCTTGTTGGCTCTTCCTGTATCTAGTTTTATACCCAGCAGGGTTTTTGCTTGCGCACAGTCTGGTACATTGTTCCAGGCTTCCTCTAGTGCTGCCGCACTTCTCTTTCTTAGCAGCCATTTGCAGCAGTGTTGCTGGCTCCTTGTTTGGCCAGTTCGTCTGCTTTTTCATTGCCTGGGATGCCTCTGTGTCCAGGTACCCATGTCAGCGAGATATTCTTCCCCTTGGAGGCTAGAGTGTTTAATTTGAGGTAGCAGTTGTGTGCCAATCTAGATGTAAATACTGGGCCCTCTACTGCTGTGAGGACAGATTGGCTATCTGAACAGATCAGGATTTTTTGGTTGCAGGTATTCTTATTGGTCAGTGATTCCACGCATCCAATGATGGCTGTTATTTCGGCCTGAAATATTGTTGACCCTCCCCACAGGGTAGTATAGTCGGAGTTGTTGCCGTTCTCTGTTGTCCAGGAGGCTCCTACTCCGTTGTCTGTAACAGAACCGTCAGTGTACCAAATCTGGTCGTATACATACCTTGGTGGCATCTTTTTTGTTGCCCAGTCTTCCCTAGTTGTGTGTAAGCGGTTGAATTTTTTCCAAACTCATGTTTGGCTGTCATGCTGTCCGAGGGTACGTATTGTGTTCCCTCTAGTATTGGGCCTGCGTATTTTAGTATGTACGCGTGTGATTTTTGGTTTTCAGATTCATTCCACATACCCCAGGTGTTTATCCTGTGTGCAGTTCTGATAGCTACTTCCGTGGCTTTAATTTCCAGCGGAGTTTCATTTAGGAGAACTTCCATACCTTTTGTTGGCATAGTTCTGATAGCGCCTAGGATTTTACGTAGAGCTCTGTTTTGGATGGAGCTTCGTTTTCTTTTTACTCTGGTGAGTTGCGCGTCTTTCCACCATATAACTGCGCCAAAAAGGATTCTTGATTGAACTATGGCGTCATACATCCATTTTATTATTTTGGGTTCAAGACCCCAGGTTGGACCAGCCACTCTGCAGAGTCCCTTCAAATAATTGCCAGCTTTTGCTGTCTGTTTGTTTATATGTTTGCTCCATCGGAGGTCTGGAGTAAACTGCAGTTCCAGGTACCTAATTTCTCCTTTATAATCGATTTCTTTTTTGTACATTTTGAGTTTGCTTACCTTTTCTATTTTCAGCTTTCTCGTGAAAATCATGACTTCGGTTTTGCTCGGGTTGACTAAGAGGCCAGTACTCTCGCACCATCCTTGCACCATGTCTATGGCGGCCTGCATATTTCGTTTCTCCTCACGGAGAGATTCTCCATATGCTAGGATGGAGATGTCGTCAGCTATACCTGTACTTCCACTTCGAAGTCTTCGAGCATGTGGATTAACGAGTCCACCGCTAAACACCATAGTAGTGGTGATAGTATTCCTCCTTGTGGGCAACCTTTCGGGGCCTTGCCGGTGATTATGGTGCCGCCTCTTGTTGCCTTAATATGGCGGTTGTTTAACATTTTGAAAATCCATCTACTTATTGAGGTGGGTATGTTAAAGTCGTTCATTCCGTTCATTATTGTCTGTATCGGCGTCGTGTTGAATGCTCCCTCTATATCTAAGAAGCATCCCATTGCGTAGTTTTGGGAGAAGATAGCTTTTTCTATCTTTCCCGTTAGGTTATGCAGTGCCGCTTCGACAGAGTAACCTGCTCTGAAGGCGTATTGGTGTTTGTGCAGTGGTTTGTCTGCTATGTATTTTTCCTTAATTCTCCTGTCGATCAGTCTTTCCATCGTTTTGAGTAGAAACGATGTCAGGCTGATCGGTCGGAAGGATTTGGGTGTGTCGTATTTGTTCTTCCCTGGTTTAAGGGGGGGGTAAGGGTTTTAGGGCAAAAAAAGCACTTTCTTTGCGATTTTTTTTCAGACGAACGAATAAAGCAAATTTGTTCGAACCTTTTGCACATTATATATTGTTATTTCAACCACATTTTGTAATTTTTTGGTTGCAAAATATCAACAAATAAGCCGGTGACGGAGCTTTTCCGAGAGCGCCTTTCGAAAAACACGTTTTGCGGTGATCACTGTATCTCAGTCGAAAAGTATCAGAAATCAAAATAACAATAAAATTTAGTTAGAAGATGAGTAAATCCTCCCCCCAACGATCGCTAATTGTAATTTTTTTCATTTTAAAACTTTTGGTGGTCGTTTGAAGCAAAATTTGCGATTTTTCACTAAAATTTCCGTCATTTTGCTACTGAAAAAACCCCTTAATGTCAAAAAAAAATATCATACTAATCGTTGGGGGGAGGTATTTTATATATAGAAGGTATGTACCAAGTTTGAAAAGAATCGGTGAAGTATGTTTTAAATGGCAGTGATCACGGACTTTGAAAACATGGTTTCGAGAAAACCGCGTTTAAAGATTTAACTGTACAAAAGTGAAGATAAATTCCTTTTCCGCCGAGTATTTTACTTCTCCGTTTTTTCCTTAATTTTTTTGTCGCTTCGTCACTCAGTCTAAACACATTTCATTTACACATTACAATCTCGTATTTCAGATTTTCGTATCCCACATTACTATTATAAAATCACTGATGTGAGCGGCAAACGCCCGACCGAAAATATAACGACTAACTGGTCAATAACTTTGAAAGTTTTTCTCCGATTATCTTAAAATTTTGGGACAATACTCTCGAAATATTGAACTATAAGAAAAAGCAAAAAAAAAAGTCGAATTCTCGATTACGCAAACCCTTACCCCCCCCTTAAGGAGGAAGATCACTTTGGTTTCCGTCCATTTGGATGGGAGTATGTTTACCGCCATACAGGCGCGGAAGACTTTCGTCAATGGACCCTTTAGGTGGTCAATCCCTTTTTGCAGAATTTCCGGGGTTATGTTGTCCGGGCCTGCAGCCTTGTGTGGGCTGAAGGATTTTATTGCCCATATTAGTTTTTCGGTGGTCACCACCTCACTGGCTGTTTTCCAGTCTGGTTTCCAACTGTCGCCTGAGGCAGGTGCTTCAATGTCGTTTTTTGTTCTGTTATCCGCTGTTTGCGGGTGGTCTGTAGGTTGACAGTTGTGAAAACCTGGAAAATGTTCTTCTGTGAGGAGGTTAAGTATTTCCTCGTTGTTAGTTGTGAATGTTCCGTGTTTGTTTTTTAGAGCTCCTAGAAGCTCTTGCGGGTTTTTGGCTAGAATCTTGTTGATTCTAACCGTTTCTGGGATTGTGGAGACGTCTTTGCAAAACTTTTTCCATGCCTCTCGTTTCGCCCTTAATATTCTGTTCTTTAAGGCGTGTTTATCTTTAAGGAACTTTTCTTTGTCACTGACTTTGCCGGTGTATTTGGCTTTGCGTCTTAATTTTTCGTTGCTAGCCAGGTGTTTGGCTATTTCCTTGCTCCACCATGGAGCTCTTTTTCTTTTGCCTAGATTTCTGCTTTCGCAGCTTTGGTTCAGTGCCGTTTTTATTGCGTCTGTGATGCATTCAATTGCTGTGTTGATTTCCTGCTCATTTCCATATCGGTTGGGGAATTTCTTAAGTTCTGTTCCTAGAACTTCGTTGTATTTCTTCCAGTCTGTGTGTTTCGTGTTGTGTGACTGACTGGGGGTTTTGCTGTCTGCTTCCATAATGTCAAATAGAATATACTTGTGGTCTGACATGGAGTTTTCTTTGGATACCCTCCAGTTACCTATTCTTGTCGCGATGTCTGTCGTGCTAAGTGTTATGTCTAGAACTTCGCTTCTTGTGGCGGTGACATAAGTTGGTTTCTTGCCCGTGTTTAGGATTATTAGGTTAGTGATGTCAAGGAAGTTTTTTAGGCTTTTACCTCTGTCGTTTGTGTCTGTGCTGTTCCAGGCTGTGTTTCTCGCGTTTGCGTCCATGCCAAGGATAAGTTGGTGTTTCTTGTCCTCGCACCAGTCTATTAAGGTTACTATTTGGTTTTCTGGAAAGTCTCTTGCTTTTGTTTTGCCGTCGCAGTATCCGGAGGCTATTATTATATTAGTTTTTGGTTGGTTATGGTTTGGAGTGGAGATTTCCATGCTAGTCACTGTCAAATCTTTATTAGATAGATTCGGAAGTAGAGTTAGTATATTGTTCTTACATGCTACTATACATGTCCTTTTTCTGTTTGGTGAGTTGTCGCTTATGACTGTACCTGCGGCTCCCAGTCCGGCTATTTTATCATGCGATATCCAGGGTTCTTGTACCAATATTATGTCGATATCTTTTTTCCTGGCAAACTCAGTTACCATGGCTGATGCTGCTGGGCTATGGTGTAGATTGATTTGTAGGATTTTGATGTCCATTATGTACTGTATGTGGATTAAAATTGATTACTAGACGTCAATGATTGGGTTATTTGTGGTTTTTGGTGTAGTGGTTGTTTATGTGTTTTGGTTTTCTGATGGTTTAAAATTAAAGGTTTTGGTTTGTGATATTTAATTGTGACTAATTTTGTGTTAATTATGACGGTGGTCCGGGTGAGCTGTTTTACTTTAACTTTCTGTATCTTGTCGTTCGCCTGTACGCAGGTTTAAGCATCTAGGGTTTCTATGGAGTGATGTACATATGTTTGTGTGTTATTTTAATTGTTAGAAAGAGATATTTTTTTTTTTTAGCATAGGTATATAACGTGTTATTTTTGTTTACAGGTGAGGGTGTGGCTGTCGTTCAAGTGCTCGTTGGATTTCTTGTTTTGTGATCTTTCCTTGGGCTCAGAGTGTTTAGCTGAGTGGGATGACTTGCGTATTTGTCTTCTGTGGAGTTTGGAGCTGTGTTCTTCTTGCCCTCCTTGTGATGGAGCGCCTTCTAATATTTTATCTTAGTGTGTGCGTGCTGTAATTTAAAGTTACAGTTTATGTGATTTTGTGTAACTTTATTATTTGTGATGTTGTATATTTGGATCCATGGTAAATAAATAATATTGTGATCAGAGTTTTTGATATGCGATATCTCTTGATTGAGTGGATTGCCTCCTTAAGTATAATGTTTTCCCTGATTCCTTTCCTTTTCTGTTGGATACTTTGCTTTCTTTTTTGAGTTGTAATTTCTATTTAGTAGCGTTGGATGTCTGGTAATATATTTGTGTGCGTGTATTTTGTGTGTGGGTTGGTTGCGGGGCTTGCTGCGTTATTGAGCCCTGGTCGGTTCACTTCATGTTTGTAATGTTGTGGCCTAGTGTCAGGGGCATAGTCGTATGTTTTAGGTATGGTTGTAATGTTAGTTTCTATTGCGAGGATCTTTCTACGGTCTATTATTGGTCTTTGTATTGTTAGATGAAGCGGTTGTGACTTGAGTCTTGATAATTGTTTCGTTTATGTGTTCACGGGAAGGGTTACTGGAGTTTTATGAGTTTATTACTCATTTATAGTATGTGTTGTATGTTCTAATTCCGCGGGTTAATTACTCGATATAATTGGTTGTTGGCGGCTTAATCTTGGTTTTTTGGCTTGGGATGTTCCTATTTTGTTCTTTCGTTAGTCGTGATTTTTGGGTATGCTATTGGTTCGTTCGTCTTATTGATGGGAATTTATTTGTTGTGATGTCGGGAGTTAGTTGGTGTGATGAATCCGTTTTAATTTTACATGGAGTTAATGTTCTGTATATTTTGAATAGGTTTATTAGATTATCTGATTTACTTATTTATTACTCTTAGTCTCAATTAATATTATACATTGTTTTCTTTTATGTGCTAATATATTTAAATGTAAATTTCACTGTCGACGTCCTGCAGTTGAGTTTGTAATCTTTCCTCCTAATGATTCTGTAGTCATCTCTCGGGATAAGAGCTTTTATTTTGAAGCCTCTCCTCCTGGAGTCCTCTTTCTCTTCAGTGAGTTCCCACTCTCCTGCTAGAATTTCTGGATACACTTTTAGGACCCAATGTTGTATCGTTTTAAAGTTAATCTTCCTGTCCACTGTTCGCATCTCACAGGGAATCTTCGTACGGAGATCTTTCAGGGCTCCTCTCTTCGTGTCGGTTTGGGTGAAGATAGTTTCCATCACAGATTCCAGCCACCTAATGGTGTGCTTATTGCGGCCTACTATCACCAGGCCCCCGTTTTTCCGATAAGACCTTTCGATTTCTAAATTCCTGGTCCCTGCGGTGACACTCGCGAGAATCTTGTCGGATATTAACTCCTCTATCTCCTCCATCGCTTCCTCGGATATTTTGTCCGTTGGATGGTTATTTTTTAGGAATATTATTGCCCTTTCTTCCAGTGGAGTTATCTTGACGTTGAACGGTCTCGAGTCATACTCCCTTCTTGAGCTCGTTGGATTGTGAGATGATGATGATGATCTGCTATTTGTGGGGCGATGTTCTACCTTCTTGGGACCCGGAGTCGCTGTCTGTTTGTCCCTCCTATTTATTTCCGGGGAAGCCATCAGGACTTCCTCCGTCCAGGTAGGGCTGGGCGACTTCCTGGATTCCTTGGGCGGCTGGCTCCTTATAATTTTGGGCGTTGACGCGCTTTCGTAGAGGTCTTCCTCCAGATCCATGATTGTGGCGGCTCTTGGTTCGTAGTCCGGGTCTTCGCTGTCACCGAATAGACAGATAATTTGATCTTCCTCCATGGAGTTAGATCCGGCAACAGAGTTGCAAGGAGAGAAGGTTTCTTTTGCCATTTTGAAGGTGTCGGCTTTGCTTCTTGCGTGTTGTATACTTGTTCTAATGACTTGAGTCGATAGTGAACTCTGCCTAGTTTTTCCCTCTATATATACTGCTTCCGCGTGGCTGTAGTGCCTTCAGAGGGTGGAGGGCGGTTCTTAAGGCTGTTTGGAGGGGTGGGATTGGCCCTTGTGGTGGGGTGCGTTGGGAAGGGGTTCTGTTCCCATCGTGTTTCGTTTCGTCTTGGCCCGTCAAAGTTCGATTTGTAGAAATTGTTTGATTTTATATGTGGATATTTGTTTAATGTTATATTTAGTGATTGTTTGTTGTTTATTGGTTTGGTTTGTGTTACGTATTTTGTTATGTCTGGTCAATTGTTCTATTGTTAGCGCTGTTTTATTTTTTTTTTTAATTATTTTAGGGGTTTGTTCTCGTGTGGATAGATTATCGGGTGGTAGCGGGATGTCCCGGGTGTGGGGTATTACGCAAATTTCTAGAGTTTTGAATGGGTTTTGTTGATGTTGCATGCTTGTTGACTTGATTCTGCATGTATTAATTCTTCATGTTTTGCCTATTGACGTTCCGGTCCAGTGTTGTGTTTTTGTAGAATTTACGTCGTTTGCATAGTTCTTGTTATCGGTAGATCATCGGCCTAATCTTGACGCTTTCCATTTTTTGTCGCACCTTCCTTGTGGTCCAGTCTTTTCTTGTCGTGTGGATGCGGTCGAATTTTTTGCCAAATTCGTGTTTGGCTGTCATGCTGTCTGACGGTACGTATTGTGTACCTTCTAGGATCGGTCCGGCATACTCCAGTATGTTCGCGTGTGAGTTTTGATTTTTGACTCGTTCCACATGCCTCAGGTGTTTATCCTGTGGGCCGCTCTAATTGCCACTTCCTTGGCTTTGATTTATAGTGTTGCTTCGTTTAGGAAAATCTCCATACCCTATGTGGAAATGGTTCTAACAGCTCCCAGGATCTTCCGTAGTGCCCTGTTCTGAATTGAGCCTAACTTCCTTTTTATTCTGGTGAGCTGCGCCGTCGTCCACCAGATGACTGCTCCGAAGAGGATTCTTGGTTGTACTACTGCATCGTACATCCACTTGATTATTCTGGGCTCTAGGCCCCATGTCGGGCCCACTACTCTGCATAGTGCAGACAAGTAGCTGCCTGTTTTCGCCGTTTGTTTGGCTACGTGTTTGTTCCAACGTAGGTCAGGGGTGAATTGTAGCCCTAAATATCTAATTTCTTCTGTGTAGTCTATTTCTTTCTTATACATTTTCAGTTTGTGTCCTTTTTCTGGTTTCAGCTTCCTTGTGAAAATCATTACTTCTGTTTTGCTCGGGTTTACCGAGAGGTTAAGAGCCAATCTGCATTCTTCGTTTTTCCTCTTTAAGGGATTCTCCCCGCGCCAGTATGGAGATATCATCTACGTAGACCTGCACGTCTACCTCGCAGTCCTCGAGCATGTAGATTAGCGAGTCTACAGCAAAGCACCAGAGTAGTGGTGAAAGTATACCTCCTTGGGGGCAACCTTTCGGGGCCCTGCCCGTGATTGTGGTATTACCCCTCGTTGCTTTAATGTAGCGATTGTTCAGCACTTTAAAAATCCATCTACTTATCGTGGTAGGTATCTCGAAGTCTTTCATTCCGTTCATGATTGTACGAATCGGTGTTGTATTGAATGCTCCTTCGATATCTAGGAAACATCCCATTGCGTATTGTTGAGAAAAGATATCTTTTTCTATCTTCTCGGTAAGATTGTGTAAGGCCGCTTCTACCGAATAGCCTGCTCTAAGTGCATACTGATGTTTATGCAGTGGTTTGTTGGTGGGGTATTTTTCCTTGATCCTCCTGTCGATCAGCCTTTCCATAGTTTTGAGTAAAAACGATGTCAGGCTGATCGGTCGGAAGGATTTAGGGGTATCGTATTTAAACTTCCCTGGTTTGGGAAGGAATATTACTTTGGTCTCCGTCCATTTGGACGGGAAAATGTTTAACGTCATACAGGCGCGAAGGACTTTTGTCATTGGTCCTTTGAGGCTGCTGATACTTTTTTGTAACAGTATCGGAGATATACCTTCTGGGCCCGCTGCCTTGTGTGGGCTGAAAGATTTAATGGCCCATGTTACTTTCTCGGTGGTTATCACCTCGTTGGCTGTCTTCCAGTCTGGTTTCTATTTATCACCCGAGGCGGGTGCCTCGATGTCATCTTTTTCCGTGAGACGGTAGCCCCCAGTTGACTACCACTGCCCGAGCTGCGAACCTCTGACAGCGCCGATGAGTCGGCAGATTTAGATATTAGAAAAAACTAACGAGTTCGTTGCCTCGTTATAGAGTATAGGCCTATAATTGGGCGGCGCGTGCGACAATAAACAGTATATAAGGCGGCGCAGAACGATCCTAAAACTTCACTTATTATTCGGCATTCAAACTGGAAACACCTATTATTGAGCTTAGCTATACGAACAACCTTTGATTAAACACTAAACCACTAAATAAATGAATATTACGAATATTATAAATAGAATAGGAGGAGTTTGCGAATGAGAGAGAGAGAGAGAGAGAGAGAAAGAGAAAGAGAAAGAGAGCATATCCCATATTTTTCCAAATTCCAACTTCCTAAAGGACACGGAAGTAACACCACGGCATTGCGCTGTGACCTATCTCGAGTGTTCATCCTTCGTTCCTTCGGAAGTAACACCCGGTCATTGCGACCAGAACTATCTCGAGAAGGACAATCCACCCTAGAGGGAGTAACACCCGGACATTGCGACCGGACCTATCTCCAAAGGGGTTTCCTACCTTGCCACAGTAACCAAATCTTCACCTGTGTGCCTAAGTAGTAGCGGCTGTCCATTGCGGTCAGTCACCAATCTCATCCATCGTTCCATCATCCACATCCCCCTCTCTGAATGCTTGAGAAGAGTGCGAAAGGAAACTCTGGGCATTTAAAGCCGAAAATAGAATAAGTCGAGTGCGAGTGAGACGCCGAACGACGTGTGCGAGAGAGAGTGATCGAGCGAAAACAGCGCCGAACAGCTGATTGCGTACGTGTGCAGGTGTGTGTGTCTGCGGGCAGTAATATAGGAAATAGCGCAGGGACTTCTGTAAATACCAACATTAGAACAGGGAATTTAAATTAAGAGGAATAGAATTAAGAAAACGCGTGTATGAGGAGTGTGTGATAGCGTAGGAAAGTAAGAAGCTGTACAGTATAGATTAAGAAAATTGAATAAATCGAGAAGTTAATGTTAAACGGTTTCACATTTCTTTATCGGCCTGCCCCGAACCTATCATAAAGTAAGGTGCGGTCCTGTGGTTCTCAACGCTAGAGGGACGTACCGTTACATCCGCTCTGCTCGCTGTTTGCGAATAGTCAGTGGTTTGGTTGTTGTGGAAGCCTGAGAAGTGCTCCCTTGTCAGGAGCTTCAGTATTTCCTCATTATTTGTTGTGAACGCTCCTTGATCGTTCTTTAGAGCTCCAAGGAGTTCCTGTGGGTTTTTGGTTAGGATCTTGTTGATTCTAACCGATTCCGGAATGGTGGAAACTTCTTTACAAAATGTCCTCCATGAGTCTCGTTTGGCTCTTAAGATCTTATTTCTTAGAGCGTATTTGTCTCTAAGGAATACGTCTTTATCCTCGGCTTTGCCGGTATGTTTGGCTTTACGCCTTAATTTTTCAATATTAACCACATGTTTGGTTAGTTCTTTATTCCACATTGGTGCCCTTTTTATTTTCCCCTGATTTCTACTTTCACAGCTTTGATTCACGGCTGTTTTGATCGCGTTTGTGATGCAGTCTATTGCTGTATTTATCTCCTGTTCATTGCCGTATCGGCTAGGGAATTTCTTTAGTTCTGTCTTTAGTACTGTTCAATTCGCGAAGTTTGTGAGGGAAAACTCCCGAATGAGGGGATTAAGGATCGGACAACACGGGAAATGATATTGGCGGGATACGTTAGGTAGCGAGAGAGGACGAGAAATTGATCACTCCGCTTTAAATTTTGACCGTTGTCGGGTGGCAATATATTGTACACGGCAGACCGAAAAATACAACAAAAAAAACACCACACTGTACCTTATATCTAAATAAAACTATACAGAAATATATAAGGGCTAGTCCCAGTCTCTTTTAACACTAAAGTCTCGACTCGTCGGCAAGGGCCGAGCGAGGATAATTACAGAATACTTCGCGAAGGCGCGGGAAACAAAAAGGAATTAATCGGCACGGCCGTTAATTGCGTGATCGCTCTATGACGGGTAGACAAAGAGTGTCTTAATTGCCGTTAATTACAAATTAACAGCGGCGAGGACGCCCCCTGGGCGGAGTGACGTCAGGCTAGCGACGCGCTATCTTCTAGCGCTGGCGCACACTCGCTACCCAGAGGTTCGCGCGTCACGACCGTTCGCTGCCGCCGGATGGCGCAGGTAGTCGCGCGAACAAGTACTGTATTATATTTTTCCCAATCTATGTGTTTTGTATTCGTCGTTAGGTTGGTGGTTTTGCCATCTGCCTTTGATATTTCAAATAGTATGTATTTGTGGTCCGACATGGAATTTACCGGTGATACCCTCCAATTTTCTATCTTTGTGGCGATGTCGTTTGTGCTGAGCGTAATATCCAGTACTTCGCTCCTTGTCGCGGTGGTAAAGGTTGGGTTCTTGCCTCTGTTTAGAATCGTTAGATTTGTTATGTCTATGAAATCTTTTAGGTTTTTACCTCTGTCATTTGTGTCTGTGCTCTTCCAGGCTGTGTTCCTTGCTTTCGCGTCCATGCCTAGGATTAATTGGTGCTTCTTTTCGTCGCACTAGTCTATCAGAGTAATTATGTGGTTTTCCGGGAAGTCTCTCGCTTTCGTTTTGCCATCGCAGTAGCTGGATGCTATTATCAGGTTTGATCTCTGTTGGTTGTTGCCGTTGTTCGGGTTGAGTATCTCCATGCTGGCTACTGTTAAATCATTATTTGATAGGTTAGGAAGTAATGTTAATACGTTACTTTTCCATGCTACTATGCATGCTCTTTTTCTTCCTTGTGAGGTGGCGCATATAACTGTGCCTGCCGTCCCCAGTCCGGCAATCTTCTCATGCGAAATCCAGGGCTCTTGTATAAGGATGACGTGTACATCTTCCTTCCTAGGAAACTCTGTTACCATGGCTGAGGCTGCTGGGCTGTGGTGGAGATTGAACTGTAGGATTTTGAGGTCCATGTCGAGCTGTAGGAAGAGAGAGAGAAGCAACAGGTGTATAATATCTGTGGTCTGATTGTAATGTTTGTTATAGTTGCTTTGTTGTATGATCTGCTTATTATTAGTTTGCTTTGTTGGTTATAACTTCTTTTGTGTTGATTTGGTTCGATCAGCAGTGTTGTGGTCAGCTGTTACTTTCTTATTTGTGATTTGTTCGTTTGTTTGCCTAAGTGTACATATTTCTCTTTTTCTTCTAGTTTATTTTCTATTCTTGTCCTCTTTGATGTGTTATGTCTTATATTGTCGTTTCTCTTGGTATAAGTGTTTGTATATGTTTGTCTTGTTTTTCTTTTTTCTCTTTTTTCTTTCTCTTTCCTCTTTCTTTCTTAGATCTTTTGTTTGTTCAATTATTTCAGGTGTAAGTGTTATTATTGTCAGGATATTTACTAAGCTTCCTGTTTGGTTTTCTGTTTTTAGGGCAGGGCTTGTTGGACGGATGGATAATTGGAGTAACTTACTGGTCGTCGTTCGGTGCTGCGGAGCCGTTCTTTCTTGGCCCTAAGATTAAATTGAATTATTGTATTGTGGTGACATTGTTACGTCAGGACTACGTGTCACGCCTCGAGCTTACGGTAACGGTACGGCTTCGAATTGTTTCACAAAGTCTGACTTTTGCCTCCTTTAGAGTCATCGGTTGAACCAATTTACTCGGGACGAGGCAGAGTCGTACTAGTAGTAAAGGTAATGATGGGTGATTGAATATTTGTAAAACCTTGTATTTATAGTTCTTGAATTTTTATTCGATTATTAAATTTTTCCTTTAGTACATGCCCCGGTATGTAGCATGGGGCCGATTCACCATTATTATTAAATAGTACCCAATCGTTTGGGCTAATGTTCTACTAAATGTTGAATTTCGCTGGTAACCAGGTGATTGGTTAATTCTATTGACCAATACCTTGGTGGTTAATCGTCGTCAGGTATCACCACTATTTCCGGAGAGGGAGGGGGAATTGTTTCTATAAAAGGTGGTCCTACCACCGGGTTTATCTTACTCGGATCGTAAATTTGGGCAGTAGCAGCTAATCTTTTGATAGCTTCAAATCGCCGCTTAGCTTTCCGCCTAATATTTCTATCCGATTTCTTTGATTTCACTCTTTCAGGGGCCGGAGGGGCATTTTCCTCCCGAAATCTCCCTTGGTTCTCTACTCTGTTCTGGAGCAGAGTTGGATCTGCCCGTACAGCGGCCGCCCACTTCTTCCTCCACCCGGATCGATTATTAGGTCTTTTTGGCACTGAGGAAATATGATTATTAATAACTTTATCGGTCCGCAACGGATATCATCCTTAAAGAGTGATGTGAAGAGTGATGAAACACTGAATATCTAAGCGATTTCCAGTTACTCCTTATCAAGATGATCCCACTTTGGAGATCGACGGTTATGGAAAGGAAGAACGCCGTCCTTCAGAGCGTGTCATAAAAACAACGACTACGTCGAAAATCTACGATTTCCAACGACAGTCTATTCTATTCCCGCCGAAGAATGACTTAGGTTAACGGATGCAGGTGTGTGGTTAATATTGGTATGTGGATACTCAGGTGTTTTAGACCTCTGATCCTTGGGTTTCGGATTTTTGTGAATGATGAATTTTATTCTACTCACTATTTCTTCTTGTATTGATGTTGTACCGCTGACTCGGTGGTTGGGTGGTTTCGGCTGACTGCTGGTATTCTGCCATTTTAATTCTGATGCAGTTCAACTTCTTCTTTCTACTTTCACCAGTCACTTTTGGCTGGATACTGTTTTGGATATACTTCCTGACACTCAGAGATTAAGTTCAATAATGCCCTGGCCCTGTCGAAGGGCCCAGTATATATACGAATTTTCAGGACCTCCCTCTATGTCAGTTTCCAATGCATTTTCTGTAGAAGACAATGTATTCCTTCTCTTCGCAACCTGACACCACCAGCAATCGAGAGTGTTCAGGAAAACATTTGTCTCCACTTTAGGGACGGTTATATATTATTCCGCCAAGTGTCCCCAAAAATCAACACGTGGTCCGATGCCAGGTTTACGTTTTCATGTGCACAGGGTTTACATTGTCTTCGAAGTTCTTTCATGTCTGGAAACTTTCTCTTCATCGTATTTACAACACGGAGAATTTTAGTTATTTTCAGATGGTGTTTCGCTGATGACAACTGCCAGTCTCGGCCATGGCAATTCAAATCTGTTTTCCGTATGGGACAATTTACGATTTTTCTAAGGGATTCTTCCTGGTTTTGACTTGACAAAGGCCATCAGCGTGTGAGGACGTAACAACATGTATTAATGGTTTAATAAATCTTAGTGATGGCGGGAATCTGTTAATGTGTTCTTTCTTGCTTGTGTGATT
The DNA here is from genome assembly GCA_917499265.3 of Mimumesa dahlbomi. NCBI lineage: Eukaryota > Metazoa > Arthropoda > Insecta > Hymenoptera > Crabronidae > Mimumesa > Mimumesa dahlbomi. Next base: position 862,385 of record OU824126.1, read on the forward strand.
TTCTGTGTTTGGTTATGGTCTGGGCTTCCTTCCTCCTTCCTGTGTATTATCATACTAGTTTTATTATTTAAGGTTTCTTACGGTATTAGGGTTTTCTTGGAGGAGCTTGTGGATTAATGTGTGTGTGTGCGCGTGTGTGCGTGTGTGCGTGTGTGCGTGTGTGTGTGTGTGCGCGCGCGCGCGCTGGAGTTTTTTGTTGGGTGTGTTTGTGCGTCGGTATCTATTTTGTACTCTCTATACCGTCCTGTATTTTGGTCGCCTACTACAGGGGCTATCGTTCATAGTTTTGGTAATTATTATGATAAGTCTATTTTGTTGGGTGTTATGTGAAGGTTGATTAAGTGTTTGTTGTTAGTGTAATGTTTTTCAGTTTTTTGTTGCTAGGATTTTAGTGTTATGTTGTAAGTTAACTTTGATTACCCTCCCTGATTGTTGCTTGTGTGGGTAGATTGTTTGTTAGTTGGCCGTTCTACCTTGGTTATTAGATGCTTTGTTTGTTTTGGTTGTATTAATTGTCCGGGGAATGATGTATCAAAGTAGTGTTTCTCTTATTATATCTATTATGGTTGTTTTTTTTTTTTGATATTAAGTGCTCGTTAATTTAATGATTTATTTGTTATGTTCGTGGGTTTATCGGGTGGTATTCGTTAGTTTCGTGTGGAGTACTCGTTGGATGTCCGCATACTGTTTTTTTTTGGCGTTTTTTTTTTTTTTTTTTTTTTTTTTTATCCCTGGGTTGTTTAGGGTGTGTAGGTTGTTATATTTACTGCTACTTGATTGTATGTTATTATTAGTTTCGCAGATTTGTTTGCGGATTGTTAGTGGCTTTATTCGCGGGCTTTCGTGGTTTGGATTCGAATTGTATATAAGTGAATTGTAATCGTTGGTCTATCTTGATTGCCCGTTTGACGTGATGTATTGTTTTATTTTATTCATGTAATGGTGGGGTGTTGTTGTTTACAGTTAGGTGTTGTTGGTGTGTACATAAATGATTTGATTTTATTTGTGCATGCTTAGGTTGTTGATTTTATTTTATAATTTGTTTAAGCTAGAGTTGTTATTTATAATCGTGACTTATGTCTATTTATTCTGTCGCTGTTGTTGTATAAAATTAACTAATATTTTATTTAATAATTATGCATATACAATACGTCGCACTTGCCAGGATGGTACGCCTATGCATGAGATGGTAGGTGGCGACGAAAATGTGAAAATGTGTATAAAATTTGGTACGGGCCGTCGTGAGGTTAAAACAGAGAAGTTTCTTGAACTCGGGAGATGTAGGAAAACAGAAGGAATGGTACCCGTAGGTGCCTAGCACGTGTGGCTACGACGACACGTGGCCGTAGATGGTGTAACGGCGATGCTGTTTCCTACTTGACGTGTTCTATATTCCGTAGATTGTATTAATTAATACGGTGATGTGTGCTGTGACCTGATCTCTGCAGGCGAAGTGGTCTTGAAGTTCACAAATCAATTATATTAATCGCTAACGGTGAAGTTCGCGCACTGTGACACACCACGTGTGTCTATGACGGTGGACGAATTGAGACTGAAGCAACTTCCGGACGACGCGCATGGAGCGCGTGAGAAGGAACGTTCTAGAACATTCTCGAACCTTCTAGAAGGATCGAGATCGATATTCGCCGGAAGTTGCGTAGCGCGCGCGTGAGGCTCATGTGACGTGAAGTGTGGCGTGAGGTGTAGCGCGAGTGCGGCGCGTGTAGCGCGGGAGTTCTCAAGGCTATTTAAAATCCTTAACATTTCCGCCCGCCATCAGCAACAGTGTTGCTGATTCTCTTCAAAGATGTTTGTGGAGGTGGTTCTTGTGTAACGTGAACTGGCAATAGCGCAAGCTTGGTGATTGGTCTGGTGAGAGTGGTACTAGATGTTTTGAGGGTGACCACTCGAGTTAATCCATCTTTTCCTGGGTAAAGTTGGGTGATCCTAGCCAGTGCCCACTTACTCGGTGGAAAACGCTCGTCAGAGATGAGCACCAAGGCACCAACTCTAAAGTCATTTGTTTTGTGCTGCCATTTAGTTGTGGCTTGCTGAGGTTGGATCACTGAAGTTGACCATCGTTTCCAAAAATGTTGAAGTTTTTGCTGGATATATTGCCATGACGTTAATCGTGATGTCGTGATATCAATAAGCGAGGGCTCGGGTATGGCTGTGATTGCCGTCCCGACAAGGAAGTGTCCTGGTGTCAGAGCTGATAAGTCATCTGGGTCGTCACTCAGTGGCTCGAGCGGTTGTGAATTGAGAATCCCTTCGATTTGTGTGAGCAAAGTCGTGAGTTCTTCTAATGTGAGCGATTCCTCGCTCATGGTTCGTCTTAGATGATGTTTTACTGACTTTACGACCGCCTCCCACTTGCCACCCATGTGAGGTGCGCCTGGGGGGTTGAAGTGCCACTGCGTTCGATCATTGACAATGATGTTTGCCAAGCTTTGTCTTTCTTGGCGCCTCTCCCCTTCCTTGATTTTACGGGGAGTGGACCAGCATAATCTACTCCGGTATGTTGGAAAGGTCGTGACGGTGTTACGCGTGAAGTTGGGAGTTGGCCCATAAGTTGCTGTGCACGAATTCCCCGCTGTCGTGCACAACGGACACACTTGAGGATGTGTGATCGTACTGGGGCCCTCCCACCAATTATCCAATATTGACTTCTGATTTCTGCGAGTGTCAGTTGAGTTCCTCCATGAAATGTTCTTTTGTGAAAGTGGTCAATGATAAGTGTGGATAATGGCGAGTGACGTGGAAGTATTGCTGGATGTTTCCCAGCAGAGTCCAGAGTTGAATTTTCAAGCCGACCCCCTACTCTCAAGATGCCATTTATCATCAATGAAAGCGGTGAGCTTGCTCAAGTAGCTATAATAGGGGGGTTCTGTGACATAGGCGAGGGGTTGTGAGGGGTAAAAATCTGAGGGGGGGGGCATCGTACTCTTGGACGAGCGTTTTTTTCGCGGGGGGGGGGGGAGATGTCATACAATAGCATGCGCAATGCGGGGGTATAGATATCATGTTATAGCACAAGCATTTTTTTAAGGGGCGGGGGTGTAGATATTATGTTCTAGCATAAGCATCTTAGGGGAGGGGGGGATGTCATGTTATAGCACGAGCATCTTTTTGTTGGTGGGGGGGGGGTGTAGATATCATGTTCTAGCACGAGCATCTTTTTTTGGGGGGGGGGGTAGATGTAATCACACTATTTGACGAGCATGCGGGAAAAAAAAGAAAAAACCCAAAATTTGCTGATGCAGCAGGACATATGATACATTGGTCAGTTTTGCATTTTAACACGGTAACCTTGTTGATGCATATAGTATTTCAATTAATAGGACAAATGTTAGTTGACTCATCCACATGTGTCAAACTTTAAAAAACAAAATTTTGCTGACACAACAGGACATATGATACACTGGTCAGTGCTGATTTCAAGAATTACACAATTTAAATGCGTATAAAATTGGTCAAAGTATTCTTATCGGCAAATATGAAGATTTTTAAAAAACCCAAAATTTGCTGATGCAGCAGGATATATGATACATTGGTCAGTTTTGCATTTTAACACGGTGACATTGTTGATGCATATAGTATTTCAAATAATAGGACAAATGTTAGTTGACTCATCCACACGTGTCAAACTTTAAAAAACATAATTTTGCTGACACAACAGGACATATAATACACTGGTCAGTGTTGATTTCAAGAATTACACAATTTAAATGCGTACAAAATTGGTCAAAGTATTTAAATATTCAAACTAAAATTGTTTCAACGTTGTCTGCAAGACATTGAACATATTTGTCGGATTTATCTGCAAATTATTGGAACGTATGGACTCTCGAATCGTGGGGGTGGAAAGTGCCGCGAGTGATGTGTGTGTGTATGTGTGTGCAGCATCAGCAGGCATGAAGATGATTATCTACAACGGAGGTAAGTAGAAGATTCCGATACATATGGCCAATTACGTTTTTAATTGGTCAAAAAAAAAAATGGTAGCTGACTTATCTGCACGTGCCGAAATTTAAAAAAATATAATTTTGCTGACGCGGCAGGACATAGGATACAGCGACCAGTTTTACATCTTAACACAGTGACCTCATCGACACAGATAGTATTGCAATTAATAGGATAAATATTAGTGGGCTCATCCGCACGTGACAAAGTTAAAAAACAAAAATTTTGCTGATGCAACAGGACATAGGATACGCTGGTCAGAGTTGATTTCAAAATTATACAATTTAAATACATATAAAATTATTCAAAGTACTAAATATTTATTCAAAGTAAAATTATTTCAAGTATTACAATCGTTATTTGCTTAAATCTATTCAATTTATTCAGAAGTATTAAATATATAATATTCAAAGTAATACAAATTATTCGTTTGGAGTATGTAACGCGCGATAAGAAATAGTATTTAAACATAAACTCAAGAGTTCACAATGGATTAATGAATTTTTATCGAAATGATGACATGCAGCAATGGCACGCTCATAATCTGCAGTATCACATTCCCTTACGACTTGTACAAAAACATAAAATGTATCTTTCACAGTGTCTACGTTGTCTAATAACCATAAATATAGATTATTTATGCATAATTCAAAATCAAATAATCTGTCAAAAGTATTTTCCTTCAGGAAAATATTACATTGTGCATCGCTAATTTTCAAAACTTTGACATCGTTAAAATACACAACTTCCAGTGTGAGAACATTTAGAATATTTAATGATTTTTTAGCAGACGACGATGATGATGACAACGATGACGACGAAAAAATCAATTTATTGATATCAGTTTTAAGTTGCAAAAGTTCCATCCATATCGGTATTGAGAATGCGATCTCGTTTCCACGATTATCTCCGATCGCCAGCTCTACGAAGCACTTCTCATCCACGCTTATCCCAATCTCGAGGTATTTAAAGTAATTTGCCGTCAATGAATATCTCCGTCCCAGAATACGTGACGATTTCAATTGTTTAGGCTGCGTAGTAGACAGATCGATTGGATTTTGCTGTCTAAAACCAATATGATTATAAATGGATATGATTAAAGAATTAAAATTAAAATTCAGTCATGAAAATATGTACTTACGGTTTCAACTTCTTAATCAACTGTTCGTTAGCGCTCGATTTCCTTTTAAATTCCATCCTAAACTCGTTCGGCAGTACACGTAGCGTGGATGAAAACGACTAATGTCGCGCTTTGTTGAACGATCGACTTTTATACTAGTTCGTATATATGTGTGTTATGTGTGGTACAGTTCATCAGCTATGTGAAAATAATAATACTTTATACATGGGTGTCGGGAATCTTGCCGACGTTGCATCTTCTTATACGTGTCGAGATTGCTCGAATCCGCATACTTCTTGGGATCACTAATTGTAACGTTCATGCATTGACTCTACGAAATGAAATCAAGGGATTGTTACGTCCCCACGTTCTGATGTCCTTTGTCAGTTCGAGACCAGGGAAACACACTTCGAAAAATCATAAATCGTTTCTTAAAACAAGCACATTTCGATTGCCCTGGTCGAGACTGGCAGATGGCATCAGTAAAACTCTTCGAAATAACAAAACTCTTAGCGCAATAAACACGACGTCTTTCGAAGAGAAAGTTTCCAGATGACAAACTCCTCCGTAGACAATGCAGACCTTGTGCCGCGAAAATGTAAATTCGGCACCAGACCATGTGCTGGCTTGGGGACACTTAAAGGGATGATAAACAGCAGGCCCTAAAGCAAGTCTAACGCTATTTCAAATATTTTTCCCTTGGTGATGGTGTCGAATTGCACGAAGAGGACTGCATTGTCTGAACCGAAAACGTTAGAAACCGAAGTAGTGGGAGACCACGAATTTTTGTATATAACCGTGGTGCCCTTCGACATGTCATCATTCCTGTGTCAGAATTGTGAACAGTAACGTCTCCACGAAACTCAGTGCTTAAATCTAGTGAAAACCAGTGCGAAAGAAGAAGTTCAGACAGCAAAATCAGCTTGTACCAGATTTTACAACCGAGAGTGAGTTACACTTTGAATTAATCCGTGGTGAAGGGTTTAGTAGCTCAAATACCTATCCTAAAAACCCATCCTTGCAAAATAACAACCGACCTATACAGCGAAAATACCGGGATCGAGTTGCCGGGAATCATATGATTCCAGGTGAACCTTCTTAAAACGGTCAGGAGTAGCATTGAGGCGAATAAGTTATAAAATCCTATCTAATTACAATAGAACCTCCAAATTTATCCGATAAAACCAGATACCTAAATATCCTTAATTAACAACTGTCCTACACAACGAAAATACCGGGATCGAGTTGCCGGGAATCATATGATTCCAGGTGAACCTTCTTAAACGGTCAGGAGTAGTTGTGTGGCGAATAAATCATATATCATTAAACCTTCCTATCCACAGTGGCGAGAAAACCTAACGCACGGTCAGGCTGGCGAAAGAAATGGGCCCAGGCGGTTAAGGAGGACCCTTCCCTAAAAATTAATTGGAGGGAAAAACAAAGGATTTTCCGCGAAGAACTCCAGAAAGAAACTCCGCTTACGCAACCACCGCCGGTCTCAAAAACATCCAAGCCTCACAAGAGGAAGATTAGAAGAGCGCAAAATTATATAAAAAAACTAGCGTCCTCCTTAAATAATTATTCGGCGAGTAAAATCCGAGAAGTCCGACCCACGGGAGAAGTGACTCTCTCCGACATCCCTCTACCGCCGGATGTAGTGGACATAGAGGATTCAGAAGATGAGACACCGTTAATCAATCTCCAGATAGGATCCTACAAATTAAAGGAGTCTGAGGTAGAGAAGACCCTGGACGAAATAAGCCCGGGTTCATTCATTCAGTTACATGCACCTGACGGTACCGCAGCACCAATGGCCATACCGGCGACCATACTTAAGGATAAGTTTCGTCACCGCGTCCAAATTACGGAAATAAATAATTAAATACAGGAAAAATTAGTCAGCCATTGTTTCTCCATATATCTTTACCTACATCATCACCTTTTCAATCGTAATACAACTAGCCCCGTCCCGAGTAAATTGGTCTGACCATTGACTCAAAAGGGGGCAAAAGTCAGACTATTGTGAAACGATTCGTAGCCGCACCGTTACCGTAAGCTCGAGGAGTGACACCTAGTCCTGACGTAACAAATTTTTGGGGGCTCGTCCGGGATCGATAGTTGTATTAAAAAAAAAGGGTGATGAATACGAGATCAAAAGGACAAAATCTGGCCGAGGAAGTAATTAATCCATTCACTTCCAAACCGAAAATCCCTCGAGAAACACGGAAACAACATAGAATAGGAACCAGCGACGACGAACGAAGAGAGGTTGAATCTGAGGAAACTATAGCCTACTACGAAGCAGAGGGAGATAGGACTCAAGAAACCCAAGACAGTTACAATCAAACTTTACTCGAAGTGACTAGTGACGAAAAACTAACAACTCAATTGTTGGCCATACCGGAAGCACCTACAACCATAAAAATGGCTTTAAACCACAAGCATACCATCTCTATAAAGGAAGCGGCAGAACTAGTACCGTATTTCGATGGAAGAAACATCCCATTATCAACTTTTATTGAAGGATGTCGAGAAGCTATGGATATGGTTCCCCCTGAAGCGGAGGAGAATTTAGCCAAGTTAATTAAAACAAGGTTATTAGGTGAAGCACGCAAAGCAACTTATGGCTCAACGTTTAACGAATTGGAAGATTTAATTCAGTTTCTAAAAACCATCTTTTTATCTAATAAGTCCGTATATCAATTGCAAGGAGAGTTAGGAAGCCTGTATCAGAAAGATGAAGAGGATGTACTAACTTACAGCAACAGACTTCGAGAGTTGGGAAATGAAATCAAATCAGCTTACCGATCCATAAATCCAAGCCGCTCTGAAAAAAACACGCAAGTTGATATTGAAGCTGATTTAATAAATTGTTTTATCCGGGGGTTAAAAACTGAAATAGAACTAAGAATTATGTCCTATTCTAATCTCAACGATGCGATATCTAAAGCAATCGTTGCTGAGCGTGAAATTCAGACCAGATTGTCTTTGCGCAAACCAGGAAACCAATATTCAAGAAGTAGGCAAGACGTACTCACGTGTCAGCTCTGCCATGAAATTGGTCATATCACAGGAGAGTGTCCAGGAAATCGCAAAATACGTCATTTAGAAAGACCTCTGTTAAACACATGTCAGATCTGCGGAAAACTTGGACATGAAGCAACGACGTGCCGAAACAGATACAATCCTGTACCGTCGCAGGAGTTTGAAATTTTAATCTGTCAAATTTGCAAGAAACGTGGGCACGAAGCAAAACGATGCCGTTTTCGAGAACAACCTCAGGAACGTCCGGTCAGAATAGTCCAAGATACAAAACTACAGTGTCAAGTTTGTAGAATGCTAGGGCATACTGCTGCACAATGTCCACATCTACAACCACAAAATAGAGCAACTGAGACCTGTCAACTATGCCAGAGGAGCGGTCACACTGCCGAAAAATGCTGGCGAAACCCTTTAAATAATCAGCAAAAGAATTCGCAGACTCCCCCACCAGTGTGCCAATTATGCATGAAGGCATGGCATACAGCGGAAAACTGTTATCTATTAAAAACCAATATGCAAAAACCCCTAGAAAAGGTGCGGCAAAATCCAGAACAATGCCGCTACTGCAAACAAATGGGGCACGTGATCGATAATTGCGTCCTAAGACAAGCAAACAATGAAAGAAGGATGCAACAGGGAAACGGACAAGGCCCTTCGACTACGGGCGTGAGTCAAGGGACCGACCGCAACCCGCGCCCCACCACGCAACAATAGGACCTGTCGCACGGACCATAAGGACGGTGCACCTGAACCTAAACACGGAAGGAAGATCTCCCACCATAAAACTTACCATACCTCAATTACAAAACAATGCGGAGTTTATGGTAGACACGGGTTCTGGTCCAAATTTAATTAAAGAGCACGCGCTCTATCCAGATATACGACCAATTGAATCTCTTGGCATAAATCTAAGTGGAATAACACAAGGCACTGTACGAACTAAAGGACAAGTAGTATTATACATTTTCAATACACCTGTACCTTTCCAGGTGGTCTCCAGTGAGTTTCCAATCAGCCAAACTGGAATTATTGGAGATGATTTTTTAGAATCCACCGGAACTAAGATAGACTATGCAGAGAAATGCTTAGAGATAAACGGAATAAAGATACCTTTCCATGAAGAGACTCAGCAATACCCAAGAACCAAGGACGTTAATATTATAAAAGGAAAATTCCCTAAACTAAACAAAGAAGACTTAAAGTTCGAAAAACAAGAAGAAAAACCAGTGAAAAATAATCAACGTTCATGTGTACCGAAGGAAAAACTGACGCAGGAATGTTCAGTGAGCACTCGTCCAAGCGTTAAAGGGAGTATTCTCGATCCGAATCCAAATCCAGAAGAAAAATTAAATCCTTGTAGAGAATATGACCCAAACGCAAGAGTCGCATTTGAATCCAAATGTCAAAGTTTCCCGCCGGTATCGAAACCAAAACAAAATCCAGAGTGTGTGCAACAAGTTAACAAAAATTCCATTGAACCAATTTTAAAAAAGGAGAAATCTAATCCTTCTAGTGGGAACGAAGGGAGTTCGTTCATAATCAAAAACTTCGGAAAATTAAATCCTGAAATAAAATTAAATAATAATAATAATAATAAAGAGAAAGAAGAAACAACTCCGGAAATAAACAATGAAGATGTCGAGATCGAGAAAATAAATCCAAACTTTAATAAAAAAATTTGTGAAGTGGCAATAATTCAAGAAATAATCCAGAAAAAAGATGAAGGGTTAAAACAAGATGAGGCAATAATTAGAATTCTCGAGGAAAAAGATAAGCAAAAAAATCAAAAGCCTACAGGAAGGTTTGAAAAAATTAAAGCATTGTTAAATCTCAAGGACCTGCTAGATAACGAAAGGATTTTAATGGAGCAATTGATATACAACCATCAGGATCGATTTCATATTCCAGAAGAACCACTGCCCGCCACAAATGTATTGGAACATAGGATAACTACCGTCGATGAATTACCGATAAATGCAAAATTATATAGATTTCCTCAAATACACAAACAAGAAATAGATAAGCAGGTGCAAGACCTCTTGGAAAAAGGGATAGTAGTACCTTCAGCATCCCCATATAATACGCCGGTATGGATAGTTCCTAAAAAGGCCGATTCGGAAGGTAATAAACGATGGAGGATGGTCCTTGACTTTCGGGCCTTAAATGAAAAGACTATTGGTGATGCTTATCCTTTACCAAATATCACCGACATTTTAGATCAACTAGGAGGTGCACAATATTTTTCTGTTTTTGATCTTGCCTCAGGATTTCACCAAATTAAGATGAGCCAACATGATAGACATAAGACAGCATTTACCACTGCGTATGGACATTATGAATTTAACCGAATGCCTTTCGGACTAAAAAACGCACCAGCAACTTTTCAACGCTTAATGGACATAGTTTTGAGTGGCTTACAAGGAAACGAATTATTCGTATATTTGGATGACATAGTTATATATTCTAAAACATTGAAAGAACATACTCGCAAATTCGAAACTTTGATGGACCGACTTCGAAAAGCAAATTTAGTTCTACAACCCGAAAAATGCAAATTTCTCCAGACTGAAGTGACGTATCTAGGCCATGTAATCGGGAGAGATGGTATACGACCCGACCCAAAAAAACTTGAAGCTGTACACGATTTTCCGAGACCTCGAAATCCAAAAAATATTAAACAATTTCTGGGGTTGGCCGGATACTATCGACGTTTCATATTGGGATTTTCTAACCTAGCCAAAGCCTTGTCACTATTATTAAAAAATGATCAACCCTTTATTTGGGAAGAAAAGCAAGAAGAATCATTTCAGCTTCTGAAACAGAAATTATGTGAAGAACCTGTACTCCAATATCCGGATTTTGATCGACCCTTCATCCTCACCACTGACGCCTCTGGTTATGCGATTGGAGGAATACTATCACAAGGTGTCATAAACAAGGACAAACCTATAGCTTATGCTTCGCGTACACTGACAGACACTGAAATTAAATATGACACTTATGAAAAGGAAGCCTTAGCCATTGTATACTGCGTTAAACATTTTCGACCATACCTTTATGGCAGGAAATTTACCCTCGTGACCGATCATAAACCTCTAATGTGGTTTAAAACTGCTCAGGACGCAAATATGAGGATCTTACGATGGCGACTAAAATTGGCTGAGTACGACTATGATGTGGTTTATAAAGCTGGAAAAATCAACGTTAATGCTGATGCGTTATCAAGAAATCCTGTCTTAAGAAACCCGTGCATGGTAATCAGCCCTAAATACAATTTAACGCACGAGAAAGATCAGGAACAAGTTAGAAAGTATTTGGAAGCAGATTCCGATCCTGAAGAAGAAACAGAACACGAAGAAGATTCCTTTACCCTGCACTACTCAGAAGATTCAGATCAACGTTCCGTAGATGACACTGAGGAATTTGTTCATCAAGAGGTAACCACTCAGGCCATAGTACATGCTAAAAATGAAAGTTCCGATGATGAAATTTTGCCGGTGAGTAAAAACCCAAATTGTATAACGAGTGACTCTGAAGATGAAGATTCTGTAGAAATCAAACCTATTATAACTCAAGATCAACGTTTTAAAAGTAATATTTTGGACACTCGAGATTTATTCTTTACACGAAAAGATAACCTATTGTATTTCGTCACAACCGATGGTAAACCTATAGATTCGGGTGCCATAAAATTATATGAGCGACAAGAGATACCAGTATTACATGACCTACAGTTAAATCAGCTTAGACCTATAAAGAAAAATAAAAGGTATCATCTAATCTTGCCCATCAGTCAAAATCAAGAGGAAGGACCGTCGATACTCCTGAGTAATATGAAATCAGCGTTGCTTACAGTAAAAGATTTTGTAGAAAAACAACAGTTAACTAGTATAAGTATAGCACGAGGAACTACAATAGCTATGATTCCATGGAAGAATGTTTTGGGATTACTACAACTAATTTTCTTGAATTGCCCAACAAAAATAATAATTTGTAATGGTACAATTAAATATCCGCCAAAAGATTTGCGTGAATCCATACTCTATGAGATGCACAATTCACCTATCGGAGGACACCGTGGAGTCACAAAAACTTATAATAGGATCAAGCAACAATATTACTGGGAAAACTTAAAAAATGACGTGCAACAATATATTCAACGTTGTCTGTCTTGTCAATTAAAAAAATTAGTGAGAGTTAAGACAAAGCAACCTATGCTAATAACCGATACGCCTGGCAGCGCTTTCGATAAAATAGCCATGGATATTGTGGGACCATTACCAAAGACTAAAAAGGGGAATGAGTATATCTTAACAATCCAGGATCAATTGACTAAATTCTGTCTAGGTATCCCACTGCCGAATCAAACTGCTGCATCCATAGCTGATGCTTTTATTAGAAAATTCATTTGCATATTTGGTGCCCCACGCTCTGTTCTTTCTGATCAAGGAAGGAATTTTCTAAGTGACCTGCTTCGCCAGGTAGCTAAAAGGTTCAGAATTCGGAAACTTCGAACAACCGCTTTCCACCCCCAGTCCAACGGGTCTTTAGAAAGATCACACCATGCCTTAACTGAATACCTGAAGCAATATACCTCGCGTCAAAATGAATGGGACGAATGGGTCGAATTAGCGACCTTTAATTATAACACTTCAATCCATGAAGGGACGAAACATACGCCATACGAACTGGTGTTTGGAAGGATCCCACGTGTACCTTCCAACGAGCCACTCTTAGAGGACAATTCCTTACAAACTTACGATGAATACCTGGTAAATCTTGCCACCCAGCTGCATCGTATACAGGAACTAGCACGAGACAATTTGATAGCCAGTAAAGAACGGTCAAAAGACCGTTATGACCGTAAAATACACCCCAAGCAGTTTAAGGTGGGAGACACTGTATTCTTATTAAAAGGGCCTAAACCAGGAAAGTTTGGGGATCAATATACAGGACCCCATGAAATTTTGGAAATCCTGAATAAAGGGAACATAAGAATCAGGATTAAAAAGAATTCCCGAATTGTCCATCCGAATCGCCTTCGCCATTCATATATCCCTGCACCCAGTAATTAATAATTAATTAATTAAAAAAAAAAAAACTAAAATAGACAGAACGTATTACAGGACAGATAGGAAAAAAAAAAGCAATCAGTGCATCAAATTAATTCAAATATAACATCGGCAGGAACCTTGCATCATGCCTGTACCCCATCGGCTTTTCCGCACCCCGGACCAGGAGGGTGAGGAGTATTATGGTCCAATTGATGGCGTACGACCGGAGGACCATGTAGAGACCTATTACTTGATCCTTAATATGATATGTATGACGCGAAGAGAACCAGTATACCAAATACCCAATGGAGATTGGGTGTGCGAAGAGTGTGTAGAGAGAAATGGATTGGATCGAGACAACATAGAAGAGACAGGTTGGCACATATTAATAATGGCTCCTGAAGGCCACGCACGATTAAAATGCACCTCGTGCCAGAAGGCATTATTTAATATAAAACGGGCGTCAAGATGCACAGAATGCATCGAAGAACATTTCGAAAGTTCTGAAGAACTATTATTGTTAGGTGAGCCAATTGAGGTGGAAACCCGTTGGTAAGAAGAGAAATAAAGAAAAACAAACACAAAAAAAATGGGAGGATTAAACTTTTATTATAACCCTAGCTATAATTATAATTATCATTAATTATTTTTTTTTTATTATTTATATTTTAAATCTAGGGCGCATTTTATGTTAAAATTAAGTTTAGTTTTAATCGGTATAACCAAGGAGGAAGGGGTCTTGAGGCCTCTACCGAGGGACAAAGGCCGGGTCCCAAGTTCCCCAACCTTTGTCTGAGGGGGGAGGTGTTACGTCCCCACGTTCTGATGTCCTTTGTCAGTTCGAGACCAGGGAAACACACTTCGAAAAATCATAAATCGTTTCTTAAAACAAGCACATTTCGATTGCCCTGGTCGAGACTGGCAGATGGCATCAGTAAAACTCTTCGAAATAACAAAACTCTTAGCGCAATAAACACGACGTCTTTCAAAGAGAAAGTTTCCAGATGACAAACTCCTCCGTAGACAATGCAGACCTTGTGCCGCGAAAATGTAAATTCGGCACCAGACCATGTGCTGGCTTGGGGACACTTAAAGGGATGATAAACAGCAGGCCCTAAAGCAAGTCTAACGCTATTTCAAATATTTTTCCCTTGGTGATGGTGTCGAATTGCACGAAGAGGACTGCATTGTCTGAACCGAAAACGTTAGAAACCGAAGTAGTGGGAGACCACGAATTTTTGTATATAACCGTGGTGCCCTTCGACATGTCATCATTCCTGTGTCAGAATTGTGAACAGTAACGTCTCCACGAAACTCAGTGCTTAAATCTAGTGAAAACCAGTGCGAAAGAAGAAGTTCAGACAGCAAAATCAGCTTGTACCAGATTTTACAACCGAGAGTGAGTTACACTTTGAATTAATCCGTGGTGAAGGGTTTAGTAGCTCAAATACCTATCCTAAAAACCCATCCTTGAAAAATAACAACCGACCTATACAGCGAAAATACCGGGATCGAGTTGCCGGGAATCATATGATTCCAGGTGAACCTTCTTAAAACGGTCAGGAGTAGCATTGAGGCGAATAAGTTATAAAATCCTATCTAATTACAATAGAACCTCCAAATTTATCCGATAAAACCAGATACCTAAATATCCTTAATTAACAACTGTCCTACACAACGAAAATACCGGGATCGAGTTGCCGGGAATCATATGATTCCAGGTGAACCTTCTTAAACGGTCAGGAGTAGTTGTGTGGCGAATAAATCATATATCATTAAACCTTCCTATCCACAGTGGCGAGAAAACCTAACGCACGGTCAGGCTGGCGAAAGAAATGGGCCCAGGCGGTTAAGGAGGACCCTTCCCTAAAAATTAATTGGAGGGAAAAACAAAGGATTTTCCGCGAAGAACTCCAGAAAGAAACTCCGCTTACGCAACCACCGCCGGTCTCAAAAACATCCAAGCCTCACAAGAGGAAGATTAGAAGAGCGCAAAATTATATAAAAAAACTAGCGTCCTCCTTAAATAATTATTCGGCGAGTAAAATCCGAGAAGTCCGACCCACGGGAGAAGTGACTCTCTCCGACATCCCTCTACCGCCGGATGTAGTGGACATAGAGGATTCAGAAGATGAGACACCGTTAATCAATCTCCAGATAGGATCCTACAAATTAAAGGAGTCTGAGGTAGAGAAGACCCTGGACGAAATAAGCCCGGGTTCATTCATTCAGTTACATGCACCTGACGGTACCGCAGCACCAATGGCCATACCGGCGACCATACTTAAGGATAAGTTTCGTCACCGCGTCCAAATTACGGAAATAAATAATTAAATACAGGAAAAATTAGTCAGCCATTGTTTCTCCATATATCTTTACCTACATCATCACCTTTTCAATCGTAATACAACTAGCCCCGTCCCGAGTAAATTGGTCTGACCATTGACTCAAAAGGGGGCAAAAGTCAGACTATTGTGAAACGATTCGTAGCCGCACCGTTACCGTAAGCTCGAGGAGTGACACCTAGTCCTGACGTAACAGGATGTTTGAATAAATTTTTACAATTTCTAATTTAAAAAATGGCACTGCTGTTCCAGTGCAATGTCCCCCTCCCAATATACGCGCTGGTCAGTTTTATCTGCCAGTGGGACACGTGCGATTAGAACAGTTTATCTGCCTGCGTTGAAGAATTTGTTGACACGACAGGACCATGGATGCAAAACTGCCATAGTGTACAATTCTTCTCATTATAAAAGATGAACCCCCATGGAGCAGTTTCAGTCAAGATGCCAGTGTCACATAATACGACTATAGTGCCCGAGCCGGTCGCACCGCAGTTCGATGGAGTGCGACCGGACGATTACCCGGACACTTACCGGGTATTAAGGCAGTTGTCATGCGTCAAATCGATTGGCACAATATTTAAGGCACCAGATTTCAAATGGATCTGTATAAATTGCCGCGAGTGGAATTACATGGACGTGCCGCATATCTGGCGTCCGGTGGTCAGCCACAGTCTGGTCAAGGGTGCACTACCGGATGAGGAAACTGTATGTAACGAGTGCAGCAAAACAATCTTTATTGTTCGGCGGGCCGCTCGATGCCCAGCGTGCATCGAAATGCATTTCGATTATCATCCCCAACGATTGCTATCCGGTGCCCCGATAGAGCTGCTGTTTTGAAGGTTAGTATTTTTTTTCATTACATTTTGAGAGAAATTTCACACAGTTTTTAGATTTAATGATTAATTTCAATTTTTCTATGTTGTGTTAAAGAAGAGGCATCGAGCGGTACCCCCCGGCTGCCACCGCCACCACTATCAATATCGAGATGGTCATCGGGTCCGAGGTAGGAATTTTTTTAACCGTTAGATTTAACGATTAATTTTTCAATGTATTTTAAGTTTAATGCATTCCATTTTATATATGTTACAGGAGGCGGTGGCAGTTCCAATTAGAATGTAGGATAAGTAGTTCTAAGTTTTTTAACAATAAGCTTATATTTAATATTATATAATATAAGTTATAAGTTTTTAAATTAAGAAATATTAAAAAAGTAGGATAGATAATAGTTTTTATCAATAAGCTTATATTTTTATATTATATAATTTAAGTTTTAAGTTTTTAAAATAAGAAATATTAAAAAGTAGGATAGATAGTAGTTATTTAGTAGGATTAATAAAAAAAAAAAAAATATTTGTAATTTAAAATGTGTAAAATTTATTTCAAGTACCTTCACATATTTTTTATTTTGTTATACTTAAAATATTTATAAAATTAATGTTTTATAAAATTAATATTTTTTTTTACCATTATTTTCATTAAAATTTTTTAATTGGTTTAGTTGAAAGTCTTATAAGAAATATTATTAAATGTTTTAGATATATGAGTTAATTTTAAAAAAAGTAGGATAGATAATACTGCGGGGGTTTTAGAAATAAGCAGAATGAATGCCGCGTGAATCTTATTGTTCCGAATGAGAGAGTGAAGAATGGAAGAGAAATTTATATTTAATTTTAAAAATAGTATATAATATAGGTTAAATAAAAAAATATTTGTTCTTAAAATCTGTAAAATTTAGTTCAAGTACCCTTTACATATTTTTACTCTTTTTTTAAATATTTATTAAAAAATTAATGTTTTATAAAATTAATATTTTTTACCATTTTATTTTTATTTAAAATTTTTTATTTTTCTCTGGTTAACCCAATTATGAATTTTATAAACATTTTCGAGTGCGCAAACACCCGTATGAAATATGCATTTAAATGTTCCATCGGTCGGCATTTGGCTCAGGGGAATTATACTCTCGTCGTCGTCGTCATCGTCGTCATCGCTGGTAAATCCATCTTCGATGTTCGATGCCTCGATACCAGTCACGTCGTACAGCCATTTCTTCTTCTCGCTACCTTTGACGAGAATGTCATCGACATCGTTCAAAGCCGACCGTATCACCGTCGCCGCTAAGTAGTACGGTGTGTATCCAGAGTTCCAGGAAATATGATGATGATTGAGCGTTAACCAGTCGCATTGACGTTTCTCCGCGTCGGTGAGTTTCTTCCAGGGATACGGAGGTTGGAAGATCCAATGTGCGATTCTCGCATCATCGACGAGGACAGCTGCTTCTTTAACGATGAATTTTTTGGTTTCAGTCTTGAAACCTTGCAAATCGACCACGGCAACTGACGTCATATCGGATAAATCACGTAATCTTGCGAACAATGTTCGTCAACGGATTGTACTCGACTATACGATCGTGCAGCATCAAGCAGTATGCGCTCGTTCCGATTGGCACGTTCTCTTTACATTCGAAATCTATTCGTACGTCGACGGTGGCGCTCTTCAGCGATTCGTTTTGTCGGGAATAATCGATTACGACGAATGGTCCATGCAGCAAGAAGCCTGCAACATCGAGCAACGCTTCCCCATATCCATAATACGATTCTCTAAATTTCGCATACATCTCGTACAACAATGCATATTTACTCTTATCGAAATCGATGTTCAAGTCATCGTAGGGATATGTTTCCGAATTTAGGTAGAGTCGAACGTTCGATAGTTTACAATTATCGAATTGCGTAGCTCTCTTAGTCAAATTATTCTTTCGCCCCGTTTGGAGGGCAAATATCACGTATCGTGGTTTTTCCATTTGCGCCGCAGCTTTTACGGCCCATGTATGCTTCGTAGTCGTTTGCAGCATGGGGTACTCGTACAAGTCCCAGGAACGATAGCTCATACCAATCGATCTTCCACTCTCGAGAATACGCAACATAGATAACTTGTGCATTTCGTCGAGCGTAACGTGTGGCATACGCCATTGAATCTTGTGCAGCTCCAAACTAAGCTTCGATCTATCGGTCGTAAAACTGCTGCTGTACAATGCGTTTGCATCTACGCGAGCACGAATTAAAATCAACTCGTGACGATCATTAATCACCACGCGTTTGTAGTCTTCGCAAAATCCCAGCAACATGCTCAACGGTATGCAAAAGTTGAAATCATTCGTTGTACGTTTTTTCATGTTTGCAGCATCGGTATCATTGTTACTGCATATCCATCCAGCATTAGTCATCATCCGGTTTTTGTCCTCGGATAAGCTCACATAGTTTTTCAGTGTAGAAGTTATGCCGGGATTTCTAGATCGATCAATCTCAATACCATCGAGTTCGTAACGTATCTCATCAAACATAAATGCCACGCAATTGTTATCGAGAATTACTTCACCAGTCGCGGCATCAGGTTGTCCCTTTTCTTGCGTTGTATTCAATCTTCCCTCCACGTACAGCAAACTTTGCCACGGCAAGGTGTATATGTCCTGCTGCTGTATGGGTATTCTTATCTCATCACTGATCCCGAACGTAGTATTAGCGTATGGGTTGTATGTGTGCAGCTCGATCTTCGTAATCCGGTTATCAAAGGCCGGAGCACTCGAGACATTCAAGACGTCGCTGAGCATCGCTTCACGGATAACGAACGATAAAGCCTAAAGATCGTAGAAACTGCGCATTTTCCTGGTTCAATGTATACCGTTTCTGATACGTGGGTTTTCGGTTTGCACTTGTTATTTCGGTTGACACGACAATGGGCGATTCTTTTGTAACGTTGAAAATTAGCATAATATTAGCGATAAGATGTACCACGTCGGCGTACGTGCAGACGTATCGTTATTTCTTCACCACGAAAGTCTATCAATTGTCCAGACTGATCAACGATTTGGACAGTTAAATCGTCTATTGCTCGCGTGACGATCGGCAGATAAATGATGCGTGGCGGTGTTTCCGATATCTTATACCCGGGAGGTACGCGAGGCGAGAATTCGTGAATGGTGTGAACGAGTTTACTGTTACTATATGATCCAGTGGTCACGTTGCATTCTATTCGAATCATGTTTACGTTTATAATGTTTACCGGCATGTCCGACTCGTACCATTTTCCTGGTGATAAAACGCGGTTGTTGGAGAATCCTAGCAGTGAACCCACGTTGTTCGGTTTCGTGAAATTAACTCGGTACACGCTGTGAATTTCACTTTTCATGGTATTGATGTTCGCCCGTAGAACGATCGGATATTCGTCATCGCTGTGATCCTTCGGACGCGGGTAACGGGTGGATATCTCGCGTCTGAGATACTTCTCGACAGCTTCCAACTCGTAAGCACCGTCGGGAATAACAATCGTTTCATCATCATCACCGAAATAAAATGTATTGTTATTGCAGCTAGAGCTAATGTTTGCCACCGTGTAATATGCTTCGAAATCCACCAAACCGAGTTCATACTCATCATCGGTCAGATTTATAGGAGGAAAGTACTTTGCCGATAATATGCTGCTTCTACCTGATAATGTAAACGTGAACGACATTCTATCGTCTCCCACGATTTCCGTTTCAGGTTAACGATAAAACGAAACTGAGTTCGATGCGGTACGAGGTATAGATTTATAATACCGTTTCACGTAGAAATTTCACGCACAATTGTCCGCACACGCTTTCATCAAAATTTTGGAATTGTTCATGATTGTACACGATTTTTACGTCTCTGCCGAAATATCGGACTAGTTCGGTCGGAGGTCGAAGATTTCCGAAGCTATCGAAGTACCTAACGTTTGATCTGCGTTTCACGTACGCAACCCAATGCGTTCCGGGTCCATCGCTGTCATCTAAATTTACTATAGCACATTCATTCAACCAGGGGGTTTCCGGTAGATCGTTACGCATAAACACGCCTCGAAAGTGTGGTAATCGTTTGCATAGACTTTCCAATTGAATGTTAGTAGTTGCACCGAGACTGTTTAGGATTTTGCTGTAAACGTTTTTTTTTTTTCATTCGACCACTTTTCCCAATTTTACCACCTCGTTTATAGGGTGCTAAATACAGTCCGCGACCTTCCATCGCACGATTGTGTCGCTGTGCCTCTTCCAGCTGTTTTTTCGCGGCTTTCGCATCGTTCACTGCTTTCACTACGCCCGCGGTCCCACCAGTCAACGCTCCTATGGCGGATAATGCTGGCAATAGGAATGGTAGAAAACCACCGCGTTTAGCGGTAGCAAGTATACGCAGCTTGCGAACTGTTCGCTTCTTCTTCTTCTTGGTATTTGTAGCCATACGTTTTTTTAATCCCATTCCAAGCTTGGTTTTAGCTTTCATCGCGGCCCAAACGGCCGTAGCGGATGCCCGTTCGCCAAACGTTGCGTCCTTGGCAGTTATGCGCTGACGCGCTCGATCAGCTAAAACCGTATCAGCTGCGTGACGTCCCTCAAGGTCCTTGCGTTCCGAGTATGCGATATCGTGCTCTCTACAGGCTGCGTCCAACGGATTTATCCCCTTGTCTCCTCGAGCCAATCGTTTCTTCAATCGTGTGCCAGGTCCGCAAAACTGATATCCGGGTATGTGTAGTTCAAACGGCAGAGCATCAATCGCACTGTTTACAAGTCCAGATCCTGTCCATGCATGCATATGCGGCAGTTCCTTATCATTGGCGGAGGTCCGTCAATGTGCGTACGCTGATCCGGACGATTATAATGTATCAAACATCTACGATACGATTGAACCTCGGGATCGGCTTTTATGTGCGACGGTAACTTGCTCCATACGTAATGAATGTCTCGACAGTAATGTTTCAATAATATTACTTTCGGTATGTACTCCAATTCCTCTTTCGATAACTCGAGCAAGCTATAAGTATCGAATACTATGAACGGCTTGTTCAGACTGATTCGGATTGCTGCAGATCATCGGTATAAATATCTTATTCTTTCGGAAAGAAGAAAAGGACATTGCTTATTGACTAAGGGAGGGAGGGAGATGCGACATGATCATCAATGTACATATACATGTTGCACTATCCCTTCCATCGGACAGAATGAAGTGAGTCATTGACGAAGAGAGACATGCGGTTTGTGAAACAACCTGTTAATATTTATGTAACCGTAAATCGAATGTTTGATGATGGCGACGAACAATCGCGAAAGCACGGTTCTCTATTGCCACGCAGTATACGCTGCGTGATATGCGGACCGTCAAATTGCGGCAAGACTAACGTTATGATCAGCCTGCTGGAGAGCCCGAACGGGTTACGATTTGAAAATGTCTACGTATATTCTAAATCGTTATGTCAACCTAAGTATCGATATTTAAGCGAACTGTTATCATCGGTGAACGATGTAGGATATTTCGCTTTCTCGGATAACATGGAAGTGATTTCACCTGTCGACGCTCGACCCAACTCTATATTCATATTCGATGATGTTGCGTGTGACGATCAAGACGCTATGAGAGAGTACTTTTCGATGGGTAGACATTCGCACATCGATTGTTTTTACTTGTCACAATCGTACGCTAGAATACCGAAACATTTGATTCGTGATAACGTTAACCTAATGATACTATTTCAACAGGATGCAACCAATTTACGTCACATATACCATGATCATGTAAATGTTGACATGACATTCGATATGTTTCTCGAGTTGTGTGCAAAGTGTTGGCAGGCAAAATATGGATTCCTTGTTATAGACAAAGATAGCGGTCAAAATCGGGGTAGATATCGACGAGGATTTAATGAATTTGCTGTAATATCGTGAACGCATTCGCATGTTTAACATCGTTGGTGCAACATCGTACAACATGCAAACGATAAGAATGGGTAAACCGGTGGACGAACATGTTAAGAATGAGACGCTCGTTAAGGAGATAGCTAAGACCAGTGCTGCGATACGGAAGAAATATTTAACATTGAAGGTCGGAAAGATGGATGCTGACGCGGCATTGGAATCGAGCTTGCAACCGCTGGTGGACCCGTTGAAGCAGTTGGTTCAGAATACTGCGCCGTCACCACCACCACCATCATCATCATCATCATCATCACCTACATTGCAAACAACGTTTGATACATCGACATCGTCACCCACACGTTTGCAAGTTCCAACGTCCCCATCTAAGAAAAGGCTGCCGCTCAAACGAAAGGCAATGAAACGATTACGTCAAGAAAGCGGAACACCGATGCATACGGCACCGTTCCGAGCTGTTCGTTCAAAAAAGGTATGCATCGATCCGCGAACGAGTTCAACGTCTATTGCACGTCAACTATGTAGGAATGATGACAACGACAACAACAACGACAACGACAACGACATCAGTAACATCAACAACCACTACAACAATGAAGACAACTTAACATCGGTACGTCATGGTGACGTATTGGAAACATCGGTTCGAGATGTTATTCAGAATCCTGAAATTCATCGTGAGGCAAACGCTTATCTGGCGGAAAACCTCGGCCCTCTGGCGCGCGAGTACATACGTAATTTTTTCACTGACACATCGGGAATCATGGACAATGTATACGGTGTATATGTACACAATGATAGACTGATGCTCGGTAATTCAATATTCGACGTTGACAACGATGACTATGTTATTCTTAATGGAACACGATACAGGGGAACTCGCGGTCTCTATGAATTGATATTCAAACGAATACCCAACGAAACGTTGTACAACGAGGCTGATAAGCGTACATACCGGAGCATTTTAGTCTCGACGAATGCACATAAACGCAGTCATTCAACCTTGAAACCAATCTTGGGTAACAAGGGATACAAATATAAACATGTTATAGCACCGTTGTTCCCCAATATCGCTCGTCGAGGATACGGTCTTAAAAACAATGCAAACATTAATGAGCTACCGACAACCATGAACGTGACTGACAACGCGGTCGATTATGTTCATTGGAACGATCCCAACGAATTGGTAGATCGTCTCAGATTGCTGATTTCTTCGCAGACTGCCGGTCATACCGGACATGGTAACGAAATAGTCTCTATAATCGAGGAACTTCGCGAAGCTGGACTCATTCTACGTTAGCCTCTCATCGGTGATTGTACTATCGATACAAAATCATGTCAATCAATAAGTTCGGTGCACCATTAAAATCGAAGGAATCGAAAACAGACAAATTGTCTCCGTCATTTTTATCATCTGTGAGAAATTACGTTCGCAATAACACACTGTGCTTGGACGGTGAGTCATGGAATGCGCGCGGGAGAAAGATAACACACATATCGGATCCTACGGAAGCGAGCGACTTAGCCACGCTCTCGTACATTGATAATGTTTTTAAGAAACATGATGAAAGAATGTTAAGAAATGCATTGTGTCTGAAAACGAATAGCAACGTGACATCGTACGATGCTACAATGCACGTTCTTAGTAATGTCGCGGAACCAATAAAAGATAATGACGTAGCAACAAAGGTATACGTGGACAAACTAGTCCGTGAAAGAGTCATGGAAAATGCAAATAACCTCACATCCAATCGAGGAACTCTTCAAACAAAAAGAATCGATGCGGTAAAGGAACAGTTGTTATCGAGCATCGAAAGTTCGCTGGATGAGATGCAGACTGACATTGACAAAAAGATCCAAATGCAGCAAAGTCACATGGATGCATTATTTCTTAAATTAAAGCAAATCATGGATGAGAAAATTATGACGCAACAGCGACAGATCGATGAAAACAGCAAATTCATACGGATGCATTATTCCTTACTTTAAAGCACATCATGGATGAGAAAAAATTATGATGCAACAATGATAGATCGATGAAAATACCAATAGCGGCAATGATCCAAATGTGGTTAAACTTGAGACGCGAAGTGTTCATGTTTTGAAACGGTTAAGGAATATTGTCATAAATTGACTCGCCATTTGAACGATGCGGTGAAAACAATAAAAACTTACCATGCATACATGTTGTTTCGGCTACTGGAAAAAATATATATGTATTCTCGAGCGTGGTATGTCGATCAGTCATTGGACATGGCACGATGGATTCGGAAGTAGAAATTGCTATTACGGAAGTCGAAGAGAAAGAAATCGAGGAAACGAGTGATCGACGTATAAGATGTTTAAACTGTTTTATGGGCATATTAACTGCACTTTTACAATTTTTACGAGATGAGCAAGGAAAAATTAAAATTGGTGGATGAATTGCATGCTCCGGCGAGACGTAACTTTCCACGCAGACGTGTAATCGTGTGTGGATTCGATGATTTATGGCAAGCCGACATCGTTGATGTTCGTCTGTATGCAAAAGTGAATAAAGGTCATCCATATATTCTCACAGTTATCGATGTGTGCAGCAAATATGCATGGGCAGTCCCTGTAAAGAGCAAAAATGGGCCCGACGTAACGAAAGCGTTTCTCGCGATACTACGAAAGGATGGAAGAACGCCCAGAAATTTGCAAACTGATATGGGAAAGGAATTTTACAACAAACACTTCCAAACCTGTATGACGAAACATAACGTTAATCATTACTCGACGTATAGCATCATGAAAGCTTCGGTGGTAGAGCGGTTCAATCGCACGTTGAAGAATGCAATGTGGAAATCGTTCTCTTTGAATGGAACGTACCGCTGGATCGATATTCTGTCTACGTTGATGATGAATTACAACAGACCAAAACATCGAACCATTGGCATGCGTCCTATCGACGTTACGGCTGCTAATGCGAACAAACTTATGGCTACGGTGTACAGCAATACGAAGATCGCTGGACCAGCAAAGTTTAATATTGGTGATAAAGTACGCGTGAGCAAGTTCAAAACCGTTTTCGACAAAGGATACACCCCAAACTGGTCGACGGAGGTGTTTGAAATCATGAATGTGCAGCGAACGAACCCTGTCACGTATCTGCTGAAGGACTCGCGAGACGCACCCATCGCCGGAGGATTCTACGAACATGAGTTACATGGTACCGCACATCCGGATGTTCATCTAGTGGAGAAAGTGTTACGCAAGAAAGGAAATAAAATGTATGTAAAGTGGTTGGGATTCGATAATTCACACAACTCATGGATCGATAAAAGTGATGTAATTTGAGAATTTTTTTATTGAAATAAAAAATGTTTTTCTTTCATACAATGTTTTCTCATCCTTATTTACACTCATACCATTCACTCGTTTACATTTGGTTATAACAACATCAGTGTCATCGTCGTCATTGTTGACGTTGTTGTAGTTGTTGTAGTTGTTGTCGTTGTTGTCGTTGTTGTAGTTGTTGTCGTTGTTGTAGTTGTTGTCGTTGTTGTCGTTGTTACCGTTGTAGTTGTTGTCATCGTCGTCGTCGTCATCGTCGTTGTTGTCGTCGTTTCTTTGAAGCTCATTAATGCTATAATGTCCCCAAGGTAGCGTGCTCGTCGATTTCGGTAATAGATACCTTTTCGTATCGTACGGACTAAGAGCTAGTTTATTTTCACTCATGGTGTACACGGTATGTTGCACTGATTTTATCCGTTTCTGGCAAACAACTTTTTCTACATAATTATTGAGGCAATTTATATAATCATCGAATTCGATACTTTTTAGAGTAACATTTCTTTTTACACCTTTTGCTTTTCGCGTGCATCTATCTATACCATGTACACGTGTAGCATAAACTTTCGCTCTCAAGCCTACGAATTCTGTCATTATAGCACCATTATTCTCATCCTTCATTAGTCCCGGTACCTTTTTATTCATTCGCGGAATACCGTATGGGTTATCAATCGGATAATCGCTTGTGTCAAATCGATCGATATCCCGTTTCATTATGTGATACACATCCTCGCACGCGATCTCATAGATTAAACTATCGGTATCGGTGTATAACATTTTACAATAATTACTAAATTCAGGCAACATATAATCATAATGAAAACTATACAGGCATACTTTAGATATATCTAGAATACATGCACCTGCATATATAGGTTTCGTAAATTTTATCTGTAATTTTCGTAATTCTATAGCCATAAGATTTTCCGAAAAAATGCTACGGCTATGAAAATTTGGTTTTGATATGTACGCTTCCGCACCATACCTCCCGTCCCACTTTGTAATCAACTTTACATCTACATGATTTCTAACATTTTCCATCGTCTTTCCGAAAACTGCATTATTCATGAGTTTAAACAAATTTTTGGAAAATTCATTGGTAGCATGCATACGTAATCGAGTATTCAGATCTATATATCCACCTAGCCATTTACACTGTTGAAACTGTAGAACACGATGTATCTTGGTTAACTTTAAACCGTGTTTAAGACATTGTTGCAAATACATGTAATGTATGATGTATCGCTCTTTATCGCGAACCGTTGCCAATAACTTTCTGTCAGGTTTCGCGGAATGAGTTGGGCAAAACGGTAGGTCCGCGTGCATATCGTGCAGAGTGCAATCATATTCTAAATCTACTTCTAGCATATATCCCGTGGGTGCATCGCTGGTAACGGAATTCACATCGAACCCAGCGGTCTCTTGTTCGTCTAACCATCGAAATCCTCCATATGGCAAAGGCTGGGACATTGCCCAACCATACAAATTATTTACATCGAAATACATTAAATATGTGGAGGCTTTGGATGGATCGTACGATGGCAAGTACTTGTTGTTCGCGCGGGCATATCTGTGCGAACATTGGCTGAGACCGCCGCGAACTCCGCGTTCAAAGAACAACAGCATATCAATGTCGGTCAATAACTCCAGTTCGATATCGGTATGTTTCAACATTGCGTCCCACGTGAAACCAGGCAGTGTGTAGTAATGTGCGGGATCCAAATAATAGTTCGCGATGCAATCGGTGCGGAAATTTTCAAAAATGTCGGCTAACAACAATATGTCCACCTTCAAGTATAGATCACTGTATTCTCCCAATGTTTTTATGTTGAAACGCGACCAAACGGTACATGAATGCTGATAGTTCGACTCCGATATATGTTCATCGTACAACTTACTATAGAACATGTCGCGTGGCGGTATGCATGAATCTGCCAATTTTGAGTATGAGTCTACGTAATCGTACGGAAATACACCTTTACGCGTGAGAAGCTTAAAGTCGTCAATGGCAAGGTGTTTGTATTCGTTTCGTAGAATCTGTAATTTATCATCCGTCAGATAGGATGCCAACTTATCGAGGCCTGAATTTAAAAATTTAAAAGAATCAATGAAACGAAACTTTATGTCTTTCGTTCGATAATTTGATTCCAATGGTGTCATATGTTTAGTAAAAGATATGTATTTTTCTTTCGTTATTGGTAACAGATCGACAAGACCAGGGTACATGTTAGCGATCTCTTTGATTATAAAATGGGCATTGTGACGACTTCTCGCCACCCTTATCATTAAGAGTGCTGTGATGACGTTCTCACGCTACCCTTATCGCGGAATGCCCAGCGTCAGCGCCTAGACACCGCGGTCCAACCGTGGGACTGAGCGAGGTGGTCCCGAACCGCCTTCGCGGGGCAGCTTCACACTTCACTTCTCAATCAACTACCGTCTAGGAAAGTCGCCCTCCTCTTAATTAGTCTCGCTCAAATACAGTCTCTTACTCTCTCAACCAAACTTTTTATTCCGTCGGACCACCTACCATTTTCCCATCACAAATTGGTGGCAGCGGCTTTTTTGTCCCGCACATCCGAATAATTACATAAAAAAAAAGTATTAAATAAATAGCACCGCGCACACTAGAGTCAGTGAAAAGAAGACAGAAGAACAAAGGACAGCAATCACACGAAGGACAGACACACCTACATGCAACCCCTTGCATTCACACTGCTAATGTAAGTACAAAATTTATTTTAACAAATTTTACATACGCACTCTCGAAATTTGTTTGTAAAACTGTACAAAAATCGTTTAAACAAAACTATTCAAAATTCAACCCGTACGCTTATCGGATATTTTAAAAGACAAAAGTCCCCAACACATAAAAATGACAGAGAATATGTTAACTTTCCACGACGCGTACAATACAATTCCGTATTACGATGGTCATAATATTACCTATGAAACATTCGCAAACGCATGCAGACGAGTAAACGGAATGTTACAGGATTCCGAAAAAGGAAAATTCGCAAAAATCCTTCCGGCAAAACTAATAGGAGACGCGTTATCCATCATAGGAGACGAAAGAATCGCAACCTTAGAACAATTACTAGCAGAATTAAAACTTTTTAGTAAAACAACAGACATAATAGACCTTTCGAATAAATTAAATTCAAATTATCAGTCACATAATGAAACTGTAATAAAATATGCGGCACGAATAAAAGAAATAGCCCGACAAATTAGAAATAGATTAAACGAAACCATAGACGTCTCCACCCGGAAAATATACCTCGAAGAAAGACTTAGCGAAGAAAACGAAAGGATAAAGCGCGCGTTTATTAGAGGACTCCATAAAGACATTGCCATACAAATTATAACCTACGACCAACAAGACTTAGCAGACCTTATTAAACAAGCCATAGCAATCGAATACGAATTAGAAAAACGTACAGCACTACATGAAAATCACAGACCAAACACAGAACACACAACGACAAGAGTACGATTCATGGAACCGACACAAAAATACTGCGAATTCCACAAACGACCGGGACACGCGACATCAGAATGCACACGACTAGAACAACTTAGAAGACGCGACAGTTACACACGAAATAATTATCCGAGAGATAGATATTCACAATACAGAGACGACCCACGAGACAGATACTCCCGATACAGAGACGATTCACGCGACAGATATTCACAATACAGACACAATTCACGCGATAGATACTCACGATACAGAGACGATTCAAGAGACAGATATTCACAATACAGACATAATTCACGCGATAGATACCAACAATATAGAGACGATTCACGCGACAGATATTCAGAACACAGACAAAATTCACGCGACAGATACCAACAATACACAGACGATAGATATTCACGACACAGAGATAATTCACGCGACAATTACTCACGGTACAGAGACAACTCACGTGACAAATATTCACAAGACAGAAACGATTCACGCGACACACGTAGAGACAATTCACACGATAGACACAGAAATACTTCACGCGACAGGTATAGAAACAATTCAAGTAACAGCCGAAATAATTCACAAGACAGACAGAATCAGTACAGAACCAGATCAAGAGACAATAGCCCTTTTCACACACAATTAGACGACCAATTAAAAAACATGACACTTGCTTCGCGGGAAAACGCGACACGAAGCAATCCCGAAGAGCGTTAGAAACAACGATCAAACAAACAAAAATTTCACGCGGTCTTACGAACAAACACCAACCACCTGCAATATTCATAGAATCACCCGATTTACACAATACCGGAGCGACATTTTTTATAGACACAGGAGCCGAAATAAACTTAATAAAAATAGACAAAATTTCTAAAGACACAGTAATATCAGAAGACATTATATATGAACTTTCGGGAATCACAAGCGGCATAGTAAGAACATTAGGCATGTGCAAAATAAATTTTAGAGGAATTCCAACAGAATTTCACGTCGTATCAAATTCATATCCGATCGAAGAAGACGGTATATTAGGGAACGCATTTTTCAAACAAACAAATTCAGATATTTTATACTCCAAATCATGTATCCTGCTTGGTAACAGAAAAATTCCATTCACTCGAAATGAAACAATCTCAATTCCAGCTAGAGCTAAAGTACAAATATTCCTTAGATTAGAACCGACCGAGCTCCAAGAAGGCTACGTAGACAGAATTAATACAAACACTGGCCTTTATATCGGAAACGCACTCGTAACGAATCGGAACGGTATCGCCCACACACAAATAATAAACACCACCGCGTCAGCAATAAAATTTGAAGTCCCAACAGTAAAACTCCACGCAGTCAAAGAAATTTCAACACCTACGAATAAAGATTTAGAAAAGACCACCCATAAATTAAACGCAACAATCCGAACTATAAACGCGGAAACGGCAGAAGAACGTTTCGAAAAAGTAAAACCGTACCATCACGTAGAACATTTACACTAAGAAGAAAAACAGTACGTTTACAATTTAATGCGTGAATACTTACAATTATTTTACATTCCTGGAGATCAATTAGGCCATACTAACGTAACAAAACATAGAATCAGAACGACCGACGACAATCCTATAAATACAAAACAGTACCGCTATCCAGTAATTCACAAAAAGAAATTCAAAAACAAGTACAAGACTTACTCGAAAAAAAAATAATCCAACCTTCAATATCTCCATATAACTCACCAGTTTGGATAGTACCAAAAAAATCTGATACACAAAACAAAAAATGGCGAATGGTTATTGATTACAGAAAATTGAATGAAAAAACAATTAAAGACGCGTATCCATTACCAAATATTACAGAAATTCTAGATCAATTAGGCAAAGCACGTTACTTTTCGATTTTCGACCTGGCATCTGGCTTCCACCAGATAGAAATGCACCCGCTAGACAAACAAAAAACAGCCTTTTCAACAACTAACGGACATTATGAGTTTAATCGCATGCCATTCGGATTAAAAAATGCTCCCGCGACATTCCAAAGAGTTATGGACATCGTTCTGACAGGATTACAGGGAACCGATTTATTTGTATATCTCGATGATATTGTCATTTACGCGAACACACTCGATGAACATACAAAGAAATTCTATCGACTTGCGAACAGATTGATTGACGCCGGACTGACCTTACAGACAAACAAGTGCCAATTTTTAAGACGGGAAGTTACGTATTTAGGACATTCAATTACAGAGCACGGAGTAAAACCAAATTCGACAATAATTACTTCAGTAAAAAATTTCCCAGTTCCAAAAGATAAAAAGAATGTTCGACAATTTCTTGGTCTCGCTGCATACTACAGACGATTTATTCAAAATTATGCAAAAATCACAAAACCAATGACGAATTTATTACAAAAAACAACAGACTTCAAATGGACCGACGACGCACAGAATGCATTTGATTACATAAAGCAGAAAATTATGGAACGACCTATTCTACGTTATCCGGACTTCACAAAACCATTTACCGTAACAACCGACGCATCAGATTACGCTATAGGCGCAGTTCTCAGTCAGCAACACGAAGGATTCAATCACCCAATAGCATTTTACTCGGAAACTCTCGCGAAATCAGAACAATCATACGACCCAATGCGAAAAGAATTATTAGCCATGGTTAATTCACTAAAACACTTTCGACCATATTTATACGGACAGCATTTCACACTGGTAACCGACAACAGAGCATTAACATTTTTAAAAAACAAAGACAAACCCCCACAACAATTACAACGATGGCAAACTATACTAAATGACTACGATTTCGAAATCCGACACCAACCGGGAAAATTAAATGTAGTCGCAGACGCGCTATCTCGGAATCCAGCAAAAATTATGCCCATCAGGCCCAGAGAAAGTTCATCGGATACTTCGGAAAAACAGGAATCAAAAAAATTTTAACTATTTCACCAACCTAAAACACGTAGACGTTCAACTTCTGACGAATCCTCTGGAAACCCGGCACCGGACAAAATAATTCATGTACACGAAACAGAACCAGACACGAACTTAGAAACGGAATCATGTACCGACATAGACACAAATACAAATACAAACGTAAAATTAGAGACACCTTCACAACGTAGCGACCACGAGACACAAGAGGAGAGGACAGAAGTCAAAAACACCTCCGCAATTGACGACAGCAATTGCGAATCGTCACCTTCAGAAGACGAAACCGGACCGTCACACGGAAAAACGACCAGGAAACGCACAATTGACACATCGGACCAGGATACGGAAAAACAGACCAAACGCAAGATACCCAGGACACGTAAAAACTCCCAGAAAAATCGGGAAAATCAAGGGGAAAGAATAATAGAAAATCTGCGATACGCAGAAATACCCAGAAATCAATCAGCTGACGGAACATACGTCGAGCGCAGTTCAGACGCGACTTTTAAACGCACACCGGGACACAAGCATTCCGCAGACGCACACGTACACGCACACGTGCACGCCCACGGCGACACATTACCTGCAATGCCACACACACCGGTACAACAAAGTAGCAACGCTGTAGCTCAACACACAGACGGCACTCACATCACACTTACCGCTCCAACGGAAACTACGAGCACAGACGCACACACACGCGCACACGCTCACGTACACAGCGACATACCCGCTGTAACGCACACATTGGAGGAACAACGTGATAACGCCGCAGAATCCGATCACAGCTTGAAAACGAACAAACAACGACCAACAACGCAAAAATTAGAAAACCCCTCAAATTCAAAATCTATCATCGGAGAACAAAATATTGCACTACCATCCGTGCAACCAAATTTCAGGTCACCACCAAGTAAACACAAACACCCTGAAATACCAGACAGAAACAACAACGACGACACATTGCACTCTTCGCCGGAAATT
The DNA here is from genome assembly GCA_917499265.3 of Mimumesa dahlbomi. Taxonomy (NCBI): domain Eukaryota; kingdom Metazoa; phylum Arthropoda; class Insecta; order Hymenoptera; family Crabronidae; genus Mimumesa; species Mimumesa dahlbomi. The sequence goes on from OU824126.1 coordinate 895,348, forward strand.
GTACCTACTTTCCGATCACCTACACACACACAGCAAAACACAACAAACCTAACGGATACACCAGAACCACGACCAGGCACGTCAAAAAGGAACGACACATTTACAGAAACACCCGCACATTCAAAACATACCACTAACAATAAGTACAACGAAACTTGCGATACGGACAGTGACACTTACGACGAAACATACAAACCATCACAATATCAAAGAAAAAACATTAAAGTACCGACAAAATACCCTAAAACAAGAAGTACCAACATTACGGAAGACAAAGTAATTAACAATAATATAACAATCACACAACACCACCTTCTAGGAAAAAAAGACAATATCGCATATTTTATATCAGCTGACTGTGACACAAACACGGTAGTAACGGGAATTTTAACGGAAAAGAAGAAAATTAAACAACAAGAATTATTGCAGTGTAAACCACAAGTCGGAGAAATATTAGTCACACGTCGAGGAATAAAATGTTATTTCGGAATGGTTTGCAAACAAAATCATACAGATTCCGTAAGCTTAGAAACAGTAAAAAAATGCCTCACCACACTAATAGAAACATTACACAAACTTGAAATCACGTCCTGCACAATTTCTAAAGATCCTGGAATAACCGACTCATTCTTATGGACAAATATCAAAACTATCATCCGAATCCTCACATTAGAATCGAATATATCAATCACACTTTGTGAAGGAATTTTATCCGTTCCACACCAGGACGATAGTGTAAAAATTATAAAGGAATCACACGAATCTGCAATTGGAGGACATAAAGGAGTATCAAAAACCTATAACAGAATAGCATCCCAATATTATTGGAAAAACATGAAACAGGATATCCAAAAACATATTAAACATTGTTTCGACTGCCAAAAAAATAAATTAGTACGAGTAAAAGACAAAGCACCAATGATTATAACAGATTCACCAGCCGAACCATTTCTTAAAGTAGCCATAGACATCTGCGGACCTCTCAGGAAAACATTACGTGGACACGAATACATTTTAACAATAATGGACTTATTTAGCAAATTCGGCATCGCTGTTCCATTAAAACAACAAACATCGGTAGATGTAGCAAAAGCATTAGCCACAAAATTCATTTGTATATTCGGAGCACCACGTGCTATATTATCCGACCAAGGCAGAAATTTTATTTCCGAAACATTTAAAGAATTCACAAATCTTTTCCAAATTAAACATTATAAAACTTCAGCGTATCACCCACAGTCAAATGGAGCTCTCGAACGCAGTCACCACGGACTCGTTGAATATTTGAAACATTATACTAACGAACATAATGACTGGGACGAATGGTTAACATTCGAGACATTCTCATACAATACAAGCGTTCACGAAACAATTGGCATAACTCCATACGAACTCGTATTCGGTCAAAAAGCACGTACACCTTCCGAATTTCCACCATTAGAAATCTTACCGACATATGATGACTACTTAGTTAACTTGACCAAACAACTAAGACAGCTAAGACAGGAAGCATTCGCGAAACAGCTCAAATTTAAAGAACGCACAAAACGTTACTACGACCATCGAGTAAAAACACCAAATTTTCATCCTGGACAATTAGTATTTCTCATACGCGATCCAAAAACAAGCAAACTTCAAAGTAACTATATTGGCCCATTCGAAATAACAGAAATTCTGGACAAAAATAATGTTAAACTAAAAATTTCTAATAACAAAACAAAAATAGTACACGTAGATAAAGTCAAACTGGCATATGTTACAGATGCTACGCATCCGCGTTAAGCATGCAAGACGCACTAAGAATCGCACCACTAAACCGAAATCCCGGACTGTACTCGGAAACATTAGGAAAACTTAGAACACATCACACAACCTGGACACTTATAACATACATCAATACAGTTGGACTCACCGCACGAAGACTACAACTCACCAAAAATGTACATGCAACACAACAATATTGCCATTTATTTGAAACAGATTGCATGGTTACCACACAACTCGCGACAATAGAATCACGGCTTAAAACAATTCAAAACACTGAAAGTATATTACAAGAACTAATTCCGCATGTACAAGAAACTTTACCCAACAACCGAACAAAAAGAGCCCCATTAGATTTTATTGGCAAAATACAAAAAGCACTATTTGGAACCTTGGACGCAGAAGAAGGAGAACACATATACAACCTAATCAGCGCACTCGCAAACAATACTCAGACATTATCCGAAATAACACACAACCAAACCCACATAATAAAATCAAGCTTCAACATAACACGGACACAAATTACAACGTTGACAGACTTAGTTAAACGCAATATGAAACAAATGAACTCAGTACTTTCAAACATCCAAAAAGAAGAAAAAACACTACAAAATAACCAAGAAATAATTGGATACACAACACAAATTGACACAGATCTGGCAGAACTGGAACTAGATACAAATACGTTAATAGATGCTATCCTTTTCGCGAAGATAGGACAAATACACCCACAGATCCTAAATTCAAAACAAATTTTACTCAGCGCTCAGGAAATCCAAAAATCAAATCCTGATACAGAACTTCCAGTATCATTAGACACCGAATATATGGCAAACCTAATTCAAATATCCGACGTAACGATTTTCCACAAACGCGAAAAATTAATATACGTATTAAAAATTCCACTATTAGAATCCACACAATATAAACTATACCAGCACTTATCAATACCCGTGAGACAGCCGACAGTCAACAATCGCGCAAGATTTGCTTATATTAAACCAAACGTTCAATATACAGCAATATCCGAAGATTTCGAATACTATTTCAATATACAAAATTTAGGAACTTGTAAAGTACAAGGAACAATATACATTTGCAACCAAATCGAACCGATTCAACGCGTAAACGGCAATACAGAATGCGAAATTCAATTACTAACAAATCCACAATTTAATAATCTCGAATCGTGTGATATAAGACTCAGAACATTAAAACAAACCTATTGGTCTAGAGTTGGAAATAGTAATGTCTGGATATACGCCGCACCTAATAACGATAACTTACACATCCTTTGTAATAACCACGAGTCATACACCTCAATTATAAAAAACACCGGTACTCTAAAAATCAATCCAAACTGTAAAGGAAAAACAGAAACAGCAAAATTAATACCATTCACAAACATAGTCTCAATAAATGAATTAGCCTTTTCTCATACAACAATCCTAAATATCACAGAAATTATGCAGAAATCTATCGAACCAGCAAATTATTTAAATATCACACAAATCCTAGCGGAAACCGAAAAATTTACACAAACTCTAGAATCGAACAACCTAAACAACGACTTGACACATAACGAAATAGCACTGAAAACAGTAATCGCAAAAGCAAAAGACATTGCAAAAATGCACACCCTAAATCACAGACTCTCGACTTTAGAAACAATTTTTAAATTCACAGGACTTTCAATAGCCCCTTTGGCAATAATAACAGGAATCTGTTGGAAATTCTCAATCTTTGGCAACATATTTAATCTAAATAAACTACTCACCTGTTTAACCCGAAAGCGAAACAACCAAATATTAGAAGAAAACGTAGAACCGAACAAACCCCACAGAAACATAGTTGTCATCACGGACAACACACCGGAATATGAACACCAAATGATACCGTTGAGAACACTGTCACAACGCGAAATTAATATAATCCCGTAACAAATAAACAACGAAAGTAGACAGGCAAACAAATTTCGAAACACAAAATATCAATTCATTTTCACAATTATGCACACATCATATACCATACCACGCATTTCATTGGCAATCATCCCTTGCTTATTCCCGCTTCAGCTTATACTAAAAAAAAAGAGAGAGGAAAAAAAAATAACACAAAAAATGTCGAAAAGACACTCAGAACCGTGCCTCATGTGCGGTTGCCCCATTAATGGAAGAAATATAACAAGCCATACAAGAGAATGTTTTATCGAATACATGAAGCTGGCAATACAAGCAAATACCACTATACCATGTCCCATTTGTAAGGAAGAATTCCATACAACCGTAATGGTTGGTCACGTAAGCGAGTGCCTCCTGCAAACAAAACGGAACGCAGAAACGCAGACTGATGAAAAAGAAGTAAAAACGCCACACATAACACACTAAAACCACCTTCTTTCACCCAACTTAGCTAACCCCCCCCCCCCCCCCCTTATCATATTGCAATCACATTATACCCCGCTTATTTCAGCTTCAACCACTAACGGAAAAAATGGAAATACCCGTAAGATGCCTTTTATGCGATCACTACATAGTTGACAAGCCAATTGAAAAACATACAAAGGACTGTTACAACAAGCTGGTCCAAATAAGTGAGGTTGTGGACGCAGAAATGCCATGCTCCGGGTGCAATGAGACGTACCACGTCTCACGAATTTTGGAGCACATGGGCACTTGCATCCCGAACTGGCCCATAAGGATCCCACCATCAAACAATAAACAATAACAAATTCATCCACACCCACCTGCACTTCACACAAACCATACAAACATAATACATATAACAAATACATTTACACATACTCATTCTCTTATTACTTTTTATTGTTTTTTTTTAAATTTTAATTAAACTTATACCTACATATATTCATATATTCTACACATATATATTCATTTTTGTACTTTTATAATAACACATATTTTTATAATAAACAAATAATAATCAGAAGACAAGACTTTAATTTACAGACCGGACCTACAATTCCACCACAACTATCTTCTAAAATAACCACACTACGATTTACAAGACTATTTCAGGAAAATTTTAAACCAATAGCAAAATAACCCAGCCAAGCCTAAAAATTACCACACACGGAGAAGCGCAGACAACCGGATAACATGGCGAAAAAGACGATACCGAGGAAATTCAACAACATCAGACATTAAAAATAAGTAGGAAAGTCAAACATCGTCTAAATTGGTAAAACCATTCAATTTACTCAATATACTCCAAATGAACCTAAACATCATCCCCATAACAACCCACTAGCCACTAACAAGTAACACTAACAACAACAGAATTCTTACAGATACCAATTCAGAAGCAGATAAAATAACATAAAAGGCACAGATAAAAAAAAAAAAAACAGCGAGCTCCCGCCCGCTGTCAGCACACGCTACAGCCAGCGAGCTTCCGCCCGCTGTCAACACAAACACTACAACCAGCGAGCTACCGCTCGCAACAACCACACACAACCTAACAGAACAAGCTGCCGCTTGCCAGCGCTGACACAACACCCTACAACCCCATGAGCTATCGCTCATAAATATTGTTAACCCGCGAGCTACCGCTCGCCGACACCACACCACAACAATTTTGTAAAATTATTGTTAACCCGCGAGCTACCGCTCGCAGACGCCGCACCACAATAATTTAAGAAAATATTGTAAAATCGACGCAGGAGCGTCGACTTTCTTCGGCGGGGGAGTGTGACGACTTCTCGCCACCCTTATCATTAAGAGTGCTGTGATGACGTTCTCACGCTACCCTTATCGCGGAATGCCCAGCGTCAGCGCCTAGACACCGCGGTCCAACCGTGGGACCGAGCGAGGTGGTCCCGAACCGCCTTCGCGGGGCAGCTTCACACTTCACTTCTCAATCAACTACCGTCTAGGAAAGTCGCCCTCCTCTTAATTAGTCTCGCTCAAATACAGTCTCTTACTCTCTCAACCAAACTTTTTATTCCGTCGGACCACCTACCATTTTCCCATCACAGCATCGTATCCCGATAAATTATGAAACACTACCGGTACAACGTATGAATTTTGATAATTTAAATTGCACGAGTCGTGCGCGGCTCCTCTATAGTCACCTGTGAAATGACAATGATCGCGAACCTTCGTATCTGAAGCATTGATCGATTTTTCACAAATATGACATATGGTTGCTTGTCGATAATGCGATATTTGCTCTGTCGTCATTGGTTTCATGGGGACAACTTTGTCGAATATACACTTCAATCGTCTCGATATCCGGTGAAGTTCGTCAACGAACCATTCAATGCTTCCGGTTTCGTTGCGATACGAGTTATAGAAGAACAATGACTTATCGTAAGCGCAACTTACATAATAGCCTATGCTGAACGCGCGGTGTTGTTGGTACGCTATCAGTGATGACTTGGCACTGCGACCTTGCTGTTCCGGTGCAACGTCCTCCAGCGTACACTCCAAGTCAGCATAGATTACAAACGGTGCACGCTCCTTGAACGCGTGGTTCTTGAATCGTAAATACTTATCATCCTCCGATGGCAGTACTATTGCACACTCATTCACGCGTTTGCAATCTATTTCGTGTACGTCCAGTTTGCATTGCGTTGAGAAATAGTGTAAACATCTGTAATGGGAAAGATTGAAATATATGCAAATCATAAAGTACATAGGATAATCATGAAAATAACATACCGATCACAGATGTATTTCGCGTGTTGCTTTTTGCTCAATTGGCTTGAAACCAATCTCGACAAATTCTTGATGTATATGAAATGACGTTCGTTAGGATCCTTTCTGCTCACTAGCAACAATAAGTTGACATGTCTATCTCTTTTTCGCTCGGTGACCGAGAACGGAACGCATGCATTGTTGTCCCATGTGTAGACATTTATAGAAATATCATTAGTTTTTTCAAATTTTGGAATATCCTTCAGTGTCATTGGAAGTTGATGACCCTCGGTCCGAAGCAGAGTAGAATAATGAGGATACGAGGACATTCGAGTCACTTTTCCCGATGGTGTGCAAAGACCGGCGACAACAGACCAGAAGAAACATGCATGTCGTTGCATTCGATAGCTATGGTTGTTCTTTGCACGTATTGCCAAAGGTAACTGGGCAGCGTTACATCCGGCGTGCAGAGGTTGATATTTATTACAATTCACCACGAGATGTAATATTCGGCTCAATGCCCATCCGCTGTCACGCTCTTGAAACTCCTCCATCGCTGAAAGAATCGGTTCCACCACGTTTTCGCTATACCATCTACGTAGATTGGATGCAGCGAATAGTTCACAGTTGCGAGTGTTGAACGCTTTCACTTCCGTTTTGTCTTGCAATACAAATTCCGCTTCCAGAACTACGTTGACTTTCAAACATGAACGCAAAGTGCCCATGACACTTGTCACACGATTGATCACCATACGTCGTGCGTCTTTAAGAAATGTTCGTGGGTCTATATATGTTGCACATTGATCACTGCACCGGTCATAACACGAGCTTGAAACGCTGACTCTATATTCTGCCAAGCAAGTGATGATGATGATGCCCTCGATCCACAATCACCGCCGCCAATACGTATAAACCGTTTTTGCATCGATACATCAAGATTTCTCATCCGGCAAATAAGCATGGTCAAACGACGTTTTGCACCCACCGACAAATTATTACACTCCACGCTCATGTACTGTGCGATAATCGCTAAGCTGTCATCGAGCTGTTGCTTCCACACTCGATAATCAGACAGCGTAACAATATGCACGGATTGTGCTTTCAAATTTTTAGCCATCCTACACGCGATATCCATCGTGATGGTCTATCTTGCTAGTTTGCTGTGCACTAATCAGTGTACATGCATGATCAATCTTTTTAAGCACAGATTTTAACAACCGTTGACATTTTTTTTCTACTAAATGAAATCCTATCAGTGTCAACAAGGTCACCATGTTAAGACTGGCAGATGCAGATGTATCCTATGTCTTGTTTGTCCTGCCGCGTCAGCAAAATTATATTTTTTAAAATTTCGGCACGTGCAGATAAGTCAGCTACCATTTTTTTTTTCGACCAATTAAAAATGTAATTGGCCATATGTATCGGAATCTTCTACTTATCTCGGTTGTAGATAATCATCTTCATGCCTGCTGATGCTGCACACACATACACACACACACACACACACACACACACACACACACACACACACACACACCATTCGCGGCACTTTCCACCCCCACGACTCGAGAGTCCATACGTTCCAATAATTTGCAGATAAATCCGACAAATATGTTCAATGTCTTGCAGACAACGTTGAAACAATTTTAGTTTGAATATTTAAATACTTTGACCAATTTTGTACGCATTTAAATTGTGTAATTCTTGAAATCAACACTGACCAGTGTATCATATGTCCTGTTGTGTCAGCAAAATTTTGTTTTTTAAAGTTTGACACGTGTGGATGAGTCAACTAACATTTGTCCTATTAATTGAAATACTATATGCATCAGCAAGGTTACCGTGTTAAAATGCAAAACTGACCAATGTATCATATGTCCTGCTGCATCAGCAAATTTTGGGTTTTTTAAAAATCTTCACATTTGCCGATAAGAATACTTTGACCAATTTTATACGCATTTAAATTGTGTAATTCTTGAAATCAACACTGACCAGTGTATCATATGTCCTGTTGTGTCAGCAAAATTTTGTTTTTTAAACTTTGACATGTGTGGATGAGTCAACTAACATTTGTCCTATTAATTGAAATACTATATGCATCAACAAGGTCACCATGTTAAAATGCAAAATTTACCAATGTATCATATGTCCTGCTGCATCAGCAAATTTTGGGTTTTTTTCTGCATGCTCGCCAAATAGTATGATTACATCTACCCCCCTCCCCCGCGCGAGAATTGCTTGTGCTATAACATGATATCTACACCCCCCCTCCCCCCCAAAAAAGATGCTTATGCTAGAACATGATATCTACACCCCCCCCCCTTAAAAAAATGCTTGTGCTATAACATGATATCTATACCCCCCCCCCCCCATTGCGCATGCTATTGTATGACATCTCCCCCCCGCGAAAAAAACGCTCGTCCAAGAGCACGATGTCCCCCCCCCTCCGGAAAAAACGCTCGTCCAAGAGTACGATGTCCCCCCCCCCCCCCGAAAAACGCTCGTAGAAGAGTACGATGTCCCCCCTCGGATTTATACCCCTCACCCCCCCCCTCACCTATGCCCCAGAACCGGCCCATTATAGCTACTAAGGGCCCTACAAAATAAAAAAAAGAATTGCACCCGCAACATATCTATTAGAAAAAATAGACAAACATACAGAAAGAGGGATGTTCCATGCAAATAATTTACGGAAATATAATTCGTCGACTAATCCAGATTATCCGGTGCCGAAATCCAAAACAAAGGAGATCGCAACGGTAATCCGGCTAACGACACATGTTCGCGCGACTGCTCGCGCCAGCTTGCGGCAGCAAGCAGCCGCTCGCGCGAACCCTTTGGATAGCGAGTGCGCGTCAGCGCTAGGAGATAGCGCAGCGCTAGACGTGACGTCACTCCGTCCAGAGGTCGCCCCCGCCTCCCGTGCCGGCGGAAATCATATGTAAATCACGTCACTCTCGTCACGGATCGTTTACTGTAAACACCTGACTGCGTCACGGCCCTCGCCAACACGTGCTTTTTCTTTCGCGCCTTCGCGACCTACCGCAATTTCATTCCTCGTTTCGGCCCTCGCCAACGAGTCGATTCTAATTAAGTTAACGGACTGGGCTTATCCCTTTTTAGAGTTAAGATCTAGTGTTTATTTAGTGTTTAAGTGTTATTTTATCGTACAAAATACATTGTTCGTGCGGTAGAAAAGTGTTCCTTATCTACGCCCCGACGAGCGAATCCATTCCTTTTCCTCATAATCGGAACGCCTTAGTTCGCGAATAAACATTGGTCCTTCGAGCCGGATACAACTCTCGTCCCTCGTGGGTGTAGTTTTGTGACCTTTTGAGTTTGTGGTGTTTCTTTTCGCTTCTCGTCGTCTCAGAACCTGGACCACACGCGGCCAAGATGGAATCCCTACTCCTGCAACAGGAAGGCAACATGAGGGCAGTATTCCGCACAGTGGAGAATTTTAAAAAACTGGGAAAGGAGAAATTCACGATTGCCACGGTGGAGAGCAGAAGAGCGCTTTTGGAGCAGCGGTGGCAAAATGTGCGCGAGACGGATCTCCAGATTCGCCTCAACGCGTCCGCGTCTGATCACTCGAATCAGCCGTATTTCCAGGCGGACCATTTCACTATGGCTGAGGACGCATATTTCGAAGCGACGGACCTCTTTGCCAATCTCCTAGAGGAGCTCCGAGCCGCCCGAGGTTCAGATCGCACCTCAGTCGCGTCTGCGTCGACTCACGACGACACGCCCGCCATGCCGCAGCTGCCGGCAATCCCGCTTCCGCGTTTCTCCGGTTCTTTCCTGGAATGGCAAGGGTTTGCGGATTTATTTGAGGACTTGGTGATAAAGCGCGCGGGCCTCACTGACACCCAGCGCATCTACTACCTCAAGGGCTGTTTGGATGGTCAGGCCTACCAGCTCGTGAGCCAGATTCCCAGTACCAGAGCGAACTTCTCCGCGGTCTGGGAATCTTTGCGTGAACGTTTCGAGAACAAACGCGTCGTGGTAGCCAGCCTGGTGAATCGCCTTCTTCTCCAACCGACGGTCGGGCGCGACGTGCACTCAGATCTCGTGCGTCTTCAAGAGACCACGCGGCAGTGTCTCTCCACGCTGGCCAACCTTGGGCGCCCTACTACTTCCTGGGACGACCTGCTCGTCCATCTTATCCTCCAGAAGTTGGACCAGCGCACACGAGAGAAGTGGGAGACGTCGTTGGGTGCCAGCCGTGAGGTGCCCACGTTTGAGCAGCTGGAACGGTTCCTCGAGACCCGCATAGAGGCGCTCGGCGCCGTACAACAGAGTCGCGATCTCCATACCCCGCTCGCGCCAACAGTCAGCTCCAGGGTCCAACGTGCCTCCTCTCTCCGGGCCGCGACCACCACACATGGCGACGCTCCCTGTGTTGCATGCCGAGGAAAGCACCCATTATATCGCTGCAACAAGTTCAAGGGGTTAAATTATGCCAAGCGTCTGCAGATGGTGCGAGAAAGTGGCAGGTGCATAAACTGCTTGCGTCCGGGCCACACCGCGGCGGCCTGCCCGTCGCAGTTCACTTGCGGCCGGTGCGGGAAGCATCACCACACGCTTCTTCACCCGGAGGCTCCCCGCAGCCAGGAGCGGGTAAGTTCGGAAGCTGCATCGAGGGTACCGTCACCAGAGGGCGGTCGCTCACCAATGGCCGAAAGCGCGCTCTTCGCTTCCCGAACCACGACCGAACGCAACCCGAACGTGCTGCTGGCTACTGCGATGGTACGGGTGAACTCTGGAAACGGTCGCAGCGCAGTCGTCCGGGCGTTGCTTGACCAGGGATCCGAGGCCACATTTATGAGTGAGTCGCTCGCGCAAACCTTGCGCGCACCGCGGTCTCGTGCCGTCACCCGAGTAACGGGAGTTGGCAACTCCGTGGTTGGGACGGCGCGCACGAGGGTCTCACTCCGCCTGACGAGCGTGGCCAATGCTGCGGATGCCGTTGCTGTGTCGGCCCTGGTCCTTCCGAAGCTGTCAGAATTCTGCCCGCGAAGTCTATCGGCCGACTCCCAGTGGCCACACCTTCTGGGGCTGCAGCTGGCGGATCCACTCCCACATCGACAACGGGCTGTAGAGCTCATCATCGGAGCTGACGTATATGGGGCGCTGCTACGACCGGGCCTTCTTCAGGCGGGCGCGAATGCTCCGGTGGCACAGAATACCATTCTCGGTTGGGTGTTGTCGGGACCAACCGGGGGCGCCCACTTGTCGTCCAGCCATTCCGTCACTTCGGCCCATTGTTCTGTCCAGGAGGACTTGAGTGCGACACTCCGCGCCTTCTGGGAGGTGGAAGAGCTGGTGGACCAGCCCATATGGACTCCGGCTGAACAGGCGTGCGAACGCCACTTCACGGAGACCCATCATCGCCAACACGACGGGCGCTACGTGGTGCGCCTCCCGTTCAAAGGGGAGCAACCCATTCTGGTTGGGGAGTCACTAGGCCGTGCAGCCGCTCTCCTCAGGAAGGTTGAGCAACGACTCTCCCGGAACAACGAGCTCGCCCGGTCGTACTGCCACTTCCTGGAGGAGTACGAGGCTTTAGGACACATGCGGAGAGTAACTATGCCTATCCCGCGGGGCACGGTGCGGGTGTACCTACCGCATCATCCGGTCTTCAAGGCAACCGACCCTGGCGCGAAGCTCCGGGTAGTTTTCAATGCCTCGAGCGCCACCACCAACGGGTCGTCCTTGAACGACCACCTGCTCGTGGGTCCTAAACTCCAGGCGGACATCGTGGCGGTAATTCTGCGCTGGCGACTCTTCCGCCACGTCTACAAGGCTGATATTGTCAAGATGTTCCGCCAAATCTTGATCGACCCCAGGGATGTGGACCACCAGCGGATACTCTGGAGGAGTGGGCCGTCGGAAGAGATAACGCCATACCAACTTCTCACGGTAACATACGGCACCGCCTCAGCCCCGTTCCTCGCGAACCGGGTACTTCAGCAGCTCGCACAGGACGACGGTGACCGCTTCCCTCGAGCCAAGCGCATTCTAGAGCGCCACTTCTACGTGGACGACGCTCTGTTCGGGGGCGAGACACTGGAGGAGGCCAGGTGTTGCCGCCTAGAATTAAATAGTATGTTACAGGGTGCCGGGTTCACACTGAGCAAGTGGGCTACCAGCTCCCCGGAACTGCTCATGGAGAACGACGCAAGGAGCGGTGCGGAGATCCACCTACCTTCGGAGAATCCGGACTCCCCTCTGGCTGTCCTGGGCGTGCTCTGGGATCCGATTTCCGACGCATTTCGATTCCGCTGCCAGATGCCTACAGCCCCGTCCACGAAGAGAGGGATACTGAGCACGGTGGCCAAGCTATATGTTCCCTTAGGCTGGCTTTCGCCCGTGCTAGTGGTGGCAAAGGTTATGTTGCAGGATCTTTGGCTGCTAAAGGTGGACTGGGATGACACCCTCCCCGCCACTGTCGCTCGCCGTTGGCAAGAGTTCACCGCTAACTTCAACTTGCTACAAGAGGTTAGGGTTCCTCGCTGGCTGCACACGTCCCCGCAGGGCAGTGTGCAACTGCACGGGTTCTGTGACGCTTCCAACCACGCTTACGCGGCGGTGGTGTACACACGCACGACCACGGCTTCCGGACAGGTCTCCACCTCTTTGCTGGTCGCCAAGACCAAAGTGGCACCGGTTAAGACCTTGAGTGTGCCTCGTCTGGAACTTTGTGGAGCCGCACTCCTCGTGAAACTATTGAAGAAGGTATTGGCGCAGGGAGATTTCACCCAGGCTCAAGTGTTCACCTGGACTGACTCCACCGTCGTACTGGCGTGGCTGAGCCGCCATCCCTCAGCATGGCAGTGTTTTGTGGCCAACCGGGTGTCATTAATTCTGGACACCTTACCGGATGCCTCCTGGCGCCACGTATCATCGGAGGACAACCCAGCGGACCCGGCCTCCCGTGGCGTGTCTCCCCAGGATCTTCTTGCGTCAAAGTTGTGGTGGAATGGGCCCCCCTGGCTGAGGTGCCCCAGGGAGATGTGGCCGTCAGCTGTCACGGGGTCACCTAACCTCAAAGTCCCGGAGGCACGCCTACGAGCCGCTCAGACCAAGCCAGAGTCTGACCTGGAGCCCTTGGAGCACGTCACGAGCCGGTTCTCCTCCTGGCCTCGTCTACTGCGGGTCACGTCTCAATTGTTCCGGTTCTGCGTTCTTGCACGGCATCGCGGAACTAAAACCACCACCACCACAGAAGATAAGCACTCCACCATAGGGGCCGACTCCATCACCAGGGCCAGGATAGCATGGCTCCACTACCTGCAGCGACTGCACTTCGCTGCAGACATTACTGCTCTTAAAAAACAAAGGGGTCTACCTGTGGCCAGCAGATTACGGTCCCTGGCTCCTTTCCTCGACGACTCTGGGCTTCTGCGAGTGGGAGGTAGGCTATCCCATGCCCCTCTCCCGTATGACGAGAAGCACCCCGTGCTCCTCCCTCGTCATCACGTATCGGAGCTCATCGTTCAGCAAGCCCACGAGCAGGCTTTACATGGGGGACCGCAGCTTACTACTCGGGTGCTCCGCCAGTCCTACTGGCTCTTGGACGCCCGCAACACTGTGAAGAAGGTGCTCTTCCGCTGTGTCCGCTGCACCCGTCATCGAGCGGCCACACCCCAGCAGATCATGGGGGATCTGCCTTCCGCTCGGGTCACACCAGCGCGCCCGTTCACCCAGACAGGCGTGGACTACGCTGGACCGGTTCCGGTCCGTCTTGCGAAGGGCCGCGGCCACAAGTCGCACAAGGCTTACATCGCCCTCTTCGCCTGCCTCGCTACCCGGGCGGTCCACCTGGAGTTGGTCTCCGACTACACCACGTCGGCTTTCCTGGCCGCCCTCCAACGATTCATCGCTCGCCGGGGACGACCAGCGGTGCTTCACAGCGACCATGGGACCAACTTCGTGGGTGCAGACCGCGAGCTTCGTCGAGCTTACCACCAGGCAGCGAGTAGCGACGACGTGGCCGGATACCTGTCCAACTCGGAGATCACCTGGCGCTACATCCCACCAGCAGCTCCTCACTTCGGCGGCCTTTGGGAGGCAGGGGTAAAAAGAGTTAAATACCACCTTAAGCGTGTTTCAGGTGACCATACTCTCACGTTCGAGGAACTCACCACGCTCCTCTGTCTCGTGGAGGCCTGCCTCAACTCGAGGCCTCTCTCCGCCGCATCGACGCAGCCCGACGACCTGGCCTGCCTCACTCCGGGGCATTTCCTCATCGGAGGTCCTCTCCTGGGAGCGCCGGAGCTTTCCACGCCGAACTCGGCAGAAACGCTTCTCACTCGATGGCAGCTTGTGCGGCGCTTGCAGGAGAACTTCTGGAAGCGATGGCGGCAGGAGTATCTCCAGGAGCTGCAGCAGCGAAATAAATGGCAGCAATCGCAGAGGAACGTGGAGGTCGGCGACCTCGTACTGCTTCGGACCCCGTCTCCTCCTGCACAATGGCCGCTTGGGCGCATCGTGGGCTGCTCGCCGGGTCAAGATGGCCGTACACGCGTAGTAGACGTGAGGACTGCATCAGGTACGTTTTCACGGCCTATTACGCAGTTATGCCTGCTCCCTGCAGCTACGACCAGCGAGTAGACCCACTGCGCCGGCGCGCCTCGGGCTGGCGAGCCAAAGCGACGGTTCGGATTGGCTGTCGGATAAGATCGACGCGCCAGCCAACCAGGATCGTCGTATCATCGATGTATCGACCGCCGTATCGATCCGCTACGCAGTCATCAATGCCCCCTGCGGCGCCTGCACCGGATCACGGCGGGCGGCACCACCATCGCGCCATTCACTGGCACTTCACACCAGTTCATTCACGAGACACATGCGCAACAAGGATGTTCGTCGCTGCGCGACGAGGCGGGCGGTATGTTCGCGCGACTGCTCGCGCCAGCTTGCGGCAGCAAGCAGCCGCTCGCGCGAACCCTTTGGATAGCGAGTGCGCGTCAGCGCTAGGAGATAGCGCAGCGCTAGACGTGACGTCACTCCGTCCAGAGGTCGCCCCCGCCTCCCGTGCCGGCGGAAATCATATGTAAATCACGTCACTCTCGTCACGGATCGTTTACTGTAAACACCTGACTACGTCACGGCCCTCGCCAACACGTGCTTTTTCTTTCGCGCCTTCGCAACCTACCGCAATTTCATTCCTCGTTTCGGCCCTCGCCAACGAGTCGATTCTAATTAAGTTAACGGACTGGGCTTATCCCTTATTTTGTGTTTAGAAATAAGTGTGTAGTCATAGTGATTAAGTTCCTTGTGAAATACATTGTTTTGTGCGGAACCATAGTTTATTTCGGCACCCCGACGAGACATATCCAAGCGCATCCCTCGTATTCGAAACTCCTCAGTTCGCGAATAAACAACACATATATAAACACGCAAGAACGAGGTACCTGTAATCTAAGGTTTTCGGACTAACAGTGAATTCGTGAAGAAAGTGCAAAGAAGAGTGAAGAAATGAAGACTGATAAAGCGACCCAAGTTGAAGAATCGGGATTCAGGCGGACAATCGGGACTCAAACAGGTGCCGCCGGCATGTGGGAGCCGATAGGGATAAAAGGAAGGCCCAAAAAGTGTGGAGGAGCATGGAAGGAGGGCAATGGAAAGTTCCTACAAGGTAGAGGAGTCCAATGCAAAACAAGAGGGAAGCTTGTAAGAGGACAGGAGACCCAAACGAATGCGACGGTCCTCCAGATAAAAAAGGAGAAGGTCCTTAAAACCAAATTACGCGGGGTCAACAAAATCCTATAAGAAATGCGCGAGGAAAGAAAAAAACATGAGGAACAACGCAGACGAAAAGACGAAGAATGGCGTCCCCACATTTGGGAACGTCGTAATTATGAGATTTTCCTAGAATTCAATAAAAAATGGGCAGAAATGCAAGAAATCGAACAGCAGAGAAACGGAGAAGATAATTTCACCGAAGGCTAAACGGTGTCGCAGAGGTGTCCACAGGAGGACCCAATCAGAAGCCTAATCATCCATAAGATCAGAAGGAGTGGCAAGGAAGAGCTTCCTCGAGCGTTACGCTCGCCGCATCGTCGTTTGCATTCGTCGGCGCTTAATTCTCGAGAAAGGATATTGTCAGCAGTAAAATTCTGATGAGAAGGAACGTGTCCACGGTGGTCCCGCTTCCCTCCCCGGGCGAGGGTAGATTCTCCTCGGTGGTTCGGAATTGAGTAGACGCGCCGCGATACGCGCAACAGCCTGCGTTATCGGGAAGTCGGGCCGTTAACCCGAAACCGCGTTCCGCCTGCGAACAGTGAGAAGAGAGAAGAGAGAAACGACGTTTTATACGAGTTTCGTCGAAAGAAAACACGAGATAAAGCAAGTTTTTTGTTCCCTTGGAAACAGTTGGCAGTGTGTACGAGTCGAGAGTAAGAAACTAGCGTCTCCCGTTGCTCGTGCGGTATCGGCTGTGAGCGGTGTCAAGAGAGGTTACGTTCGAAAAATCGGCGGTTATCAAAAACGCTGAGCTTCGATCGAGGTCGAAAGAAAGGTCGAATCGGTTGACGTGTTGCTACACGTCCGAGCACGAGCAGGTTCGGGGAACTAGATTCCAGCAAGGGCTCGAGGTAGCGGGGAAAGAAATCAAACCAAAAGGAGAGACGCACGAGGAGAAAAAGAAGGGGAACACTGGTGACCGGTAGCTCGATTCTCATTAGGTCAACGATCCAGCCGGTAGTTTCTGTACGTAGTCGCTCGGTTACCTCCTCCCTAGCCACCTGCGGACGAGTCGTCGATACGACACAGGTTCGGTATTCGCGGACGTATTCGTGGCGATAAGTGCGTTTCACAAGGAGTCGAGTCGAGTCGAGCCGAGTCGAGCCGCGTCGAGCCGCGTCGAGCCGCGTCGGGAGTGAAAAGGCGGTCGCTCGGTACGCCGTCGTGGCTGCCTTCACCGCCAGTGGAATAATGCCGATCGTGCCTTAACGGTATGTACGTTACTCGTACCTTCCTTCGTTCCCTTCAGTGTCGAAGCCCCAGGAAAAATGATAGTAGGTCTCGAGTAATCGCGCGGTAATCGTCGAGTGTCGCGTCACGCGTGTTATCCCAGTTTCCACGTACGTATATTACCTACATGGGGCGTGCTCCGGTGTGTTTCTAACCGAGGTAAAATATCTCCGGTGCATCGTTGTGGACCGTTACTTTTATCGATACTGTAGCGTAGCATGGAAAGCAGGATGTACATCAGCAACGAACCACAGAAGCGTACGGGACTGGGATCCAGCAGAAGAGGAGGGCACAGGACGGAACGACGGGACCATCAATAGGACAGCAAACGGTAGCAGTCAACGAAGAAGATCGTCCATCCTGGAGAAGGACCGCCCAGGAGTGTCAGATCTGAGGGGGCGTTGAGACGGTAGCGCGCCACTGAGGGCCTAGGTCGTTAGTCCCGAAAACGAATAAATAAACAGAGGTACGCGGAATAACAAGTACGGTTACGTAATAACAGCCATATAGAAAAACGCATAAATTATGATTCGTCTATTTAAAAATAAATGCGTATGATTGGATTAGCCTCCGAGAGGGTTAAGTATAAAAGACGCGACACAGTGCTCCGCGATGGGTATTATCACATTACTACGTTATATTACATTACATTATTATCACGTCTACCTTCGCGTTTCTTTTACTGGAATTCCGATTTAGTCTGATGTAATACAATTGTCTACTGCGTTTGTCTGAAACATACGGCCCGGGCATATTCAAGACGCGAGTAGGCGAATATCGAAAGGATTTTAGAACGTAAGATAGAATTAGGAGGCGTGAACGTGTGAGTGATAGAGAGTGTATGTGCTTAATCCTAAGAAGAATACCGAAAACCCAAAAATCCGAGGAGTAACCCTCAGGCGCTTAGTCTGAGACTATCTCAAGGATTATCCCACCAAAAACTTATAGGAGTAACCCCACGACAATTTAGAGCGTGGACTATCTCAATGAGGAAACCCCGTTCGAGAGGAGTAACCCCACGACATCTTAGAACGTGGATTATCTCAATTGAACGTCCCCTCACTCCACGAAACCTGTCCATAACGAGTACCAGCTGGACAATCAGAGCCAGACCCTGATCTCAAATTCTTTCGCTAATTTCCCAAAAACTGAGCAACTGCATGGGAACGAGAACAGTATTATTTCGAGATTAGGCATTTAAAGCCATAAATAGATTAAGACGAGTGTGAGTGAGACGGGTGGTGACAACGAGTGTGAGAGAGACAAAGTGTAAACACGGCGAGCGATCAGCTGTGCGACAGAGTGTGTGTGTGCGAGTGAGAGTGTCCGCGAATAACTTTAAGAGATAGATTAGGACAATTTTTGTGTGTACGTATGGCGGTAGAATAGGAAATTAGATTTAAGAGGATATGTCAGAATAAGATCGCGTGAATTGTATGGAAGAGTGCAGGAGTGCGTGATAGAATAGGCCACGTAAGGACTTGTATAGTTAGTTATTAAGAAAATATGAATAAATTTCATGTTTAGCGTTACAAGTTTCCAAGATTCTTTATCGACCTGCCCCGAACCTATTTTTAAGTAAGGTCCTTCCTCGTGGACAGTGGTCTTCAGCAGGAAGTACCGTTACAGACCCGCACTATTAAAAACAATAGCACGAAGCATGACTTGACAGTCAGCCGACAAACAAGGCATATCATTTGTCAACTTACTTGATGAAGCCGCTCTTCAAGAAATCGCCGCCTCCACATGGACACGTCTATGGGGATGGTTCACAGGTTTCGGCACACTCAGCGCCGGAATGCTTGGCATATGGATGTCAGCCAAGTTGATAAAATTTACTCTTGATACCGCCCTTCATGGATACGCACTACACAGAATTTACGGATGGTGTTACCATTTAATCGGATCAATCTGGGACAGTGTTACAAGCGTACTACTACATTTGAGCACCGAGCAAAACAATTCGATACGAGAAATTAATCACGAGCAAACAGTCCACAAAAATTCAAACGAAGTTGAAAGACTAACCGAAACCGAAGTTCAAGTTACAACGACAGACATGGAGCAGCCAACAACCTCTTCCGATAGTTCGAACACTACGAAGATTTACCCAGAACTGACCATGGATACGCAGAAATCTCCCCACCACGTGTACTTCACGAAAATTGAGTGAGTACCTCATTCCCACTAATAGCCTCGCGCGCATCCCCACTCCTTCTACCTTGCGCGAATCCCGAGCGTTCCCGCCGAACACACCACTTCTCGCCCCTCCCAAACGGCTAGACCATGCACGTGTACCTATCCGAAAATACCGCAAGTATACCAGCAAACGTACAAACAAATTCCTTACCGTTAAAACTATCGACAAACATCTTACGATATAAATCCCTTCAAAAAAAAAAATCTTCTTGCACTCCCAAGAAGAAAACAAATAAAAACTTCTTACGGACAGCCTTGCTGCGTAAGCCCCACTCTCGGAGATGTATACATACTCTCCAGTCCCAACTCGGACATATTATGCCATGCTTATGCATGAGCCCTATATTTTATTTGCACTGTATTCTATATCCTACTATAATACCTTACGGGCAGCGTTACTGCGTAAGCCCCACCCGCGGAGAAATTCAATCTCCAGTCCCTGAAAACAGACACACCGCTATATAATATGTACGTTAAAATTCTTCTTATTCTCTTTATAATCTACGGGCAGCCTTGCTGCGTAAGCCCCACTCGTGGAGAAAAATTTAATCTCCAGTGCAATAGCACACCTTACAAAATAATCATTCGAATTTAATACTATATCTTATTCTCTCTATAAGCTACGGGCAGCCTTGCTGCGTAAGCCCTACTCGTGGAGGAAAATTTAATCTCCAGTACAACCGCACACCCTGTAAAATAATTCCAAGTTCTATATCTTATTTCTTAATATCTTACGGGTAGCTTTACTGCGTAAACCCCACTCGAAAATATACTATTCTTCATACTACGTAAGCACATATCTACATACATCCTCTATCAATCTAAACTATTCTTTATATCTTATATCTTACAGGCAATATTATTGCGTCAGCCCAATTTATTTTCTAAGAAGCTACATAAATATAATCCCTAATCCTAAGATAAACATGCACTATTCAACTACTATTTTTATTCTATATCTTATCCTTCGTATCACATAAATCTTATATTAAAACATTCCAAGAATTATATTCTTAAACTAACCTTATCACATATGTCTCAACAACCTGTCAAATAAACCTAGCTATTTAACTCCGGAAATAAATCATTTCACGGACAGTCTAATCTTTCGACCATGCGGGTCAAATACCCGATACCTTGCTTTAAAATTGATAAGCAATGCTATACCCTTTACTTCAAAGACGTTTTATCTTCTTAAGCCCCGGGAAGAAAATAACTTCCATGAATCTCCTACTCAGTTACGCAATCTAATATCATTGACGCCAGCCGAAAGTCAATCTAATCTCAGATAACCGTGTTATCACACCCGAAATTATGGCCACACAAGTAATCCCCACCGAGCTTCATGCTCCAAAATCCGTATAAATAATCGACCCTACGAGGACCAGCACACCATTCGAAAGTCTGAAGTATCACCGAACAGAAGAATCAAGTTCACACTCACCTGTCATCGACATGGAAATCGCCCCAGTCTGGGTCCGCCAAAACGCCGAGTTCATCACAGCGATCATGAGCACCAGCTTCATTCTACAACGGCAACTCCAACCCACCAACCCATCGAGCGAATATTTGCCGATGCGATCAGCACCGCCTCAATACGCCGTGCCGAACAAAATTCAGCCGCCGACGCATAACGCGCCGACCGAGCCATCAAGTGACGGAGTGGAAAACAAGCCTCGAAAAGAATCCACGACGACAGACTTGGAGTTCACCGATCCAGGTACCGCAGAAGCTCTAGAAGATGCAGCAGATCTATTCCTACGCATCATCGGCTCTCCGCCTACGAAGGACAAGGAGACGCAAACCCCTGGACATCAATCGCCAATTATCGAGGTAACAGACGACTTTTCCGATCAGTATTCGAGGAGGACCTCGAACTTCCCCAACAGCGGGGGTGTAACGACCCTCGATCGTCTAAAGATTCTCGTCCAACTCACCCCGAGCATCATTCACCGATAGAAGACTCACCGTTAGATTTATCCAACCAGCGGCCGCTCTTTCCTTTCGGACCATCGCGTACCGCGTCGTCCTCCAGCGTGTCCCGCAGCACCGGTAGCAACCGCGCCAATCTCCGTTCTACGAATGAAGATGGAAGTCATGAATTTGCATCCGGAGAATATTCTTCCCAACCGACTACGCCCTCTCCCTCACCGACGCCAGCGTCGAGATTAACAGAATAAAATTTCGAGAATCGCCCAATTACTCACCAGCCGTATGATTATTCTCCCCGTACGAGACCAATCTCAATTCAACCATCGTACATGCGCGCGCCATTTCCAAGCCATACTTTCCTCCTGCACCGTATTATTACGCGGAGACTCTTCCTCCTCCGCCATCTCGTCCATTGGACCAAGAGCTGGAACAATTTAGAAGAGGATCACCAGAAACGCCAGACACATCAGAAGCCGTCACTCGTTCACCTTCGCCAGTACATCCAGCAACAGTATGCTGTTGTTTCAGTCAAAGGATAGATCTCGACCAAACCGCGGATAGTATAATTTGCCGTCGACCTGCACCGCAGCGCCGATCCTCAACCCCGTATCCCCGACGTATGTAAGTGATAACCGAAAGCTATTTCTTTATTTATCATTATATGTTTGAGATTGGTGCGTGTTCGCACTTCACGCCTGCAGCGGCACCAACACGCTCGCGCCAATCGCGGGCATTCGCGCCAAACGGCAGCGCCATCCAATGTCAGCAATGTCCGGAAATGACGCGGGTGGTTGGTGGCCTCGTAATTGGCTAATTGTACCTCACGATCCTTCTGGAATAATCGCGAATCTCCAGCGAACATTGCCGAACTTTCCAGAAGGATCGAGCCAATAAAAGAGAGAGAGAGCGCGCTTCTCGCTCTCTATCTGCCAGTGTCCACACGTGCGAGCAATCAGCTGATTTATACCTTCTCTTGCGATTTTCATCTTTTGTTTTATTGTTACATCTTTATTAACATACAATATACTGTTTTATACAAATTCCGGCTAAAGCACACTCTTTTCCATTTAGAATTCAATCCTAACCCTACAACCTTTTCCAACGCTTTTCCTTTTCCTTTAGTTTAAATCCATTCAATCATATTTCCATCCATTCTCCTCTATTAAATTTTTCCATCGCGAATCCCATCATTCGCTCCAAGTTTCCACATTATACAAACCACCGATACACATATTATATATATATATATATGTTCAAGATTGGCGCGCTAGCGCCGAGCGAACCGTGGACGACTAAACGCTCGCGCCAATCAAACGCGTTGCCGCCAATAAAGCGATGTGCACACTGCGAGACACTGACCACTCCGCAACACTCGGAAATGACGTGGGTGGCGGGGCCTCGCATAATTGGCCGGAATCACTCTCGGCTCTTCTCGATTCTTCTGGAACACTTCGAAGCCAACACCGGCATGGGGCGAAAGTTCCAGAAGGACTGAGCCAATAAAAGGAGAGGATTCCGGCAGCACGCTCTCTCTTTCTACCCACGTGCGCCTTAGCAATCAGCTGTGCGAAACAACCTACAATCTCTGTACTATTCAGTCTCTTTATTCAATTTTGTCAATCTAGTGTCATTACTTACATTGCTTTTATTGTTTAATATATAATATTCTGTTAATATCCGGTTGTTTACCCTTTTAAATATTAATCCTATCTAATACCTTTATTTTTCCAATTCACTTCCACTTAATTCTACCTTTTCCATTCCGCGGTTATTGAAAAACGCGCTTTCCTACAATATATATATCCATATTCTATATCAATAGCTTTAAATTACACTACGTATAATATTCAATTCAAATCAATTCTTTATATCAATTATCTGTAAGATTCAATTAATATATTATTCTATTCATAATTCTATTTCTTTACGACGAGTTACATTCTATGTCCACAACCGTTAGATTCTAGTTTCCTTTTATCACGTTAAATTATTATGTTTCTATTTCTATTTCTATATCCTTTTGCGTTAATCATAAGTTAAATATTAATAAACAAATGTAAAAAGTTCAATCAGTTACTATTCTGAATCTCGCGCCTAACCAGTTTACCATTCCTACATAAAAAGCATACTTACCGCATATGTCCAGAGCGCCAACCCTTCCGCCTACGTTCTAGAAAACTTCTTTACCGCATTCGATTCCAACGTTCTAGAAAACTTCTTTACCGCGCTCGATTCCAAGCTTTTCAACCAACACCGTAGAAATCCTCTATACCACGTTCGACTCTAAGCCTTTAGCCAACGAGTCTGAAAACTTCCTTGACTTCTGCAATGGGAAAGACGAAACGTTAAGAGTCATCTTTGAATTCAGAATCGAAACTGAAATGATAATCATGTTCCGCCGCACGAACAGGAAACGAAGAGCATCCTTCTACCTCTAGTAATTCATTTCATTCTACTGTTAATATTAAATCTATTCATATACAGGGTGTCCCAGTTCCCAGGACGCTTATTGCACCTTTGGATAGTTCAGGTAATTCTAAGATAGGGAGTATTATTTTCAGCGTCCCATCACAATCGGTGGCCAAGTTATTAACGAAAAACGACAGCCAATCAGAGGGCTCCGTTGGGCGCGGCAGCGCGACAGTTCCTACTGTTACAAGTTAATGTCTTGTAGTTGCGGGAGTGTTTATGCCGCCGCGTCAACGGGCCTCTTGAAAGGGATACAGATCGAGCACTAACACGCTAGCACGAAAAATGTATCGATGAGTCTATGTCACTGGGTCACTTTACTTGCCGGCGTCACCGAAAAAAGGTCTAATTTATGACTTTACCTCTTGCGCACATCCTACGGACTAGCATCGCTCGCACTCCACCGGTTTACCCTGCAAACTTTACAGAACACTGCACAATAAATTCACATTGAAAAGAATGACCGTTGCCTGATAATTTTCACCTTAGATTTGATTAAATTATTATAAAGAATGTATGCTTTGGCACACTTGTTCCATTTGTCCAGCGAAAGAGATAGATTCTTCACCCACGTGAAAGTTTGATTATTAATCGATTAACAATACATCCGAAATTACGCGGACTCCATTTCGTTGTGACTTTTTCGTCTTTGCACTTCCAACCTTTTCCATTTTCAACACAAATACGTTTTCCGAAGAATAGATGTAGCGAAGGAGAGACGTCTGTTACCGAAAGAATAGTAACAGTAAACAGATGTCCACAGAAGAAGACCACAATGTCAATCTACGTTGAAAGTATGAGTAGTCCTGAAAGGAGCTGATAATTTAATCGATCTATTTGATGTCCCCACGTTGAATGAACGCGTGGACCTAAAAAAAGCGTATTCGGTAAGTTAATAATATCGATAGTTAATAATATCCCGTAGAAAACATATTGCTGCCGCGACCGTACGTTTCCTGTTATAAAAATATCGAGGAAACGGTCTGGTATCGCTCCAACACAATCCTGTAAGAGGCTGCTGAAACCCGAAACGTAACAATGAAAGCGCTGTTAAGAATTCAAGTGACGAGCTCTGGTCTTCTCGACAACACATGCAGCGATTCGACATGGAAAACCTGGACGCCAAATGTAGCGATTGTGGAAATTTTTGAAACATCCATTCCGTCCGTACCTCCAACCATCCTTAGTACGTTAAAGGGCGAAATGAAAGCAAAGAGGGGAACGGGACGTTCCGATACACGAAGACGACACCGAGAAATACAGAATCATTTTTTCTGCCGAACTGAACAGTTCTACGAGTCACTAAGAAGAAATCTATCATTACGAAGGAAACGTATTTGTGTAGAAAATCAAAAAGTTGGAAGTGCAAAGACGAAAAAGTCACCCCAGAGTGAAGTTCGCGTAATTTCGGTTGTATTGATAATCGATTAATAATCAAACTTTCTCGGTGATGAAGAATCTATTCCTTTCGCTGAACAAATGGAACAAGTGTACGAGTGCATACATTCTTTATAATAATCTAATCAAATCTAAGGTGAAAATTATCAGGCAACGGTCTTTTGTTTTAATGTGAATTTATTGTGCGGTGTTCTGTAAAGTTTGCAGCGTAAACCGATGGTGTGCGAGCGGTGCAATTCCATAGGTCCTATGGCATAGGGTACGCGCAAGAGGTAATGTCATAAATTAGACCTTTTTTCGGTGACCCAGTGACAGACTCATCGATACATTTTTCGTGGAAGTGTGTTAGTGCTAACTGTCGCGCTGCCGCGCCCAACGGAGCCCTCTGATTGGCTGTCGTTTTTCGTTAATAACTCGGCCACGGATTTTGATGGGACGCTGAGAATAATACTCCCTATCTTAGAAATACCTGAGCTATCCAAAGGTGCAATAAGCGTCCTGGGAACTGGGACACCCTGTATATATCTCTGAGGCGCCTCCACCTAAGAAAAAACAGTGTCCACCATTGAATGTCCCCCTTCAAATAGAGTATCTTTCATATAAAAATTTTTTTCGAATAATTAATATTTTTCGAGGTAATCAAGTGGAAATATTAAAATGGGACACCCTGTATATTCAGACATCTATGTCGTAAACCCGCGCAATCGGATCGACCGCTAAACGCGAATTAACGCCTTCGCGCTGACCCTCGCAACGGGACGTAACACTGCGCGTACAGAACGTGAATTGCGGGTGGATTACGCTTATTTCGAACGGGAATTACGCTTTTACAACTTCTCCGTCGGAAAACCTCACCACATTTGTTAAGGATTTTAAATAGCCTTGAGAACTCCCGCGCTACACGCGCCGCACTCGCGCTACACTTCACGCCACAAGCGCGCCACGCAACTTCCGTCGAATATCGATCTCGATACTTCTAGAAGGTTCGAGAATGTTCTAGAACGTTCCTTCTCACGCGCTCCATGCGCGTCGTCCGGAAGTTGTCTCCGTATCAATTCGGCCACCGTCATAGACACACGTGGTGTGTCACAGAGCGTGAACGTCACCATTAACGATTAGTATAATCGATTTGTGAACTTCAAGACCACTTCGCCTGCAGAGATCAGGTCACAGCACACATCACCGTGTGATTAATATAATCTGCGGAAGTAAAACATCAACGAAGGAAAACAGAATAGCCGTTACGTCATCAGCGGCCACGTGTCGTCGTATCTACACGTGCTAGGCACCTACAGGTACCATTCCTTCTGTTTTCCTACATCTTCCAACTTCAAGAAACTTCTCTTTTCAACTTCACAACGGCCCGTACCAAATTTTATACACATTTACACATTTTCGTCGCCACCTCCTATCTCGTGCACAGGCGTACCATCCTGGCAAGTGCGACGTATTGTATATGTATATTTATTAAATAAAATATTATTTAATTTTATACATTTTTTGGTCCTTCGAGCCGGAGCTGTGCATGAAAAATAATGTGTATAATTTGTACCGGCAAGCACTGTGATTCCTAACCTCAAACGTCATACTCATGTCTTGACCATTTCCTCCTACAGATAACCTCACAGTTCCACTTCACTCGCCCACGTCAACATTTCTGAGGAGCAGGATGTGAAGAAGGATGTCACCAAAACGTCATCGGAAAGTCAAGACAAGGAAAACCTCACGGTGGAGAGTCGGCAGACAGGACTACTGTCCGGATCAAAATCACCAGTGCACATTCAAAATGACGTCATTTTAAAAATGTCCACCCAGCAGGGTCGCATAGACTTCCTGAAGGGCATTGCTGCAAAATCACACAACATCACCAGTGAAGAGGAGCTTGACGTCATGCAGATGGTGGTTGACGGAACTCACAAATGGTTCCTCGATGAACACTTGCAGCATATTGAGTCTCACTGTCCACCTCAAATGATGAGTTCTGATTACTTCACCGCCCAATTGTACCAACAAGAAGCTGAGAGGTACCTCGACGTCAAGATGGCACTCGCAAGTGTGCAAAAGAAATTCACGAATTCAGTGACCACTTCAGTACCTCGACCACCTCACAATCTGCCCACTCTCAAGCTGCCCACGTTCGCAGGCGACTACTCAAAATGGTCTGAGTGCAAGAGCCTGATCACGTCAATTGTTGCTAACAACACCGATCTGTCACCGATAGACAAACTTCACTATCTGAAAACATCAGTGACAGGTGCAGCAGCAGAAGCAATTTCAAACCTCCCAATGACGGACGAGGCCTTCCCAACTGCCTGGGGAAAGCTCATATTAAAATATGAGAACAAGCGCAGGCTAGTCGGAGCGCAGATTTCATTGATTCTCCAGGCAGATAGTCCACCTCAACACGTCACCGCGGCACACCTCACGGCGATGGTAACCCGAGTGGACAATGCCTTGAGCGCCACCAAACTTTTGGGACAGTCTATTGAAAACTGGGACGCCATCATTGTTCACCAGCTCACCAGCCAGCTTGACAACGTCACCAGGCAGAAATGGGAGTCAATGTTGGGCGACAACACCACCATGCCCACATACTCCCAACTAAAAAACTTCTTGCTCACCAGAATTCGCACACTGGAAAATCTAGAGCCAGAGCCAACGACCACGTCAACATATGCCAAGGCCACCCGCACACGTCCAACCTCACGCACACCTCCAACTTCCCGTACACCTCACCATTCAAACGTCACTGTTGCCACCGTCTCTACTTCTCGCTCCACTTCAAAATACATCTGTGACTGTTGCAACCAGGGCCACTTCATTGTGTCGTGTCCCAAATTCAGGATGCTCACCCCGAAGAACCGCCTTGCCATTATCACTGACAAGGCGTTGTGCGTCAATTGTATGGGGAGGCACAACGTCAAGGCATGCAGGATGCCCATGACCTACTCAATCTGCCACATGCATCACCACACTATGCTGCATGAGGCAATCACAAATGCAGCAAAACTGAAGCCCACGTCAACCAACCCATCCACCTCAGGTCCGTCAACTTCACAATGAAAACTTCCAGCAGCCCCAGACAACTTCACTGAACACATCACCTCACCTTGTCACCACCTAACCTCAACCGGTCACCACATCACCTCACCCAATCACACGTCACAGCCGAACACTCCACAGTCAATCAACATCAAGAACACTACACAGTCAGTCCACTTCAAGAATTATCCAGTCACACGTCAGACTTCAGGGCGTATGCTATCATCTACGTTATTAGCAACTGCTAAGGCCAGAATTGCATCACACATCACCTCGATGCATGTTCGACTTCTTATCGACTCTGGCTCTGAAATCTCATTGATTTCAGAACGCATTGTTAATCAATTAGGCCTACGTAGAATTCATTCATCACTGGTCATTATGGGTTTTAATGGAACTTCAACTTCACAGTCAAAAGGTGTAGTGCAATGTCAACTTCACGCATTACATTCACATCACAGTTTCAATCTACATGCTCATGTCACGAGCAGTCTTGACATAATACTACCTTCAAATGTCACTGAGTTTCAAGATTGACCACACCTCAAGAAATTGACATTGGCAGATGATACATTTCTCACACCTCAACCCATTGATATCATTATTGGAGTCAATCATTATGGGCAGGTGATTAAACGAAACATCATCAGAGAAAGTGAACATATGCCAATTGCTCAATTATCAATTTTCGGTTGGTTAGTGTTGGGTCCCTGTGGATCCAACCAAACTTCACCAGCACAGTCTCATCATCTGACTGTACAACAAGACCATGAACCACTTCAAGAACTATTAACAAGGTTCTGGTTGCAAGAAGAGGTACCAATTGTCATTCAACATCAACTGACTCCTGTAGAACAAGACTGTGAAGATCACTTCATGACCACATATCAACGTCATTCCTCAGGGAAATATATTGTTCGATTACCTCTTCTGGAATCTAGAGAGTCTCTTGGAGACTCGTATCATACTGCAACGAGATGCCTTCGTCATCTGCAGGCACGATTTAACAAAAACGATGAATATCGAAAATTGTATGGGGACTTCATGAACGAGTATATTTCTTTCGGACACATGGTTGAGGCGACTCAACATTCAGACCACGTCAGCGATCTTGAGGTTGAAACTGATTCTGAAGGGATAACCTTAATGCCTGGCGCCTGTGCGTCAGGGGCGTCGAGGGTCCCTGATGGTCAGTCGAAACCGAAAGTTCGACAAACCAACGTCAAATATTATTTGCCTCACCATGGAGTCTTAAAACCTGAGAGCACTTCAACCAAGCTCCGAGTCGTATTCAACGGATCAAAGTCCACATCATCTGGACGTTCTTTGAACGATATTATGCACACTGGCGCCAAACTTCAACGTGATATCATCGATGTTTTAATGTGGATTCGAAAACATCAATTCATATTTACCACTGATGTTACAAAAATGTATCGCCAGATTATTGTTCATGAAGACGACTGGGATCTCCAGAGAATTCTCTGGTTTGATAGAAAAGGAAACGTCACTCCATTCAACCTCACTACTGTCACGTATGGTACACGTGCTGCACCATTTTTGGCCATCCGTGTTTTAAATCAACTAGTCCAGGACGAAGGCAAACATTATCCACTAGCCGTCGATCCTATCAGAAAGGGTAGATTCGTTGACGATATCATTGGAGGAGCTGATACTCTTCAACAACTTCATGAGGTTGCACTTCAATTAAATCAACTCTGCATGGCGGGCGGTTTGCCGCTTGCAAAATGGCAATTCAATTATCCCACTTCAATGCAGAAATTCATAAATGACCAGAATATTTCGGCTTCTCGTACAACTTCTTCACTTACGTTTGGGGACTGCACCACTAAAATATTAGGTCTGATTTGGGACCCACTTCAAGATCATTTCACCTTATTTCTCAAAGGTTTGACGTCACGTTTAAAGATTTCGAAGCGCTCCATACTATCTGAAGTGGCTCAGATTTATGATCCATTAGGTTTCATTTCACCGGTTACAATTCGCGCAAAACTGCTCATGCAAGAATTGTAGCTGCAAAAATTCAATTGGGACGACACACTTCCTTTGTCCATCGCAACGAAATGGGTCGAATTCAAACAGGAGTTGTCCGCTTTGGATAAGGTTGTTATTCCAAGATGGGTTCAGACACTGGGAACATCTACGTGTGAGCTCCACGGGTTCTCAGATGCCTCTCAACTCGCCATGTCAGCTGTCGTCTATCTCAAAGTCACTTCACTGTCCAGTACACATCATACATCCCTTCTTTGCGCAAAGACAAAAGTAGCACCTCTGAAACACCTGACTATCCCGAGGCTGGAACTCGCTGCAGCACCTCTTTTATCTCGTCTAATTTCACACGTTCACATCACATTAGAGTTGAACTTCACCTCCGTGTACTTATGGACAGATTCTTTAGTCACACTCGCATGGATCAGATCTCACCCGTCTAAATGGAAAGATTTTGTCAGGAACAGAGTTACTCAAATCCAAGAGTTAACTTCATCTTTCGAATGGCTTCATGTTCCTGGGAAGTCTAACCCGGCGGATTGCGCTTCGCGAGGCACCTCCACGCAAAATCTTCTCGACCACTCGCTATGGTGGACGGGACCACCATGGTTGTCCAAATCCACACTTCATTGGCCTGCTCAGCCGACCACTTTCGACGACGTTCCCAGCCACAAAGCTCGTCCAGGAATTTCACATGTTATGACGACTTGAATGAGCAATAATCAATGGGACCTTGTTTCACGGTACTCAACTTTCACGAAACTTCTGCGAGTCACGGCCACGCTCATGAAATCATGCGATCGATTTCAACGAATACCAAGGTCGCCATCAGACAATTCAATTTCCCCGAGTGATTTGGACAGAGCGAACCAGTACTGGGTTCTCTCAACACAGCAAGCATACTTCACACCAGAGTTAAAATTGATCATTTCAAAGCAACGTCTACCTCCACATCACGTAATGAGCAAGCTCACCGCTTTCATTGATGCCAATGGCATCTTGAGAGTAGGGGGGCTGCTTGAAAATTCAACTCTGGACTCTGCTGGGAAACACCCAGCAATACTTCCACGTCACTCGCCATTATCCACACTTATCATTGACCACTTTCACAAAAGAACATTTCATGGAGGAACTCAACTGACACTCGCAGAAATCAGACGTCAGTATTGGATAATTGGTGGAAGGGCCCCAGTACGATCGCACATCCTTAAGTGTGTGCGTTGTGCACGACAGCGGGGAATTTGTGCACAGCAACTTATGGGCCAACTTCCAACTTCACGCGTAACACCATCACGACCTTTTCAACATACCGGAGTAGATTATGCTGGTCCACTCACCGTAAAATCATGGAAGGTGAGAGGCTCCAAGAAATACAAAGCTTGGCTTTGCCTCTTCACCTGCATGACCACTTCAGCTATCCACCTAGAAGTGGTGACAGATTATGCCACAGATGGATTCATTGCGGCGTACCGGAGGTTCACTTCACGCAGAGGAATCTGCCAAGCTCTCTACTCCGATTGTGGAACCAATTTCGTTGGATCAGATGCTGAATTAACCCTTTCGTCCCGATTGGTACATATATGTACCAGTGAAGTTTTAAACTGCCTTAAAAATAAATTATGCGTGTTAGAGAAACGAGGATTGTACCATGCCGTAATATTGAATTCGGTTGCGCGCCTTAGCTTATACATATGTCGCATTTTGAGGTTATTGCAATGATTATTATTTTGTATTATTATATATTTTTACTAATAAAAAAAAATATTTTAAATTTTAATAACAGAATTCAATTATATGACACTAAGTTAACATGAATACGTTTAAATTTGCTGTACGCTATTCGTACAGGCACAACACCTGTGCCGTTGCCGGTGCTGAGCTCTGAGCTCCGTTTAACGACTCGCGGAAACCACGTGTTCGAATAACGCACTGTGTGTATTACAATTAAATTAAACGACACTTATAAAACTAAAATTGTCTGTTTATTCAATTAAGGACCGACAACCGGTTGAAATAGTTTCGGTGAATAGCGGGTATTCCCTTGTTTTACAAAATTATAGAATTCGGCGCACGTGCGCGGGCTCACAACGACCGTTACGTAATCAAGCGATAACAAGACCGTTACGTAATACGGTAGAAACGAGAGTGATGAGGTGCCGACCAGTGATTCGGCACGCGTGCAGGTGCGTTCCGAGACCCATTATTATCGATCTAATATCGATTGGGATCTAGGGCGCGCTGACATCGCCCAACGCGCTCCTAGACGAATGGGTTTCGGAACGACCATTACTTCGCAGCACTTCGAGACGAGCGGATCGCGAACATTTGCATTTAAAACAAAATATTTATATTCAGGGACGAAAGGGTTAAAGAAACTATTCACCCAGTCGTCACGAGAACATCAACATATTGCAAACATCATTGTGAATGATCGAACTCAGTGGCACTTCAACCCCCCAGGCGACCCTCACATGGTTGGCAAGTGGGAGGCGGTCGTGATGTCAGTAAAATATCATCTAAGACGAACCATGAGCGAGGAATCGCTCATATTAGAATAGTTCCCGACTTTGATCACACAAATCGGGGGTATTCTCAACTCACGACCGCTCGAGCCACTGAGTGACGACCCAGCTGACTTATCAGCTCTGACTCCAGGACACTTCCTTGTCGGGACGGCAATCACAGCCATACCCGAGCCATCGCTTATTGATATCACGACATCACGATTAATATCATGGCAATATATCCAGCAAAAACTTCAACATTTTTGGAAACGATGGTCAACTTCATTGATCCAACCTCAGCAAGCCACAACTAAATGGCAGCACAAAACAAATGACTTTAGAGTTGGTGCCTTGGTGCTCATCTCTGACGAGCGTTTTCCACCGAGTAAGTGGGCACTGGCTAGGATCACCCAACTTTACCCAGGAAAAGATGGATTAACTCGAGTGGTCACCCTCAAAACATCTAGTACCACTCTCACCAGACCAATCACCAAGCTTGCGCTATTGCCAGTTCACGTTACACAAGAACCACCTCCACAAACATCTTTGAAGAGAATCAGCAACACTGTTGCTGATGGCGGGCGGAAATGTTAAGGATTTTAAATAGCCTTGAGAACTATCGCGCTACACGCGCCGCACTCGCGCTACACTTCACGCCACAAGCGCGCCACGCGCGCGCTACGCACGCCACGCGGTCGCCACGTGGCGACGTAGCCTACGCAACTTCCGGCGAATATCGATCTCGATCCTTCTAGAAGGATCGAGAATGTTCTGGAACGTTCCTTCACACGCGCTCCATGCTCGTCGTCCGGAAGTTGTCTCCGTCTCAATTGGTCCACCGTCATAGACACACGTGGTGTGTCACAGTGCGCGAACGTCACCATTAACGATTAGTATAATCGATTTGTGAACTTCAAGACCACTTCGCCTGCAGAGATCAGGTCACAGTACACATCACTGTGTGATTAATATAATCTGCGGAAGTAAAACATCAACGAAGGAAAACAGAAGAGCCGTTACGTCATCAGCGGCCACGTGTCGTCATAGCCACACGTGCTAGGCACCTATAGGTACCATTCCTTCTGTTTTCCTACATCTTCCAACTTCAAGAAACTTCTCTTTTCAACTTCACAACGGCCCGAACCAAATTTTATACACATTTACCCATTTTCGTCGCCACCTACTATCTCGTGTAC
Source organism: Mimumesa dahlbomi (assembly GCA_917499265.3). Lineage (NCBI taxonomy): Eukaryota > Metazoa > Arthropoda > Insecta > Hymenoptera > Crabronidae > Mimumesa > Mimumesa dahlbomi. The sequence continues at coordinate 929,503 of OU824126.1, forward strand.
AGGCGTACCATGCTGGCAAGTGCGACGTATTGTACATGTATATTTAATAAATAAAACATTATTTAATTTTTATACAATAGTGCTTTCTACAGGTACGGAACGTCGATTTCGATTGTGGAACGGTCATGCGATCGAGAAGTTCGTTTTTCGATCGCTCCAGTTCCACGCACGAGGTATTCGCAACGCTGGAGATATTGATGTGACCCTATTCTCTGCGTACAGCAAAGAAAATTCGCACTCCCGTTTGAAGGAATCGCAAAATCACCGACTTTACGGGACGCACATCGAACGTGCGTGATCGCAAATGCTTGATATGAGTCAGAAAGGCGCTTTCTGCACATACTGAACGTGAATTGCGGGTGTATTACGCTTATTTCGAACGGGAATTACGCTTTTACAACGTTCTCCGTCGGAAAACCTCACTATAATGCTTTCTACAGGTACGGAACGTCGATTTCGAGTGTGGAACGGTAATGCGATCGAGAAGATCGCTTTTCCATCGCTCCAGTTCCTCGCACCAGGTATTCGCAACGCTGGGGATATTGAGGTGACCCTATTCTATGCGTACAGCGAAGAAAATTCGCACTCCCTGTTGCAGGAATCGCAAAATCACGGACTTTACGGGACGCACATCGACGGTGCGTGATCGTAAATGCTTGAACTGAGACAGAATGGCGCTTTTTGCGCGTACAGAACGTGAATTGCGGGTGTATTACGCCTATTCCGAACGGGAATTACGCTTTTCCGACGTTCCCCGTCGGAAAATCTCACAATAGTGCTTTCTACAGGTACGGAACGTCGATTTCGAGTGTGGAACGGTAATGCGATCGAGAAGATCGCTTTTCCATCGCTCCAGTTCCTCGCACCAGGTATTCGCAACGTTGGGGATATTGAGGTGACCCTATTCTATGCGTACAGCGAACAAAATTCGCACTCCCCGTTGTAGGAATCGCAAAATCACCGACTTTACGGGACGCACATCGACGGTATGTGATCGTAAATGCTTGAACTGAGACAGAATGGCGCTTTCTGCGCGTACCGAACGTGAACTGCGGGTGTATTACGTGTATTCCGAACGGGAATTACGCTTTTCCGACGTTCCCCGTCGGAAAACCTCACAATAGTGCTTTCTACAGGTACGGAACGTCGATTTCGAGTGTGGAACGGTAATGCGATCGAGAAGATCGCTATTCCATCGCTCCAGTTCCTCGCACCAGGTATTCGCAACGTTGGGGATATTGAGGTGACCCTATTGTATGCGTACAGCGAACAAAATTCGCACTCCCGTTTGTAGGAATCGCAAAATCACCGACTTTACGGGATGCACATCGGCCGTGCGTGAACGTAAATGCTTGAACTGAGACAGAATGGCGCTTCCTGCGTGTACAGAACGTGAATTGCGGGTGTATTACGTGTATTCCGAACGGGAATTACGCTTTTCCGACGTTCCCCGTCGGAAAACCTCACAATAGTGCTTTCTACAGGTACGGAACGTCGATTTCGAGTGTGGAACGGTAATGCGATCGAGAAGATCGCTTTTCCATCGCTCCAGTTCCTCGCACCAGGTATTCGCAACGCTGGGGATATTGAGGTGACCCTATTCTATGCGTACAGCGAAGAAAATTCGCACTCCCGGTTGCAGGAATCGCAAAATCACGGACTTTACGGGACGCACATCGACGGTGCGTGATCGTAAATGCTTGAACTGAGACAGAATGGCGCTTTCTGCGCGTACAGAACGTGAATTGCGGGTGTATTACGCCTATTCCGAACGGGAATTACGCTTTTCCGACGTTCCCCGTCGATTTCGAGTGTGGAACGGTAATGCGATTGAGAAGATCGCTTTTCCATCGCTCCAGTTCCTCGCACCAGGTATTCGCAACGCTGGGGATATTGAGGTGACCCTATTCTATGCGTACAGTGAAGAAAATTCGCACTCCCGGTTGTAGGAATCGCAAAATCACGGACTTTACGGGACGCACATCGACGGTGCGTGATCGTAAATGCTTGAACTAAGACAGAATGGCGCTTTCTGCGCGTACAGAACGTGAATTGCGGGTGTATTACGCTTATTTCGAACGGGAATTACGCTTTTACAACGTTCTCCGTCGGAAAACCTCACTATAGTGCTTTCTTCAGTTAAGGAACGTCGATTTCGAGTGTGGAACGGTAATGCGATCGAGAAGATCGCATTTCCATCGCTCCAGTTATTCGCACCAGGTATTCGCAACGCTGGGGATATTGAGGTGACATTATTCTATGCGTACAGCGAAGAAAATTCGCACTCCCGGTTGCAGGAATCGCAAAATCACCGACTTTTCGGGACGCACATCGACGGTGCGTGATCGTAAATGCTTGAACTGAGACAGAATGGCGCTTTCTGCGCGTACAGAACGTGAATTGCGGGTGTATTACGCATATTCCGAACGGGAATTACGCTTTTCCGACGTTCCCCGTCGGAAAATCTCACAATAGTGCTTTCTACAGGTACGGAACGTCGATTTCGATTATGGAACGGTAAGGCGATCGAGAAGATCGCTTTTCCATCGCTCCAGTTCCTCGCACCAGGTATTCGCAACGTTGGGGATATTGAGGTGACCCTATTGTATGCGTACAGCGAACAAAATTCGCACTCCCGGTTGTAGCAATCGCAAAATCACCGACTTTACGTTATGCACATCGACGGTGCGTGATCGTAAATGCTTGAACTGAGACAGAATGGCGCTTTCTGCGCGTACAGAACGTGAATTGCGGGTGTATTACGCCTATTCCGAACGGGAATTACGCTTTTCCGACGTTCCCCGTCGGAAAACCTCACAATAGTGCTTTCTACAGGTACGGAACGTCGATTTCGAGTGTGGAACGGTAATGCGATCGAGAAGATCGCATTTCCATCGCTCCAGTTCCTCGCACCAGGTATTCGCAACGCTGGGGATATTGAGGTGATCTTATTCTATGCGTACAGCGAAGAAAATTCGCACTCCCGGTTGCAGGAATCGCAAAATCACCGACTTTACGGGATGCACATCGGCCGTGCGTGATCGTAAATGCTTGAACTTAGACAGAATGGCGCTTCCTGCGTGTACAGAACGTGAATTGCGGGTGTATTACGCGTATTCCGAACGGGAATTACGCTTTTCCGACGTTCCCCATCGGAAAACCTCACAATAGTGCTTTCTACAGGTACGGAACTTCGATTTCGAGTGTGGAACGGTAATGCGATCGAGAAGATCGCTTTTCCATCGCTCCAGTTCCTCGCACCAGGTATTTGCATCGTTGGGGATATTGAGGTGACCCTATTCTATGCGTACAGCGAACAAAATTCGCACTCCCGGTTGCAGGAATCGCAAAATCACCGACTTTACGGGACGCACATCGACGGTGCGTGATCGTAAATGCTTGAACTGAGACAGAACGGCGCTTTCTGCGCGTACAGAACGTGAATTGCGGGTGTATTACGCCTATTCCGAACGGGAATTACGCTTTTCCGACGTTCCCCGTCGGAAAACCTCACAATAGTGCTTTCTACAGGTACGGAACGTCGATTTCGAGTGTGGAACGGTAATGCGATTGAGAAGATCGCTTTTCCATCGCTCCAGTTCCTCGCTCCAGGTATTCGCAACGCTGGGGATATTGAGGTGACCCTATTCTATGCGTGCAGCGAAGAAAATTCGCACTCCCGGTTGTAGGAATCGCAAAATCACGGACTTTACGGGACGCACATCGACGGTGCGTGATCGTAAATGCTTGAACTGAGACAGAATGGCGCTTTCTGCGCGTACAGAACGTGAATTGCGGGTGTATTACGCTTATTTCGAACGGGAATTACGCTTTTACAACGTTCTCCGTCGGAAAACCTCACTATAGTGCTTTCTACAGTTACGGAACGTCGATTTCGAGTGTGGAACGGTAATGCGATCGAGAAGATCGCATTTCCATCGCTCCAGTTATTCGCACCAGGTATTCGCAACGCTGGGGATATTGAGGTGACATTATTCTATGCGTACAGCGAAGAAAATTCGCACTCCCGGTTGCAGGAATCGCAAAATCACCGACTTTTCGGGACGCACATCGACGGTGCGTGATCGTAAATGCTTGAACTGAGACAGAATGGCGCTTTCTGCGCGTACAGAACGTGAATTGCGGGTGTATTACGCCTATTCCGAACGGGAATTACGCTTTTCCGACGTTCCCCGTCGGAAAATCTCACAATAGTGCTTTCTACAGGTACGGAACGTCGATTTCGATTATGGAACGGTAAGGCGATCGAGAAGATCGCTTTTCCATCGCTCCAGTTCCTCGCACCAGGTATTCGCAACGTTGGGGATATTGAGGTGACCCTATTGTATGCGTACAGCGAACAAAATTCGCACTCCCGGTTGTAGCAATCGCAAAATCACCGACTTTACGGGATGCACATCGACGGTGCGTGATCGTAAATGCTTGAACTGAGACAGAATGGCGCTTTCTGCGCGTACAGAACGTGAATTGCGGGTTTATTACGCCTATTCCGAACGGGAATTACGCTTTTCCGACGTTCCCCGTCGGAAAATTTCACAATAGTGCTTTCTACAGGTACGGAACGTCGATTTCGAGTGTGGAACGGTAATGCGATCGAGAAGATCGCATTTCCATCGCTCCAGTTCCTCGCACCAGGTATTCGCAACGCTGGGGATATTGAGGTGATCTTATTCTATGCGTACAGCGAAGAAAATTCGCACTCCCGGTTGTAGGAATCGCAAAATCACCGACTTTACGGGATGCACATCGGCCGTGCGTGATCGTAAATGCTTGAACTGAGACAGAATGGCGCTTCCTGCGTGTACAGAACGTGAACTGCGGGTGTATTACGCGTATTCCGAACGGGAATTACGCTTTTCCGACGTTCCCCGTCGATAAACCTCACAATAGTGCTTTCTACAGGTACGGAACTTCGATTTCGAGTGTGGAACGGTAATGCGATTGAGAAGATCGCTTTTCCATCGCTCCAGTTCCTCGCACCAGGTATTCGCAACGTTGGGGATATTGAGGTGACCCTATTGTATGCGTACAGCGAACAAAATTCGCACTCCCGGTTGTAGGAATCGCAAAATCACCGACTTTACGGGATGCACATCGGCCGTGCGTGATCGTAAATGCTTGAACTGAGACAGAATGGCGCTTCCTGCGTGTACAGAACGTGAATTGCGGGTGTATTACGCGTTTTCCGAACGGGAATTACGCTTGTCCGACGTTCCCCGTCGGAAAATCTCACAATAGTGCTTTCTACAGGTACGGAACGTCGATTTCGAGTGTGGAACGGTAATGCGATCGAGAAGATCGCTTTTCCATCGCTCCAGTTCCTCGCACCAGGTATTCGCAACGTTGGGGACATTGAGGTGACCCTATTGTATGCGTACAGCGAACAAAATTCGCACTCCCGGTTGTAGGAATCGCAAAATCACCGACTTTACGGGATGCACATCGGCCGTGCGTGATCGTAAATGCTTGAACTGAGACAGAATGGCGCTTCCTGCGTGTACAGAACGTGAATTGCGGGTGTATTACGCGTTTTCCGAACGGGAATTACGCTTTTCCGACGTTCCCCGACGGAAAATCTCACTATAGTGCTTTCTACAGTTACGGAACGTCGATTTCGAGTGTGGAACGGTAATGCGATCGAGAAGATAGCTTTTCCATCGCTCCAGTTCTTCGCACCAGGTATTCGCAACGTTGGGGATATTGAGGTGACCCTATTCTCTGCGTACAGCAAAGAAAATTCGCACTCGCGTTTAGAGGAATCGCAAAATCACCGACTTTACGGGATGCACATCGACGGTGCGTGATCGTAAATGCTTGAACTGAGACAGAAAGGCGTTTTCTGCGCTTACAGAACGTGAATTGCGGGTGTATTACGCTTATTTCGAACGGGAATTACGCTTTTACAACGTTCTCCGTCGGAAAACCTCACTATAGTGCTTTCTACAGTTACGGAACGTCGATTTCGAGTGTGGAACGGTAATGCGATCGTGAAGATCGCTTTTCCATCGCTCCAGTTCCTCGCACCAGGTCTTCGCAACGTTGGGGATATCGAGGTAACCCTATTCTATGCGTATAGCGAACAAAATTCGCACTCCCGGTTGCAGGAATCGCAAAATCACCGACTTTACGGGACGCACATCGACGGTGAGTGATCGTAAATGCTTGAACTAAGACAGAATGGCGCTTTCTGCGCGTACCGAACGTGAACTGCGGGTGTATTACGCGTATTCCGAACGGGAATTACGCTTTTCCGACGTTCCCCGTCGATAAACCTCACAATAGTGCTTTCTACAGTTACGGAACGTCGATTTCGAGTGTGGAACGGTAATGCGATCGAGAAGATCGCTTTTCCATCGCTCCAGTTCCTCGCACCAGGTCTTCGCAACGTTGGGGATATTGAGGTGACCCTATTGTATGCGTACAGCGAACAAAATTCGCACTCCCGGTTGTAGGAATCGAAAATCACCGACTTTACGGGACGCACATCGGCCGTGCGTGATCGTAAATGCTTGAACTGAGACAGAATGGCGCTTCCTGCGTGTACAGAACGTGAATTGCGGGTGTATTACGCGTTTTCCGAACGGGAATTACGCTTGTCCGACGTTCCCCGTCGGAAAATCTCACAATAGTGCTTTGTACAGGTACGGAACTTCGATTTCGAGTGTGGAACGGTAATGCGATCGAGAAGATCGCTTTTCCATCGCTCCAGTTCCTCGCACCAGGTATTCGCAACGTTGGGGATATTGAGGTGACAGTATTCTATGCGTACAGCGAACAAAATTCGCACTCCCGGTTGTAGGAATCGCAAAATCACCGACTTTACGGGACGCACATCGACGGTGCGTGATCGTAAATGCTTGAACTGAGACAGAATGGCGCTTTCTGCGCGTACAGAACGTGAATTGCGGGTGTATTACGCGTATTCCGAACGGGAATAACGCTTTTCCGACGTTCCCCGACGGAAAATCTCACTATAGTGCTTTCTACAGTTACGGAACGTCGATTTCGAGTGTGGAACGGTAATGCGATCGAGAAGATCGCTTTTCCATCGCTCCAGTTCTTCGCACCAGGTATTCGCAACGTTGGGGATATTGAGGTGACCCTATTCTCTGCGTACAGCAAAGAAAATTCGCACTCGCGTTTGCAGGAATCGCAAAATCACCGACTTTACGGGATGCACATCGACGGTGCGTGATCGTAAATGCTTGAACTGAGACAGAAAGGCGCTTTCTGCGCTTACAGAACGTGAATTGCGGGTGTATTACGCTTATTTCGAACGGGAATTACGCTTTTACAACGTTCTCCGTCGGAAAACCTCACTATAGTGCTTTCTACAGTTACGGAACATCGATTTCGAGTGTGGAACGGTAATGCGATCGAGAAGATCGCTTTTCCATCGCTCCAGTTCCTCGCACCAGGTCTTCGCAACGTTGGGGATATTGAGGTGACCCTATTCTATGCGTATAGCGAACAAAATTCGCACTCCCGGTTGCAGGAATCGCAAAATCACCGACTTTACGGGACGCACATCGACGGTGCGTGATCGTAAATGCTTGAACTGAGACAGAAAGGCGTTTTCTGCGCATACAGAACGTGAATTGCGGGTGTATTACGTGTATTCCGAACGGGAATTACGCTTTTCCGACGTTCCCCGTCGGAAAACCTCACAATAGTGCTTTCTACAGGTACGGAACGTCGATTTCGAGTGTGGAACGGTAATGCGATCGAGAAGATCGCTATTCCATCGCTCCAGTTCCTCGCACCAGGTATTCGCAACGTTGGGGATATTGAGGTGACAGTATTCTATGCGTACAGCGAACAAAATTCGCACTCCCGGTTGCAGGAATCGCAAAATCACCGACTTTACGGGACGCACATCGACGGTGCGTGATCGTAAATGCTTGAACTAAGACAGAATGGCGCTTTCTGCGCGTACAGAACGTGAATTGCGGGTGTATTACGCCTATTCCGAACGGGAATTACGTTTTTCCGACGTTCCCCGTCGGAAAATTTCACAATAGTGCTTTCTACAGGTACGGAACGTCGATTTCGAGTGTGGAACGGTAATGCGATCGAGAAGATCGCATTTCCATCGCTCCAGTTCCTCGCACCAGGTATTCGCAACGCTGGGGATATTGAGGTGATCTTATTCTATGCGTACAGCGAAGAAAATTCGCACTCCCGGTTGCAGGAATCGCAAAATCACCGACTTTACGGGATGCACATCGGCCGTGCGTGATCGTAAATGCTTGAACTTAGACAGAATGGCGCTTCCTGCGTGTACAGAACGTGAATTGCGGGTGTATTACGCGTATTCCGAACGGGAATTACGCTTTTCCGACGTTCCCCATCGGAAAATCTCACAATAGTGCTTTGTACAGGTACGGAACTTCGATTTCGAGTGTGGAACGGTAATGCGATCGAGAAGATCGCTTTTCCATCGCTCCAGTTCCTCGCACCAGGTATTCGCAACGTTGGGGATATTGAGGTGACAGTATTCTATGCGTACAGCGAACAAAATTCGCACTCCCGGTTGCAGGAATCGCAAAATCACCGACTTTACGGGACGCACATCGACGGTGCGTGATCGTAAATGCTTGAACTAAGACAGAATGGCGCTTCCTGCGTGTACAGAACGTGAATTGCGGGTGTATTACGCGTTTTCCGAACGGGAATTACGCTTGTCCGACGTTCCCCGTCGGAAAATCTCACAATAGTGCTTTCTACAGGTACGGAACGTCGATTTCGAGTGTGGAACGGTAATGCGATCGAGAAGATCGCTTTTCCATCGCTCCAGTTCCTCGCACCAGGTATTCGCAACGTTGGGGATATTGAGGTGACCCTATTGTATGCGTACAGCGAACAAAATTCGCACTCCCGGTTGTAGGAATCGCAAAATCACCGACTTTACGGGATGCACATCGGCCGTGCGTGATCGTAAATGCTTGAACTGAGACAGAATGGCGCTTCCTGCGTGTACAGAACGTGAATTGCGGGTGTATTACGCGTTTTCAGAACGGGAATTACGCTTTTCCGACGTTCCCCGACGGAAAATCTCACTATAGTGCTTTCTACAGTTACGGAACGTCGATTTCGAGTGTGGAACGGTAATGCGATCGAGAAGATCGCTTTTCCATCGCTCCAGTTCTTCGCACCAGGTATTCGCAACGTTGGGGATATTGAGGTGACCCTATTCTCTGCGTACAGCAAAGAAAATTCGCACTCGCGTTTAGAGGAATCGCAAAATCACCGACTTTACGGGATGCACATCGACGGTGCGTGATCGTAAATGCTTGAACTGAGACAGAAAGGCGTTTTCTGCGCTTACAGAACGTGAATTGCGGGTGTATTACGTGTATTCCGAACGGGAATTACGCTTTTCCGACGTTCCCCGACGGAAAATCTCACTATAGTGCTTTCTACAGTTACGGAACGTCGATTTCGAGTGTGGAACGGTAATGCGATCGAGAAGATCGCTTTTCCATCGCTCCAGTTCCTCGCACCAGGTCTTCGCAACGTTGGGGATATTGAGGTGACCCTATTCTATGCGTATAGCGAACAAAATTCGCACTCCCGGTTGCAGGAATCGCAAAATCACCGACTTTACGGGACGCACATCGACGGTGCGTGATCGTAAATGCTTGAACTGAGACAGAAAGGCGTTTTCTGCGCATACAGAACGTGAATTGCGGGTGTATTACGTGTATTCCGAACGGGAATTACGCTTTTCCGACGTTCCCCGTCGGAAAACCTCACAATAGTGCTTTCTACAGGTACGGAACGTCGATTTCGAGTGTGGAACGGTAATGCGATCGAGAAGATCGCTATTCCATCGCTCCAGTTCCTCGCACCAGGTATTCGCAACGTTGGGGATATTGAGGTGACAGTATTCTATGCGTACAGCGAACAAAATTCGCACTCCCGGTTGCAGGAATCGCAAAATCACCGACTTTACGGGACGCACATCGACGGTGCGTGATCGTAAATGCTTGAACTAAGACAGAATGGCGCTTTCTGCGCGTACCGAACGTGAACTGCGGGTGTATTACGCGTATTCCGAACGGGAATTACGCTTTTCCGACGTTCCCCGTCGATAACCCTCACAATAGTGCTTTCTACAGTTACGGAACGTCGATTTCGAGTGTGGAACGGTAATGCGATCGAGAAGATCGCTTTTCCATCGCTCCAGTTCCTCGCACCAGGTATTCGCAACGTTGGGGATATTGAGGTGACCCTATTCTATGCGTACAGCGAACAAAATTCGCACTCCCGGTTGTAGGAATCGCAAAATCACCGACTTTACGGGACGCACATCGACGGTGCGTGATCGTAAATGCTTGAACTGAGACAGAATGGCGCTTTCTGCGCGTACAGAACGTGAATTGCGGGTGTATTACGCGTATTCCGAACGGGAATTACGCTTTTCCGACGTTCCCCGACGGAAAATCTCACTATAGTGCTTTCTACAGTTACGGAACGTCGATTTCGAGTGTGGAACGGTAATGCGATCGAGAAGATAGCTTTTCCATCGCTCCAGTTCTTCGCACCAGGTATTCGCAACGTTGGGGATATTGAGGTGACCCTATTCTCTGCGTACAGCAAAGAAAATTCGCACTCGCGTTTGCAGGAATCGCAAAATCACCGACTTTACGGGATGCACATCGACGGTGCGTGATCGTAAATGCTTGAACTGAGACAGAAAGGCGCTTTCTGCGCTTACAGAACGTGAATTGCGGGTGTATTACGCTTATTTCGAACGGGAATTACGCTTTTACAACGTTCTCCGTCGGAAAACCTCACTATAGTGCTTTCTACAGTTACGGAACATCGATTTCGAGTGTGGAACGGTAATGCGATCGAGAAGATCGCTTTTCCATCGCTCCAGTTCCTCGCACCAGGTCTTCGCAACGTTGGGGATATTGAGGTGACCCTATTCTATGCGTATAGCGAACAAAATTCGCACTCCCGGTTGCAGGAATCGCAAAATCACCGACTTTACGGGACGCACATCGACGGTGCGTGATCGTAAATGCTTGAACTGAGACAGAAAGGCGTTTTCTGCGCATACAGAACGTGAATTGCGGGTGTATTACGTGTATTCCGAACGGGAATTACGCTTTTCCGACGTTCCCCGTCGGAAAACCTCACAATAGTGCTTTCTACAGGTACGGAACGTCGATTTCGAGTGTGGAACGGTAATGCGATCGAGAAGATCGCTATTCCATCGCTCCAGTTCCTCGCACCAGGTATTCGCAACGTTGGGGATATTGAGGTGACCCTATTCTATGCGTACAGCGAACAAAATTCGCACTCCCGGTTGCAGGAATCGCAAAATCACCGACTTTACGGGACGCACATCGACGGTGCGTGATCGTAAATGCTTGAACTGAGACAGAATGGCGCTTTCTGCGCGTACAGAACGTGAATTGCGGGTGTATTACGCGTATTCCGAACGGGAATTACGCTTTTCCGACGTTCCCCGTCGGAAAATCTCACTATAGTGCTTTCTACAGTTACGGAACGTCGATTTCGAGTGTGGAACGGTAATGCGATCGAGAAGATAGCTTTTCCATCGCTCCAGTTCTTCGCACCAGGTATTCGCAACGTTGGGGATATTGAGGTGACCCTATTCTCTGCGTACAGCAAAGAAAATTCGCACTCGCGTTTGCAGGAATCGCAAAATCACCGACTTTACGGGATGCACATCGACGGTGCGTGATCGTAAATGCTTGAACTGAGACAGAAAGGCGCTTTCTGCGCTTACAGAACGTGAATTGCGGGTGTATTACGCTTATTTCGAACGGGAATTACGCTTTTACAACGTTCTCCGTCGGAAAACCTCACTATAGTGCTTTCTACAGTTACGGAATGTCGATTTCGAGTGTGGAACGGTAATGCGATCGAGAAGATCGCTTTTCCATCGCTCCAGTTCCTCGCACCAGGTCTTCGCAACGTTGGGGATATTGAGGTGACCCTATTCTATGCGTACAGCGAAGAAAATTCGCACTCCCGGTTGCAGGAATCGCAAAATCACCGACTTTACGGGACGCACATCGACGGTGCGTGATCGTAAATGCTTGAACTGAGACAGAAAGGCGTTTTCTGCGCATACAGAACGTGAATTGCGGGTGTATTACGTGTATTCCGAACGGGAATTACGCTTTTCCGACGTTCCCCGTCGGAAAACCTCACAATAGTGCTTTCTACAGGTACGGAACGTCGATTTCGAGTGTGGAACGGTAATGCGATCGAGAAGATCGCTATTCCATCGCTCCAGTTCCTCATACCAGGTATTCGCAACGTTGGGGATATTGAGGCGACCCTATTCTATGCGTACAGCGAACAAAATTCGCACTCCCGGTTGCAGGAATCGCAAAATCACCGACTTTACGGGACGCACATCGACGGTGCGTGATCGTAAATGCTTGAACTAAGACAGAATGGCGCTTTCTGCGCGTACCGAACGTGAACTGCGGGTGTATTACGCGTATTCCGAACGGGAATTACGCTTTTCCGACGTTCCCCGTCGATAAACCTCACAATAGTGCTTTCTACAGTTACGGAACGTCGATTTCGAGTGTGGAACGGTAATGCGATCGAGAAGATCGCTTTTCCATCGCTCCAGTTCCTCGCACCAGGTATTCGCAACGTTGGGGATATTGAGGTGACCCTATTCTATGCGTACAGCGAACAAAATTCGCACTCCCGGTTGTAGGAATCGCAAAATCACCGACTTTACGGGATGCACATCGGCCGTGCGTGATCGTAAATGCTTGAACTGAGACAGAATGGCGCTTCCTGCGTGTACAGAACGTGAACTGCGGGTGTATTACGCGTATTCCGAACGGGAATTACGCTTTTCCGACGTTCCCCGTCGATAAACCTCACAATAGTGCTTTCTACAGTTACGGAACGTCGATTTCGAGTGTGGAACGGTAATGCGATCGAGAAGATCGCTTTTCCATCGCTCCAGTTCCTCGCACCAGGTATTCGCAACGTTGGGGATATTGAGGTGACCCTATTGTATGCGTACAGCGAACAAAATTCGCACTCCCGGTTGTAGGAATCGCAAAATCACCGACTTTACGGGATGCACATCGGCCGTGCGTGATCGTAAATGCTTGAACTGAGACAGAATGGCGCTTCCTGCGTGTACAGAACGTGAATTGCGGGTGTATTACGCGTTTTCCGAACGGGAATTACGCTTGTCCGACGTTCCCCGTCGGAAAATCTCACAATAGTGCTTTCTACAGGTACGGAACGTCGATTTCGAGTGTGGAACGGTAATGCGATCGAGAAGATCGCTTTTCCATCGCTCCAGTTCCTCGCACCAGGTATTCGCAACGTTGGGGATATTGAGGTGACCCTATTGTATGCGTACAGCGAACAAAATTCGCACTCCCGGTTGTAGGAATCGCAAAATCACCGACTTTACGGGATGCACATCGGCCGTGCGTGATCGTAAATGCTTGAACTGAGACAGAATGGCGCTTCCTGCGTGTACAGAACGTGAATTGCGGGTGTATTACGCGTTTTCCGAACGGGAATTACGCTTGTCCGACGTTCCCCGTCGGAAAATCTCACAATAGTGCTTTCTACAGGTACGGAACGTCGATTTCGAGTGTGGAACGGTAATGCGATCGAGAAGATCGCTTTTCCATCGCTCCAGTTCTTCGCACCAGGTATTCGCAACGTTGGGGATATTGAGGTGACCCTATTCTCTGCGTACAGCAAAGAAAATTCGCACTCGCGTTTAGAGGAATCGCAAAATCACCGACTTTACGGGATGCACATCGACGGTGCGTGATCGTAAATGCTTGAACTGAGACAGAAAGGCGTTTTCTGCGCTTACAGAACGTGAATTGCGGGTGTATTACGCTTATTTCGAACGGGAATTACGCTTTTACAACGTTCTCCGTCGGAAAACCTCACTATAGTGCTTTCTACAGTTACGGAACGTCGATTTCGAGTGTGGAACGGTAATGCGATCGAGAAGATCGCTTTTCCATCGCTCCAGTTCCTCGCACCAGGTCTTCGCAACGTTGGGGATATCGAGGTGACCCTATTCTATGCGTATAGCGAACAAAATTCGCACTCCCGGTTGCAGGAATCGCAAAATCACCGACTTTACGGGACGCACATCGACGGTGCGTGATCGTAAATGCTTGAACTAAGACAGAATGGCGCTTTCTGCGCGTACCGAACGTGAACTGCGGGTGTATTACGCGTATTCCGAACGGGGATTACGCTTTTCCGACGTTCCCCGTCGATAAACCTCACAATAGTGCTTTCTACAGTTACGGAACGTCGATTTCGAGTGTGGAACGGTAATGCGATCGAGAAGATCGCTTTTCCATCGCTCCAGTTCCTCGCACCAGGTCTTCGCAACGTTGGGGATATCGAGGTGACCCTATTCTATGCGTATAGCGAACAAAATTCGCACTCCCGGTTGCAGGAATCGCAAAATCACCGACTTTACGGGACGCACATCGACGGTGCGTGATCGTAAATGCTTGAACTAAGACAGAATGGCGCTTTCTGCGCGTACCGAACGTGAACTGCGGGTGTATTACGCGTATTCCGAACGGGAATTACGCTTTTCCGACGTTCCCCGTCGATAAACCTCACAATAGTGCTTTCTACAGTTACGGAACGTCGATTTCGAGTGTGGAACGGTAATGCGATCGAGAAGATCGCTTTTCCATCGCTCCAGTTCCTCGCACCAGGTCTTCGCAACGTTGGGGATATTGATGTGACACTATTCTATGCGTATAGCGAACAAAATTCGCACTCCCGGTTGCAGGAATCGCAAAATCACCGACTTTACGGGACGCACATCGACGGTGCGTGATCGTAAATTCTTGAACTAAGACAGAATGGCGCTTTTTGCGCGTACAGAACGTGAATTGCGGGTGTATTACGCGTATTCCGAACGGGAATTACGCTTTTCCGACGTTCCCCGTCGATAAACCTCACAATAGTGCTTTCTACTGATACGGAACGTCGATTTCGAGTGTGGAACGGTAATGCGATCGAGAAGATCGCTTTTCCATCGCTCCAGTTCCTCGCACCAGGTCTTCGCAACGTTGGGGATATTGAGGTGACCCTATTGTATGCGTACAGCGAACAAAATTCGCACTCCCGGTTGTAGGAATCGCAAAATCACCGACTTTACGGGACGCACATCGGCCGTGCGTGATCGTAAATGCTTGAACTGAGACAGAATGGCGCTTCCTGCGTGTACAGAACGTGAATTGCGGGTGTATTACGCGTTTTCCGAACGGGAATTACGCTTGTCCGACGTTCCCCGTCGGAAAATCTCACAATAGTGCTTTGTACAGGTACGGAACGTCGATTTCGAGTGTGGAACGGTAATGCGATCGAGAAGATCGCTTTTCCATCGCTCCAATTCCTCGCACCAGGTATTCGCAACGTTGGGGATATTGAGGTGACCCTATTGTATGCGTACAGCGAACAAAATTCGCACTCCCGGTTGTAGGAATCGCAAAATCACCGACTTTACGGGACGCACATCGGCCGTGCGTGTTCGTAAATGCTTGAACTGAGACAGAATGGCGCTTCCTGCGTGTACAGAACGTGAATTGCGGGTGTATTACGCGTTTCCCGAACGGGAATTACGCTTGTCCGACGTTCCCCGTCGGAAAATCTCACAATAGTGCTTTCTACAGTTACGGAACGTCGATTTCGAGTGTGGAACGGTAATGCGATCGAGAAGATCGCTTTTCCATCGCTCCAGTTCCTCGCACCAGGTATTCGCAACGTTGGAGATATTGAGGTGACCCTATTGTATGCGTACAGCGAACAAAATTCGCACTCCCGGTTGTAGGAATCGCAAAATCACCGACTTTACGGGATGCACATCGGCCGTGCGTGATCGTAAATGCTTGAACTGAGACAGAATGGCGCTTCCTGCGTGTACAGAACGTGAATTGCGGGTGTATTACGCGTTTTCCGAACGGGAATTACGCTTTTCCGACGTTCCCCGACGGAAAATCTCACTATAGTGCTTTCTACAGTTACGGAACGTCGATTTCGAGTGTGGAACGGTAATGCGATCGAGAAGATCGCTTTTCCATCGCTCCAGTTCTTCGCACCAGGTATTCGCAACGTTGGGGATATTGAGGTGACCCTATTCTCTGCGTACAGCAAAGAAAATTCGCACTCGCGTTTAGAGGAATCGCAAAATCACCGACTTTACGGGATGCACATCGACGGTGCGTGATCGTAAATGCTTGAACTGAGACAGAAAGGCGTTTTCTGCGCTTACAGAACGTGAATTGCGGGTGTATTACGTGTATTCCGAACGGGAATTACGCTTTTCCGACGTTCCCCGACGGAAAATCTCACTATAGTGCTTTCTACAGTTACGGAACGTCGATTTCGAGTGTGGAACGGTAATGCGATCGAGAAGATCGCTTTTCCATCGCTCCAGTTCCTCGCACCAGGTCTTCGCAACGTTGGGGATATTGAGGTGACCCTATTCTATGCGTATAGCGAACAAAATTCGCACTCCCGGTTGCAGGAATCGCAAAATCACCGACTTTACGGGACGCACATTGACGGTGCGTGATCGTAAATGCTTGAACTGAGACAGAAAGGCGTTTTCTGCGCATACAGAACGTGAATTGCGGGTGTATTACGTGTATTCCGAACGGGAATTACGCTTTTCCGACGTTCCCCGTCGGAAAACCTCACAATAGTGCTTTCTACAGGTACGGAACGTCGATTTCGAGTGTGGAACAATAATGCGATCGAGAAGATCACTATTCCATCGCTCCAGTTCCTCGCACCAGGTATTCGCAACGTTGGGGATATTGAGGCGACCCTATTCTATGCGTACAGCGAACAAAATTCGCACTCCCGGTTGCAGGAATCGCAAATTCACCGACTTTACTGGACGCACATCGACGGTGCGTGATCGTAAATGCTTGAACTAAGACAGAATGGCGCTTTCTGCGCGTACCGAACGTGAACTGCGGGTGTATTACGCGTATTCCGAACGGGAATTACGCTTTTCCGACGTTCCCCGTCGATAACCCTCACAATAGTGCTTTCTACAGTTACGGAACGTCGATTTCGAGTGTGGAACGGTAATGCGATCGAGAAGATCGCTTTTCCATCGCTCCAGTTCCTCGCACCAGGTATTCGCAACGTTGGGGATATTGAGGTGACCCTATTCTATGCGTACAGCGAACAAAATTCGCACTCCCGGTTGTAGGAATCGCAAAATCACCGACTTTACGGGACGCACATCGACGGTGCGTGATCGTAAATGCTTGAACTGAGACAGAATGGCGCTTTCTGCGCGTACAGAACGTGAATTGCGGGTGTATTACGCGTATTCCGAACGGGAATTACGCTTTTCCGACGTTCCCCGTCGGAAAATCTCACTATAGTGCTTTCTACAGTTACGGAACGTCGATTTCGAGTGTGGAACGGTAATGCGATCGAGAAGATCGCTTTTCCATCGCTCCAGTTCTTCGCACCAGGTATTCGCAACGTTGGGGATATTGAGGTGACCCTATTCTCTGCGTACAGCAAAGAAAATTCGCACTCGCGTTTGCAGGAATCGCAAAATCACCGACTTTACGGGATGCACATCGACGGTGCGTGATCGTAAATGCTTGAACTGAGACAGAAAGGCGTTTTCTGCGCATACAGAACGTGAATTGCGGGTGTATTACGTGTATTCCGAACGGGAATTACGCTTTTCCGACGTTCCCCGTCGGAAAACCTCACAATAGTGCTTTCTACAGGTACGGAACGTCGATTTCGAGTGTGGAACGGTAATGCGATCGAGAAGATCGCTTTTCCATCGCTCCAGTTCCTCGCACCAGGTATTCGCAACGTTGGGGATATTGAGGTGACCCTATTGTATGCGTACAGCGAACAAAATTCGCACTCCCGGTTGTAGGAATCGCAAAATCACCGACTTTACGGGATGCACATCGGCCGTGCGTGATCGTAAATGCTTGAACTGAGACAGAATGGCGCTTCCTGCGTGTACAGAACGTGAACTGCGGGTGTATTACGCGTATTCCGAACGGGAATTACGCTTTTCCGACGTTCCCCGTCGATAAACCTCACAATAGTGCTTTCTACAGTTACGGAACGTCGATTTCGAGTGTGGAACGGTAATGCGATCGAGAAGATCGCTTTTCCATCGCTCCAGTTCCTCGCACCAGGTATTCGCAACGTTGGGGATATTGAGGTGACCCTATTCTATGCGTACAGCGAACAAAATTCGCACTCCCGGTTGTAGGAATCGCAAAATCACCGACTTTACGGGATGCACATCGGCCGTGCGTGATCGTAAATGCTTGAACTGAGACAGAATGGCGCTTCCTGCGTGTACAGAACGTGAATTGCGGGTGTATTACGCGTTTTCCGAACGGGAATTACGCTTGTCCGACGTTCCCCGTCGGAAAATCTCACAATAGTGCTTTGTACAGGTACGGAACGTCGATTTCGAGTGTGGAACGGTAATGCGATCGAGAAGATCGCTTTTCCATCGCTCCAATTCCTCGCACCAGGTATTCGCAACGTTGGGGATATTGAGGTGACCCTATTGTATGCGTACAGCGAACAAAATTCGCACTCCCGGTTGTAGGAATCGCAAAATCACCGACTTTACGGGACGCACATCGGCCGTGCGTGTTCGTAAATGCTTGAACTGAGACAGAATGGCGCTTCCTGCGTGTACAGAACGTGAATTGCGGGTGTATTACGCGTTTTCCGAACGGGAATTACGCTTGTCCGACGTTCCCCGTCGGAAAATCTCACAATAGTGCTTTCTACAGGTACGGAACGTCGATTTCGAGTGTGGAACGGTAATGCGATCGAGAAGATCGCTTTTCCATCGCTCCAGTTCCTCGCACCAGGTATTCGCAACGTTGGGGATATTGAGGTGACCCTATTGTATGCGTACAGCGAACAAAATTCGCACTCCCGGTTGTAGGAATCGCAAAATCACCGACTTTACGGGATGCACATCGGCCGTGCGTGATCGTAAATGCTTGAACTGAGACAGAATGGCGCTTCCTGCGTGTACAGAACGTGAATTGCGGGTGTATTACGCGTTTTCCGAACGGGAATTACGCTTTTCCGACGTTCCCCGACGGAAAATCTCACTATAGTGCTTTCTACAGTTACGGAACGTCGATTTCGAGTGTGGAACGGTAATGCGATCGAGAAGATCGCTTTTCCATCGCTCCAGTTCTTCGCACCAGGTATTCGCAACGTTGCGGATATTGAGGTGACCCTATTCTCTGCGTACAGCAAAGAAAATTCGCACTCGCGTTTAGAGGAATCGCAAAGTCAACGACTTTACGGGATGCACATCGACGGTGCGTGATCGTAAATGCTTGAACTGAGACAGAAAGGCGTTTTCTGCGCTTACAGAACGTGAATTGCGGGTGTATTACGCTTATTTCGAACGGGAATTACGCTTTTACAACGTTCTCCGTCGGAAAACCTCACTATAGTGCTTTCTACAGTTACGGAACGTCGATTTCGAGTGTGGAACGGTAATGCGATCGTGAAGATCGCTTTTCCATCGCTCCAGTTCCTCGCACCAGGTCTTCGCAACGTTGGGGATATCGAGGTGACCCTATTCTATGCGTATAGCGAACAAAATTCGCACTCCCGGTTGCAGGAATCGCAAAATCACCGACTTTACGGGACGCACATCGACGGTGCGTGATCGTAAATGCTTGAACTAAGACAGAATGGCGCTTTCTGCGCGTACCGAACGTGAACTGCGGGTGTATTACGCGTATTCCGAACGGGAATTACGCTTTTCCGACGTTCCCCGTCTATAAACCTCACAATAGTGCTTTCTACAGTTACGGAACGTCGATTTCGAGTGTAGAACGGTAATGCGATCGAGAAGATCGCTTTTCCATCGCTCCAGTTCCTCGCACCAGGTCTTCGCAACGTTGGGGATATTGAGGTGACCCTATTGTATGCGTACAGCGAACAAAATTCGCACTCCCGGTTGTAGGAATCGCAAAATCACCGACTTTACGGGATGCACATCGGCCGTGCGTGATCGTAAATGCTTGAACTGAGACAGAATGGCGCTTCCTGCGTGTACAGAACGTGAATTGCGGGTGTATTACGCGTATTCCGAACGGGAATTACGCTTTTCCGACGTTCGTCGTCGGAAAACCTCACAATAGTGCTTTTTACAGGTACGGAACGTCGATTTCGAGTGTGGAACGGTAATGCGATCGAGAAGATCGCTTTTCCATCGCTCCAGTTCCTCGCACCAGGTATTCGCAACGTTGGGGATATTGAGGTGACCCTATTCTCTGCGTACAGCAAAGAAAATTCGCACTCGCGTTTAGAGGAATCGCAAAATCACCGACTTTACGGGATGCACATCGACGGTGCGTGATCGTAAATGCTTGAACTGAGACAGAAAGGCGTTTTCTGCGCTTACAGAACGTGAATTGCGGGTGTATTACGCTTATTTCGAACGGGAATTACGCTTTTACAACGTTCTCCGTCGGAAAACCTCACTATAGTGCTTTCTACAGTTACGGAACGTCGATTTCGAGTGTGGAACGGTAATGCGATCGAGAAGATCGCTTTTCCATCGCTCCAGTTCCTCGCACCAGGTCTTCGCAACGTTGGGGATATCGAGGTGACCCTATTCTATGCGTACAGCGAACAAAATTCGCACTCCCGGTTGCAGGAATCGCAAAATCACCGACTTTACGGGACGCACATCGACGGTGCGTGATCGTAAATGCTTGAACTAAGACAGAATGGCGCTTTCTGCGCGTACCGAACGTGAACTGCGGGTGTATTACGCGTATTCCGAACGGGAATTACGCTTTTCCGACGTTCCCCGTCGATAAACCTCACAATAGTGCTTTCTACAGTTACGGAACGTCGATTTCGAGTGTAGAACGGTAATGCGATCGAGAAGATCGCTTTTCCATCGCTCCAGTTCCTCGCACCAGGTCTTCGCAACGTTGGGGATATTGAGGTGACCCTATTGTATGCGTACAGCGAACAAAATTCGCACTCCCGGTTGTAGGAATCGCAAAATCACCGACTTTACGGGATGCACATCGGCCGTGCGTGATCGTAAATGCTTGAACTGAGACAGAATGGCGCTTCCTGCGTGTACAGAACGTGAATTGCGGGTGTATTACGCGTATTCCGAACGGGAATTACGCTTTTCCGACGTTCGTCGTCGGAAAACCTCACAATAGTGCTTTTTACAGGTACGGAACGTCGATTTCGAGTGTGGAACGGTAATGCGATCGAGAAGATCGCTTTTCCATCGCTCCAGTTCCTCGCACCAGGTATTCGCAACGTTGGGGATATTGAGGTGACCCTATTCTCTGCGTACAGCAAAGAAAATTCGCACTCGCGTTTAGAGGAATCGCAAAATCACCGACTTTACGGGATGCACATCGACGGTGCGTGATCGTAAATGCTTGAACTGAGACAGAAAGGCGTTTTCTGCGCTTACAGAACGTGAATTACGGGTGTATTACGCTTATTTCGAACGGGAATTACGCTTTTACAACGTTCTCCGTCGGAAAACCTCACTATAGTGCTTTCTACAGTTACGGAACGTCGATTTCGAGTGTGGAACGGTAATGCGATCGTGAAGATCGCTTTTCCATCGCTCCAGTTCCTCGCACCAGGTCTTCGCAACGTTGGGGATATCGAGGTGACCCTATTCTATGCGTATAGCGAACAAAATTCGCACTCCCGGTTGCAGGAATCGCAAAATCACCGACTTTACGGGACGCACATCGACGGTGCGTGATCGTAAATGCTTGAACTAAGACAGAATGGCGCTTTCTGCGCGTACCGAACGTGAACTGCGGGTGTATTACGCGTATTCCAAACGGGAATTACGCTTTTCCGACGTTCCCCGTCGATAAACCTCACAATAGTGCTTTCTACAGTTACGGAACGTCGATTTCGAGTGTGGAACGGTAATGCGATCGAGAAGATCGCTTTTCCATCGCTCCAGTTCCTCGCACCAGGTCTTCGCAACGTTGGGGATATTGAGGTGACCCTATTGTATGCGTACAGCGAACAAAATTCGCACTCCCGGTTGTAGGAATCGCAAAATCACCGACTTTACGGGACGCACATCGGCCGTGCGTGATCGTAAATGCTTGAACTGAGACAGAATGGCGTTTCCTGCGTGTACAGAACGTGAATTGCGGGTGTATTACGCGTTTTCCGAACGGGAATTACGCTTGTCCGACGTTCCCCGTCGGAAAATCTCACAATAGTGCTTTCTACAGGTACGGAACGTCGATTTCGAGTGTGGAACGGTAATGCGATCGAGAAGATCGCTTTTCCATCGCTCCAGTTCCTCGCACCAGGTCTTCGCAACGTTGGGGATATTGAGGTGACCCTATTGTATGCGTACAGCGAACAAAATTCGCACTCCCGGTTGTAGGAATCGAAAATCACCGACTTTACGGGACGCACATCGGCCGTGCGTGATCGTAAATGCTTGAACTGAGACAGAATGGCGCTTCCTGCGTGTACAGAACGTGAATTGCGGGTGTATTACGCGTATTCCGAACGGGAATTACGCTCTTCCGACGTTCCCCGTCGGAAAACCTCACAATAGTGCTTTCTACAGGTACGGAACTTCGATTTCGAGTGTGGAAAGGTAATGCGATCGAGAAGATCGCTTTTCCATCGCTCCAGTTCTTCGCACCAGGTATTCGCAACGTTGGGGATATTGAGGTGACCCTATTCTCTGCGTACAGCAAAGAAAATTCGCACTCGCGTTTGCAGGAATCGCAAAATCACCGACTTTACGGGATGCACATCGACGGTGCGTGATCGTAAATGCTTGAACTGAGACAGAAAGGCGTTTTCTGCGCTTACAGAACGTGAATTGCGGGTGTATTACGCTTATTTCGAACGGGAATTACGATTTTACAACGTTCTCCGTCGGAAAACCTCACTATAGTGCTTTCTACAGTTACGGAACGTCGATTTCGAGTGTGGAACGGTAATGCGATCGAGAAGATCGCTTTTCCATCGCTCCAGTTCCTCGCACCAGGTCTTCGCAACGTTGGGGATATTGATGTGACACTATTCTATGCGTATAGCGAACAAAATTCGCACTCCCGGTTGCAGGAATCGCAAAATCACCGACTTTACGGGACGCACATCGACTGTGCGTGATCGTAAATTCTTGAACTAAGACAGAATGGCGCTTTTTGCGCGTACAGAACGTGAATTGCGGGTGTATTACGCGTATTCCGAACGGGAATTACGCTTTTCCGACGTTCCCCGTCGATAAACCTCACAATAGTGCTTTCTACTGATACGGAACGTCGATTTCGAGTGTGGAACGGTAATGCGATCGAGAAGATCGCTTTTCCATCGCTCCAGTTCCTCGCACCAGGTCTTCGCAACGTTGGGGATATTGAGGTGACCCTATTGTATGCGTACAGCGAACAAAATTCGCACTCCCGGTTGTAGGAATCGAAAATCACCGACTTTACGGGACGCACATCGGCCGTGCGTGATCGTAAATGCTTGAACTGAGACAGAATGGCGCTTCCTGCGTGTACAGAACGTGAATTTCGGGTGTATTACGCGTATTCCGAACGGGAATTACGCTCTTCCGACGTTACCCGTCGGAAAACCTCACAATAGTGCTTTCTACAGGTACGGAACGTCGATTTCGAGTGTGGAAAGGTAATGCGATCGAGAAGATCGCTTTTCCATCGCTCCAGTTCTTCGCACCAGGTATTCGCAACGTTGGGGATATTGAGGTGACCCTATTCTCTGCGTACAGCAAAGAAAATTCGCACTCGCGTTTGCAGGAATCGCAAAATCACCGACTTTACGGGATGCACATCGACGGTGCGTGATCGTAAATGCTTGAACTGAGACAGAAAGGCGTTTTCTGCGCTTACAGACGTGAATTGCGGGTGTATTACGCTTATTTCGAACGGGAATTACGATTTTACAACGGTTCTCCGTCGGAAAACCTCACTATAGTGCTTTCTACAGTTACGGAACGTCGATTTCGAGTGTGGAACGGTAATGCGATCGAGAAGATCGCTTTTCCATCGCTCCAGTTCCTCGCACCAGGTATTTGCATCGTTGGGGATATTGAGGTGACAGTATTCTATGCGTTATAGCGAACAAAATTCGCACTCCCGGTTGCAGGAATCGCAAAATCACCGACTTTACGGGACGCACATCGACTGTGCGTGATCGTAAATTCTTGAACTGAGACATAATGGCGCTTTTTGCGCGTACAGAACGTGAATTACGGTTGTATTACGCGTATTCCGAACGGGAATTACGCTTTTCCGACGTTCCCCGTCGATAAACCTCACAATAGTGCTTTCTACATGTACGGAACGTCGATTTCGAGTGTGGAACGGTAATGCGATCGAGAAGATCGCTTTTCCATCGCTCCAGTTCCTCGCACCAGGTTCTTCGCAACGTTGGGGATATTGAGGTGACCCTATTCTATGCGTACAGCGAACAAAATTCGCACTCCCGGTTGTAGGAATCGCAAAATCACCGACTTTACGGGACGCACATCGGCCGTGCGTGATCGTAAATGCTTGAACTGAGACAGAATGGCGCTTCCTCGTGTACAGAACGTGATTTGCGGGTGTATTACGCGTTTTCCGAACGGGGAATTACGCTTGTCCGACGTTCCCCGTCGGAAAATCTCACAATAGTGCTTTCTACAGGTACGGAACGTCGATTTCGAGTGTGGAACGGTTAATGCGATCGAGAAGATCGCATTTTCCATCGCTCCAGTTCCTCGCACCAGGTATTCGCAACGTTGGGGATATTGAGGGTGACCCTATTGATGCGTACAGCGAACAAAATTCGCACTCCCGGTTGTAGGAATCGCAAAATCACCGACTTTACGGGATGCACATCGGCCGTGCGGGATCGTAAATGCTTGAACTGAGACAGAATGGCGCTTCCTGCGTGTACAGAACGTGAATTGCGGGTGTATTACGCGTATTCCAAACGGGAATTACGCTCTTCCGACGTTCCCCGTCGGAAAACCTCACAATAGTGCTTTCTACAGGTACGGAACTTCGATTTCGAGTGTGGAACGGTAATGCGATCGAGAAGATCGCTTTTCCATCGCTCCAGTTCCTCGCACCAGGTATTCGCAACGTTGGGGATATTGAGGTGACCCTATTGTATGCGTACAGCGAACAAAATTCGCACTCCCGGTTGCAGGAATCGCAAAATCACCGACTTTACGGGACGCACATCGACGGTGCGTGATCGTAAATGCTTGAACTGAGACAGAATGGCGCTTTCTGCGCGTACAGAACGTGAATTGCGGGTGTATTACGCGTATTCCGAACGGGAATTACGCTTTTCCGACGTTCCCCGACGGAAAATCTCACTATAGTGCTTTCTACAGTTACGGAACGTCGATTTCGAGTGTGGAACGGTAATGCGATCGAGAAGATCGCTTTTCCATCGCTCCAGTTCCTCGCACCAGGTCTTCGCAACGTTGGGGATATTGAGGTGACCCTATTCTATGCGTATAGCGAACCAAATTCGCACTCCCGGTTGCAGGAATCGCAAAATCACCGACTTTACGGGACGCACATCGACGGTGCGTGATCGTAAATGCTTGAACTGAGACAGAAAGGCGTTTTCTGCGCATACAGAACGTGAATTGCGGGTGTATTACGTGTATTCCGAACGGGAATTACGCTTTTCCGACGTTTCCCGTCGATAAACCTCACAATAGTGCTTTCTACAGTTACGGAACGTCGATTTCGAGTGTGGAACGGTAATGCGATCGAGAAGATCGCTTTTCCATCGCTCCAGTTCCTCGCACCAGGTATTCGCAACGTTGGGGATATTGAGGTGACCCTATTGTATGCGTACAGCGAACAAAATTCGCACTCCCGGTTGTAGGAATCGCAAAATCACCGACTTTACGGGATGCACATCGGCCGTGCGTGATCGTAAATGCTTGAACTGAGACAGAATGGCGCTTCCTGCGTGTACAGAACGTGAATTGCGGGTGTATTACGCGTTTTCCGAACGGGAATTACGCTTGTCCGACGTTCCCCGTCGGAAAATCTCACAATAGTGCTTTGTACAGGTACGGAACGTCGATTTCGAGTGTGGAACGGTAATGCGATCGAGAAGATCGCTTTTCCATCGCTCCAGTTCCTCGCACCAGGTATTCGCAACGTTGGGGATATTGAGGTGACCCTATTCTATGCGTACAGCGAACAAAATTCGCACTCCCGGTTGTAGGAATCGCAAAATCACCGACTTTACGGGACGCACATCGACGGTGCGTGATCGTAAATGCTTGAACTGAGACAGAATGGCGCTTTCTGCGCGTACAGAACGTGAATTGCGGGTGTATTACGCGTATTCCGAACGGGAATTACGCTTTTCCGACGTTCCCCGTCGGAAAATCTCACTATAGTGCTTTCTACAGGTACGGAACGTCGATTTCGAGTGTGGAACGGTAATGCGATCGAGAAGATCGCTTTTCCATCGCTCCAGTTCCTCGCACCAGGTATTCGCAACGTTGGGGATATTGAGGTGACCCTATTCTATGCGTACAGCGAACAAAATTCGCACTCCCGGTTGCAGGAATCGCAAAATCACCGACTTTACGGGACGCACATCGACGGTGCGTGATCGTAAATGCTTGAACTGAGACAGAATGGCGCTTTCTGCGCGTACAGAACGTGAATTGCGGGTGTATTACGCGTATTCCGAACGGGAATTACGCTTTTCCGACGTTCCCCGTCGGAAAATCTCACTATAGTGCTTTCTACAGTTACGGAACGTCGATTTCGAGTGTGGAACGGTAATGCGATCGAGAAGATCGCTTTTCCATCGCTCCAGTTCCTCGCACCAGGTCTTCGCAACGTTGGGGATATTGAGGTGACCCTATTCTATGCGTACAGCGAACAAAATTCGCACTCCCGGTTGCAGGAATCGCAAAATCACCGACTTTACGGGACGCACATCGACGGTGCGTGATCGTAAATGCTTGAACTGAGACAGAAAGGCGTTTTCTGCGCATACAGAACGTGAATTGCGGGTGTATTACGTGTATTCCGAACGGGAATTACGCTTTTCCGACGTTCCCCGTCGGAAAACCTCACAATAGTGCTTTCTACAGGTACGGAACGTCGATTTCGAGTGTGGAACGGTAATGCGATCGAGAAGATCGCTATTCCATCGCTCCAGTTCCTCGCACCAGGTATTCGCAACGTTGGGGATATTGAGGCGACCCTATTCTCTGCGTACAGCAAAGAAAATTCGCACTCGCGTTTGCAGGAATCGCAAAATCACCGACTTTACGGGACGCATATCGACGGTGCGTGATCGTAAATGCTTGAACTAAGACAGAATGGCGCTTTCTGCGCGTACCGAACGTGAACTGCGGGTGTATTACGCGTATTCCGAACGGGAATTACGCTTTTCCGACGTTCCCCGACGATAACCCTCACAATAGTGCTTTCTACAGTTACGGAACGTCGATTTCGAGTGTGGAACGGTAATGCGATCGAGAAGATCGCTTTTCCATCGCTCCAGTTCCTCGCACCAGGTATTCGCAACGTTGGGGATATTGAGGTGACCCTATTGTATGCGTACAGCGAACAAAATTCGCACTCCCGGTTGTAGGAATCGCAAAATCACCGACTTTACGGGATGCACATCGGCCGTGCGTGATCGTAAATGCTTGAACTGAGACAGAATGGCGCTTCCTGCGTGTACAGAACGTGAATTGCGGGTGTATTACGCGTATTCCGAACGGGAATTACGCTTTTCCGACGTTCCCCGATGGAAAATCTCACTATAGTGCTTTCTACAGTTACGGAACGTCGATTTCGAGTGTGGAACGGTAATGCGATCGAGAAGATCGCTTTTCCATCGCTCCAGTTCTTCGCACCAGGTATTCGCAACGTTGGGGAT
The DNA here is from genome assembly GCA_917499265.3 of Mimumesa dahlbomi. Classification (NCBI taxonomy): domain Eukaryota; kingdom Metazoa; phylum Arthropoda; class Insecta; order Hymenoptera; family Crabronidae; genus Mimumesa; species Mimumesa dahlbomi. Next base: position 957,496 of record OU824126.1, read on the forward strand.
ATTGAGGTGACCCTATTCTCTGCGTACAGCAAAGAAAATTCGCACTCGCGTTTGCAGGAATCGCAAAATCACCGACTTTACGGGATGCACATCGACGGTGCGTGATCGTAAATGCTTGAACTGAGACAGAATGGCGCTTTCTGCGCTTACAGAACGTGAATTGCGGGTGTATTACGCTTATTTCGAACGGGAATTACGCTTTTACAACGTTCTCCGTCGGAAAACCTCACTATAGTGCTTTCTACAGTTACGGAACATCGATTTCGAGTGTGGAACGGTAATGCGATCGAGAAGATCGCTTTTCCATCGCTCCAGTTCCTCGCACCAGGTCTTCGCAACGTTGGGGATATTGAGGTGACCCTATTCTATGCGTACAGCGAACAAAATTCGCACTCCCGGTTGTAGGAATCGCAAAATCACCGACTTTACGGGACGCACATCGACGGTGCGTGATCGTAAATGCTTGAACTGAGACAGAATGGCGCTTTCTGCGCGTACAGAACGTGAATTGCGGGTGTATTACGCGTATTCCGAACGGGAATTACGCTTTTCCGACGTTCCCCGTCGGAAAATCTCACAATAGTGCTTTCTACAGGTACGGAACGTCGATTTCGAGTGTGGAACGGTAATGCGATCGAGAAGATCGCTTTTCCATCGCTCCAGTTCCTCGCACCAGGTATTCGCAACGTTGGGGATATTGAGGTGACCCTATTCTATGCGTACAGCGAACAAAATTCGCACTCCCGGTTGCAGGAATCGCAAAATCACCGACTTTACGGGACGCACATCGACGGTGCGTGATCGTAAATGCTTGAACTGAGACAGAATGGCGCTTTCTGCGCGTACAGAACGTGAATTGCGGGTGTATTACGCGTATTCCGAACGGGAATTACGCTTTTCCGACGTTCCCCGTCGGAAAATCTCACTATAGTGCTTTCTACAGTTACGGAACGTCGATTTCGAGTGTGGAACGGTAATGCGATCGAGAAGATCGCTTTTCCATCGCTCCAGTTCCTCGCACCAGGTCTTCGCAACGTTGGGGATATTGAGGTGACCCTATTCTATGCGTATAGCGAACAAAATTCGCACTCCCGGTTGCAGGAATCGCAAAATCACCGACTTTACGGGACGCACATCGACGGTGCGTGATCGTAAATGCTTGAACTGAGACAGAAAGGCGTTTTCTGCGCATACAGAACGTGAATTGCGGGTGTATTACGTGTATTCCGAACGGGAATTACGCTTTTCCGACGTTCCCCGTCGGAAAACCTCACAATAGTGCTTTCTACAGGTACGGAACGTCGATTTCGAGTGTGGAACGGTAATGCGATCGAGAAGATCGCTTTTCCATCGCTCCAGTTCCTCGCACCAGGTATTCGCAACGTTGGGGATATTGAGGCGACCCTATTCTCTGCGTACAGCAAAGAAAATTCGCACTCGCGTTTGCAGGAATCGCAAAATCACCGACTTTACGGGACGCACATCGACGGTGCGTGATCGTAAATGCTTGAACTAAGACAGAATGGCGCTTTCTGCGCGTACCGAACGTGAACTGCGGGTGTATTACGCGTATTCCGAACGGGAATTACGCTTTTCCGACGTTCCCCGACGATAACCCTCACAATAGTGCTTTCTACAGTTACGGAACGTCGATTTCGAGTGTGGAACGGTAATGCGATCGAGAAGATCGCTTTTCCATCGCTCCAGTTCCTCGCACCAGGTATTCGCAACGTTGGGGATATTGAGGTGACCCTATTGTATGCGTACAGCGAACAAAATTCGCACTCCCGGTTGTAGGAATCGCAAAATCACCGACTTTACGGGATGCACATCGGCCGTGCGTGATCGTAAATGCTTGAACTGAGACAGAATGGCGCTTCCTGCGTGTACAGAACGTGAATTGCGGGTGTATTACGCGTATTCCGAACGGGAATTACGCTTTTCCGACGTTCCCCGACGGAAAATCTCACTATAGTGCTTTCTACAGTTACGGAACGCCGATTTCGAGTGTGGAACGGTAATGCGATCGAGAAGATCGCTTTTCCATCGCTCCAGTTCTTCGCACCAGGTATTCGCAACGCTGGGGATATTGAGGTGACCCTATTCTATGCGTACAGCGAAGAAAATTCGCACTCCCGGTTGCAGGAATCGCAAAATCACGGACTTTACGGGACGCACATCGACGGTGCGTGATCGTAAATGCTTGAACTGAGACAGAATGGCGCTTTCTGTGCCTACAGAACGTGAATTGCGGGTGTATTACGCCTATTCCGAACGGGAATTACGCTTTTCCGACGTTCCCCGTCGGAAAATCTCACAATAGTGCTTTCTACAGGTACGGAACGTCGATTTCGAGTGTGGAAAGGTAATGCGATCGAGAAGATCGCTTTTCCATCGCTCCAGTTCTTCGCACCAGGTATTCGCAACGTTGGGGATATTGAGGTGACCCTATTCTCTGCGTACAGCAAAGAAAATTCGCACTCGCGTTTGCAGGAATCGCAAAATCACCGACTTTACGGGATGCACATCGACGGTGCGTGATCGTAAATGCTTGAACTGAGACAGAAAGGTGTTTTCTGCGCTTACAGAACGTGAATTGCGGGTGTATTACGCTTATTTCGAACGGGAATTACGCTTTTACAACGTTCTCCGTCGGAAAACCTCACTATAGTGCTTTCTACAGTTACGGAATGTCGATTTCGAGTGTGGAACGGTAATGCGAACGAGAAGATCGCTTTTCCATCGCTCCAGTTCCTCGCACCAGGTCTTCGCAACGTTGGGGATATTGAGGTGACCCTATTCTATGCGTATAGCGAACAAAATTCGCACTCCCGGTTGCAGGAATCGCAAAATCACCGACTTTACGGGACGCACATCGACGGTGCGTGATCGTAAATGCTTGAACTGAGACAGAAAGGCGTTTTCTGCGCAAACAGAACGTGAATTGCGGGTGTATTACGTGTATTCCGAACGGGAATTACGCTTTTCCGACGTTCCCCGTCGGAAAACCTCACAATAGTGCTTTCTACAGGTACGGAACGTCGATTTCGAGTGTGGAACGGTAATGCGATCGAGAAGATCGCTATTCCATCGCTCCAGTTCCTCGCACCAGGTATTCGCAACGTTGGGGATATTGAGGTGACAGTATTCTATGCGTACAGCGAACAAAATTCGCACTCCCGGTTGCAGGAATCGCAAAATCACCGACTTTACGGGACGCACATCGACGGTGCGTGATCGTAAATGCTTGAACTAAGACAGAATGGCGCTTTCTGCGCGTACCGAACGTGAACTGCGGGTGTATTACGCGTATTCCGAACGGGAATTACGCTTTTCCGACGTTCCCCGTCGATAAACCTCACAATAGTGCTTTCTACAGTTACGGAACGTCGATTTCGAGTGTGGAACGGTAATGCGATCGAGAAGATCGCTTTTCCATCGCTCCAGTTCCTCGCACCAGGTATTCGCAACGTTGGGGATATTGAGGTGACCCTATTGTATGCGTACAGCGAACAAAATTCGCACTCCCGGTTGTAGGAATCGCAAAATCACCGACTTTACGGGATGCACATCGGCCGTGCGTGATCGTAAATGCTTGAACTGAGACAGAATGGCGCTTCCTGCGTGTACAGAACGTGAACTGCGGGTGTATTACGCGTATTCCGAACGGGAATTACGCTTTTCCGACGTTCCCCGTCGATAAACCTCACAATAGTGCTTTCTACAGTTACGGAACGTCGATTTCGAGTGTGGAACGGTAATGCGATCGAGAAGATCGCTTTTCCATCGCTCCAGTTCCTCGCACCAGGTATTCGCAACGTTGGGGATATTGAGGTGACCCTATTGTATGCGTACAGCGAACAAAATTCGCACTCCCGGTTGTAGGAATCGCAAAATCACCGACTTTACGGGATGCACATCGGCCGTGCGTGATCGTAAATGCTTGAACTGAGACAGAATGGCGCTTCCTGCGTGTACAGAACGTGAATTGCGGGTGTATTACGCGTTTTCCGAACGGGAATTACGCTTTTCCGACGTTCCCCGTCGGAAAATCTCACAATAGTGCTTTGTACAGGTACGGAACGTCGATTTCGAGTGTGGAACGGTAATGCGATCGAGAAGATCGCTTTTCCATCGCTCCAATTCCTCGCACCAGGTATTCGCAACGTTGGGGATATTGAGGTGACCCTATTGTATGCGTACAGCGAACAAAATTCGCACTCCCGGTTGTAGGAATCGCAAAATCACCGACTTTACGGGACGCACATCGGCCGTGCGTGTTCGTAAATGCTTGAACTGAGACAGAATGGCGCTTCCTGCGTGTACAGAACGTGAATTGCGGGTGTATTACGCGTTTTCCGAACGGGAATTACGCTTGTCCGACGTTCCCCGTCGGAAAATCTCACAATAGTGCTTTGTACAGGTACGGAACGTCGATTTCGAGTGTGGAACGGTAATGCGATCGAGAAGATCGCTTTTCCATCGCTCCAGTTCCTCGCACCAGGTATTCGCAACGTTGGGGATATTGAGGTGACCCTATTGTATGCGTACAGCGAACAAAATTCGCACTCCCGGTTGTAGGAATCGCAAAATCACCGACTTTACGGGATGCACATCGGCCGTGCGTGATCGTAAATGCTTGAACTGAGACAGAATGGCGCTTCCTGCGTGTACAGAACGTGAATTGCGGGTGTATTACGCGTTTTCCGAACGGGAATTACGCTTTTCCGACGTTCCCCGACGGAAAATCTCACTATAGTGCTTTCTACAGTTACGGAACGTCGATTTCGAGTGTGGAACGGTAATGCGATCGAGAAGATCGCTTTTCCATCGCTCCAGTTCCTCGCACCAGGTATTCGCAACGTTGGGGATATTGAGGTGACCCTATTCTCTGCGTACAGCAAAGAAAATTCGCACTCGCGTTTGCAGGAATCGCAAAATCACCGACTTTACGGGATGCACATCGGCCGTGCGTGATCGTAAATGCTTGAACTGAGACAGAATGGCGCTTCCTGCGTGTACAGAACGTGAATTGCGGGTGTATTACGCGTATTCCGAACGGGAATTACGCTTTTCCGACGTTCCCCGTCGGAAAACCTCACAATAGTGCTTTCTACAGGTACGGAACGTCGATTTCGAGTGTGGAACGGTAATGCGATCGAGAAGATCGCTTTTCCATCGCTCCAGTTCCTCGCACCAGGTATTCGCAACGTTGGGGATATTGAGGTGACCCTATTGTATGCGTACAGCGAACAAAATTCGCACTCCCGGTTGTAGGAATCGCAAAATCACCGACTTTACGGGATGCACATCGGCCGTGCGTGATCGTAAATGCTTGAACTGAGACAGAATGGCGCTTCCTGCGTGTACAGAACGTGAATTGCGGGTGTATTACGCGTATTCCGAACGGGAATTACGCTTTTCCGACGTTCCCCGTCGGAAAATCTCACAATAGTGCTTTCTACAGGTACGGAACGTCGATTTCGAGTGTGGAACGCTAATGCGATCGAGAAGATCGCTTTTCCATCGCTCCAATTCCTCGCACCAGGTATTCGCAACGTTGGGGATATTGAGGTGACCCTATTGTATGCGTACAGCGAACAAAATTCGCACTCCCGGTTGTAGGACTCGCAAAATCACCGACTTTACGGGACGCACATCGGCCGTGCGTGTTCGTAAATGCTTGAACTGAGACAGAATGGCGCTTCCTGCGTGTACAGAACGTGAATTGCGGGTGTATTACGCGTTTTCCGAACGGGAATTACGCTTGTCCGACGTTCCCCGTCGGAAAATCTCACAATAGTGCTTTCTACAGGTACGGAACGTCGATTTCGAGTGTGGAACGGTAATGCGATCGAGAAGATCGCTTTTCCATCGCTCCAGTTCCTCGCACCAGGTATTCGCAACGTTGGGGATATTGAGGTGACCCTATTGTATGCGTACAGCGAACAAAATTCGCACTCCCGGTTGTAGGAATCGCAAAATCACCGACTTTACGGGATGCACATCGGCCGTGCGTGATCGTAAATGCTTGAACTGAGACAGAATGGCGCTTCCTGCGTGTACAGAACGTGAATTGCGGGTGTATTACGCGTTTTCCGAACGGGAATTACGCTTTTCCGACGTTCCCCGACGGAAAATCTCACTATAGTGCTTTCTACAGTTACGGAACGTCGATTTCGAGTGTGGAACGGTAATGCGATCGAGAAGATCGCTTTTCCATCGCTCCAGTTCTTCGCACCAGGTATTCGCAACGTTGGGGATATTGAGGTGACCCTATTCTCTGCGTACAGCAAAGAAAATTCGCACTCGCGTTTAGAGGAATCGCAAAATCACCGACTTTACGGGATGCACATCGGCCGTGCGTGATCGTAAATGCTTGAACTGAGACAGAATGGCGCTTCCTGCGTGTACAGAACGTGAATTGCGGGTGTATTACGCGTTTTCCGAACGGGAATTACGCTTGTCCGACGTTCCCCGTCGGAAAATCTCACAATAGTGCTTTGTACAGGTACGGAACGTCGATTTCGAGTGTGGAACGGTAATGCGATCGAGAAGATCGCTTTTCCATCGCTCCAATTCCTCGCACCAGGTATTCGCAACGTTGGGGATATTGAGGTGACCCTATTGTATGCGTACAGCGAACAAAATTCGCACTCCCGGTTGTAGGAATCGCAAAATCACCGACTTTACGGGACGCACATCGGCCGTGCGTGTTCGTAAATGCTTGAACTGAGACAGAATGGCGCTTCCTGCGTGTACAGAACGTGAATTGCGGGTGTATTACGCGTTTTCCGAACGGGAATTACGCTTGTCCGACGTTCCCCGTCGGAAAATCTCACAATAGTGCTTTGTACAGGTACGGAACGTCGATTTCGAGTGTGGAACGGTAATGCGATCGAGAAGATCGCTTTTCCATCGCTCCAGTTCCTCGCACCAGGTATTCGCAACGTTGGGGATATTGAGGTGACCCTATTGTATGCGTACAGCGAACAAAATTCGCACTCCCGGTTGTAGGAATCGCAAAATCACCGACTTTACGGGATGCACATCGGCCGTGCGTGATCGTAAATGCTTGAACTGAGACAGAATGGCGCTTCCTGCGTGTACAGAACGTGAATTGCGGGTGTATTACGCGTTTTCCGAACGGGAATTACGCTTTTCCGACGTTCCCCGACGGAAAATCTCACTATAGTGCTTTCTACAGTTACGGAACGTCGATTTCGAGTGTGGAACGGTAATGCGATCGAGAAGATCGCTTTTCCATCGCTCCAGTTCCTCGCACCAGGTATTCGCAACGTTGGGGATATTGAGGTGACCCTATTCTCTGCGTACAGCAAAGAAAATTCGCACTCGCGTTTAGAGGAATCGCAAAATCACCGACTTTACGGGATGCACATCGGCCGTGCGTGATCGTAAATGCTTGAACTGAGACAGAATGGCGCTTCCTGCGTGTACAGAACGTGAATTGCGGGTGTATTACGCGTATTCCGAACGGGAATTACGCTTTTCCGACGTTCCCCGTCGGAAAACCTCACAATAGTGCTTTCTACAGGTACGGAACGTCGATTTCGAGTGTGGAACGGTAATGCGATCGAGAAGATCGCTTTTCCATCGCTCCAGTTCCTCGCACCAGGTATTCGCAACGTTGGGGATATTGAGGTGACCCTATTGTATGCGTACAGCGAACAAAATTCGCACTCCCGGTTGTAGGAATCGCAAAATCACCGACTTTACGGGATGCACATCGGCCGTGCGTGATCGTAAATGCTTGAACTGAGACAGAATGGCGCTTCCTGCGTGTACAGAACGTGAATTGCGGGTGTATTACGCGTATTCCGAACGGGAATTACGCTTGTCCGACGTTCCCCGTCGGAAAATCTCACAATAGTGCTTTCTACAGGTACGGAACGTCGATTTCGAGTGTGGAACGGTAATGCGATCGAGAAGATCGCTTTTCCATCGCTCCAGTTCCTCGCACCAGGTATTCGCAACGTTGGGGATATTGAGGTGACCCTATTGTATGCGTACAGCGAACAAAATTCGCACTCCCGGTTGTAGGAATCGCAAAATCACCGACTTTACGGGACGCACATCGGCCGTGCGTGTTCGTAAATGCTTGAACTGAGACAGAATGGCGCTTCCTGCGTGTACAGAACGTGAATTGCGGGTGTATTACGCGTATTCCGAACGGGAATTACGCTTGTCCGACGTTCCCCGTCGGAAAATCTCACAATAGTGCTTTCTACAGGTACGGAACGTCGATTTCGAGTGTGGAACGGTAATGCGATCGAGAAGATCGCTTTTCCATCGCTCCAGTTCCTCGCACCAGGTATTCGCAACGTTGGGGATATTGAGGTGACCCTATTGTATGCGTACAGCGAACAAAATTCGCACTCCCGGTTGTAGGAATCGCAAAATCACCGACTTTACGGGATGCACATCGGCCGTGCGTGATCGTAAATGCTTGAACTGAGACAGAATGGCGCTTCCTGCGTGTACAGAACGTGAATTGCGGGTGTATTACGCGTTTTCCGAACGGGAATTACGCTTTTCCGACGTTCCCCGACGGAAAATCTCACTATAGTGCTTTCTACAGTTACGGAACGTCGATTTCGAGTGTGGAACGGTAATGCGATCGAGAAGATCGCTTTTCCATCGCTCCAGTTCTTCGCACCAGGTATTCGCAACGTTGGGGATATTGAGGTGACCCTATTCTCTGCGTACAGCAAAGAAAATTCGCACTCGCGTTTAGAGGAATCGCAAAATCACCGACTTTACGGGATGCACATCGGCCGTGCGTGATCGTAAATGCTTGAACTGAGACAGAATGGCGCTTCCTGCGTGTACAGAACGTGAATTGCGGGTGTATTACGCGTATTCCGAACGGGAATTACGCTTTTCCGACGTTCCCCGTCGGAAAACCTCACAATAGTGCTTTCTACAGGTACGGAACGTCGATTTCGAGTGTGGAACGGTAATGCGATCGAGAAGATCGCTTTTCCATCGCTCCAGTTCCTCGCACCAGGTATTCGCAACGTTGGGGATATTGAGGTGACCCTATTGTATGCGTACAGCGAACAAAATTCGCACTCCCGGTTGTAGGAATCGCAAAATCACCGACTTTACGGGATGCACATCGGCCGTGCGTGATCGTAAATGCTTGAACTGAGACAGAATGGCGCTTCCTGCGTGTACAGAACGTGAATTGCGGGTGTATTACGCGTATTCCGAACGGGAATTACGCTTTTCCGACGTTCCCCGTCGGAAAACCTCACAATAGTGCTTTCTACAGGTACGGAACGTCGATTTCGAGTGTGGAACGGTAATGCGATCGAGAAGATCGCTTTTCCATCGCTCCAATTCCTCGCACCAGGTATTCGCAACGTTGGGGATATTGAGGTGACCCTATTGTATGCGTACAGCGAACAAAATTCGCACTCCCGGTTGTAGGAATCGCAAAATCACCGACTTTACGGGACGCACATCGGCCGTGCGTGTTCGTAAATGCTTGAACTGAGACAGAATGGCGCTTCCTGCGTGTACAGAACGTGATTTGCGGGTGTATTACGCGTTTTCCGAACGGGAATTACGCTTGTCCGACGTTCCCCGTCGGAAAATCTCACAATAGTGCTTTCTACAGGTACGGAACGTCGATTTCGAGTGTGGAACGGTAATGCGATCGAGAAGATCGCTTTTCCATCGCTCCAGTTCCTCGCACCAGGTATTCGCAACGTTGGGGATATTGAGGTGACCCTATTCTCTGCGTACAGCAAAGAAAATTCGCACTCGCGTTTGCAGGAATCGCAAAATCACCGACTTTACGGGATGCACATCGACGGTGCGTGATCGTAAATGCTTGAACTGAGACAGAAAGGCGCTTTCTGCGCTTACAGAACGTGAATTGCGGGTGTATTACGCTTATTTCGAACGGGAATTACGCTTTTACAACGTTCTCCGTCGGAAAACCTCACTATAGTGCTTTCTACAGTTACGGAACATCGATTTCGAGTGTGGAACGGTAATGCGATCGAGAAGATCGCTTTTCCATCGCTCCAGTTCCTCGCACCAGGTCTTCGCAACGTTGGGGATATTGAGGTGACCCTATTCTATGCGTACAGCGAACAAAATTCGCACTCCCGGTTGCAGGAATCGCAAAATCACCGACTTTACGGGACGCACATCGACGGTGCGTGATCGTAAATGCTTGAACTGAGACAGAAAGGCGTTTTCTGCGCATACAGAACGTGAATTGCGGGTGTATTACGTGTATTCCGAACGGGAATTACGCTTTTCCGACGTTCCCCGTCGGAAAACCTCACAATAGTGCTTTCTACAGGTACGGAACGTCGATTTCGAGTGTGGAACGGTAATGCGATCGAGAAGATCGCTATTCCATCGCTCCAGTTCCTCGCACCAGGTATTCGCAACGTTGGGGATATTGAGGTGACCCTATTCTATGCGTACAGCGAACAAAATTCGCACTCCCGGTTGCAGGAATCGCAAAATCACCGACTTTACGGGACGCACATCGACGGTGCGTGATCGTAAATGCTTGAACTAAGACATAATGGCGCTTTCTGCGCGTACCGAACGTGAACTGCGGGTGTATTACGCGTATTCCGAACGGGATTTACGCTTTTCCGACGTTCCCCGTCGATAAACCTCACAATAGTGCTTTCTACAGTTACGGAACGTCGATTTCGAGTGTGGAACGGTAATGCGATCGAGAAGATCGCTTTTCCATCGCTCCAGTTCCTCGCACCAGGTATTCGCAACGTTGGGGATATTGAGGTGACCCTATTCTATGCGTACAGCGAACAAAATTCGCACTCCCGGTTGTAGGAATCGCAAAATCACCGACTTTACGGGACACACATCGACGGTGCGTGATCGTAAATGCTTGAACTAAGACAGAATGGCGCTTTCTGCGCGTACCGAACGTGAACTGCGGGTGTATTACGCGTATTCCGAACGGGAATTACGCTTTTCCGACGTTCCCCGTCGATAAACCTCACAATAGTGCTTTCTACAGTTACGGAACGTCGATTTCGAGTGTGGAACGGTAATGCGATCGAGAAGATCGCTTTTCCATCGCTCCAGTTCCTCGCACCAGGTCTTCGCAACGTTGGGGATATTGAGGTGACAGTATTCTATGCGTACAGCGAACAAAATTCGCACTCCCGGTTGTAGGAATCGCAAAATCACCGACTTTACGGGACGCACATCGACGGTGCGTGATCGTAAATGCTTGAACTGAGACAGAATGGCGCTTTCTGCGCGTACAGAACGTGAATTGCGGGTGTATTACGCGTATTCCGAACGGGAATTACGCTTTTCCGACGTTCCCCGACGGAAAATCTCACTATAGTGCTTTCTACAGTTACGGAACGTCGATTTCGAGTGTGGAACGGTAATGCGATCGAGAAGATCGCTTTTCCATCGCTCCAGTTCCTCGCACCAGGTATTCGCAACGTTGGGGATATTGAGGTGACCCTATTCTATGCGTACAGCGAACAAAATTCGCACTCCCGGTTGCAGGAATCGCAAAATCACCGACTTTACGGGACGCACATCGACGGTGCGTGATCGTAAATGCTTGAACTGAGACAGAATGGCGCTTTCTGCGCGTACAGAACGTGAATTGCGGGTGTATTACGCGTATTCCGAACGGGAATTACGCTTTTCCGACGTTCCCCGACGGAAAATCTCACTATAGTGCTTTCTACAGTTACGGAACGTCGATTTCGAGTGTGGAACGGTAATGCGATCGAGAAGATCGCTTTTCCATCGCTCCAGTTCTTCGCACCAGGTATTCGCAACGTTGGGGATATTGAGGTGACCCTATTCTCTGCGTACAGCAAAGAAAATTCGCACTCGCGTTTGCAGGAATCGCAAAATCACCGACTTTACGGGATGCACATCGACGGTGCGTGATCGTAAATGCTTGAACTGAGACAGAAAGGCGCTTTCTGCGCTTACAGAACGTGAATTGCGGGTGTATTACGCTTATTTCGAACGGGAATTACGCTTTTACAACGTTCTCCGTCGGAAAACCTCACTATAGTGCTTTCTACAGTTACGGAACATCGATTTCGAGTGTGGAACGGTAATGCGATCGAGAAGATCGCTTTTCCATCGCTCCAGTTCCTCGCACCAGGTCTTCGCAACGTTGGGGATATTGAGGTGACAGTATTCTATGCGTACAGCGAACAAAATTCGCACTCCCGGTTGCAGGAATCGCAAAATCACCGACTTTACGGGACGCACATCGACGGTGCGTGATCGTAAATGCTTGAACTGAGACAGAAAGGCGTTTTCTGCGCATACAGAACGTGAATTGCGGGTGTATTACGCCTATTCCGAACGGGAATTACGCTTTTCCGACGTTCCCCGTCGGAAAACCTCACAATAGTGCTTTCTACAGGTACGGAACGTCGATTTCGAGTGTGGAACGGTAATGCGATCGAGAAGATCGCTATTCCATCGCTCCAGTTCCTCGCACCAGGTATTCGCAACGTTGGGGATATTGAGGTGACCCTATTCTCTGCGTACAGCAAAGAAAATTCGCACTCGCGTTTGCAGGAATCGCAAAATCACCGACTTTACGGGACGCACATCGACGGTGCGTGATCGTAAATGCTTGAACTAAGACAGAATGGCGCTTTCTGCGCGTACCGAACGTGAACTGCGGGTGTATTACGCGTATTCCGAACGGGAATTACGCTTTTCCGACGTTCCCCGACGATAACCCTCACAATAGTGCTTTCTACAGTTACGGAACGTCGATTTCGAGTGTGGAACGGTAATGCGATCGAGAAGATCGCTTTTCCATCGCTCCAGTTCCTCGCACCAGGTATTCGCAACGTTGGGGATATTGAGGTGACCCTATTCTATGCGTACAGCGAACAAAATTCGCACTCCCGGTTGTAGGAATCGCAAAATCACCGACTTTACGGGATGCACATCGGCCGTGCGTGATCGTAAATGCTTGAACTGAGACAGAATGGCGCTTCCTGCGTGTACAGAACGTGAATTGCGGGTGTATTACGCGTATTCCGAACGGGAATTACGCTTTTCCGACGTTCCCCGACGGAAAATCTCACTATAGTGCTTTCTACAGTTACGGAACGCCGATTTCGAGTGTGGAACGGTAATGCGATCGAGAAGATCGCTTTTCCATCGCTCCAGTTCTTCGCACCAGGTATTCGCAACGTTGGGGATATTGAGGTGACCCTATTCTCTGCGTACAGCAAAGAAAATTCGCACTCGCGTTTGCAGGAATCGCAAAATCACCGACTTTACGGGATGCACATCGACGGTGCGTGATCGTAAATGCTTGAACTGAGACAGAAAGGTGTTTTCTGCGCTTACAGAACGTGAATTGCGGGTGTATTACGCTTATTTCGAACGGGAATTACGCTTTTACAACGTTCTCCGTCGGAAAACCTCACTATAGTGCTTTCTACAGTTACGGAACATCGATTTCGAGTGTGGAACGGTAATGCGATCGAGAAGATCGCTTTTCCATCGCTCCAGTTCCTCGCACCAGGTCTTCGCAACGTTGGGGATATTGAGGTGACCCTATTCTATGCGTATAGCGAACAAAATTCGCACTCCCGGTTGCAGGAATCGCAAAATCACCGACTTTACGGGACGCACATCGACGGTGCGTGATCGTAAATGCTTGAACTGAGACAGAAAGGCGTTTTCTGCGCATACAGAACGTGAATTGCGGGTGTATTACGTGTATTCCGAACGGGAATTACGCTTTTCCGACGTTCCCCGTCGGAAAACCTCACAATAGTGCTTTCTACAGGTACGGAACGTCGATTTCGAGTGTGGAACGGTAATGCGATCGAGAAGATCGCTATTCCATCGCTCCAGTTCCTCGCACCAGGTATTCGCAACGTTGGGGATATTGAGGTGACAGTATTCTATGCGTACAGCGAACAAAATTCGCACTCCCGGTTGCAGGAATCGCAAAATCACCGACTTTACGGGACGCACATCGACGGTGCGTGATCGTAAATGCTTGAACTAAGACAGAATGGCGCTTTCTGCGCGTACCGAACGTGAACTGCGGGTGTATTACGCGTATTCCGAACGGGAATTACGCTTTTCCGACGTTCCCCGTCGATAAACCTCACAATAGTGCTTTCTACAGTTACGGAACGTCGATTTCGAGTGTGGAACGGTAATGCGATCGAGAAGATCGCTTTTCCATCGCTCCAGTTCCTCGCACCAGGTATTCGCAACGTTGGGGATATTGAGGTGACCCTATTGTATGCGTACAGCGAACAAAATTTGCACTCCCGGTTGTAGGAATCGCAAAATCACCGACTTTACGGGATGCACATCGGCCGTGCGTGATCGTAAATGCTTGAACTGAGACAGAATGGCGCTTCCTGCGTGTACAGAACGTGAACTGCGGGTGTATTACGCGTATTCCGAACGGGAATTACGCTTTTCCGACGTTCCCCGTCGATAAACCTCACAATAGTGCTTTCTACAGTTACGGAACGTCGATTTCGAGTGTGGAACGGTAATGCGATCGAGAAGATCGCTTTTCCATCGCTCCAGTTCCTCGCACCAGGTATTCGCAACGTTGGGGATATTGAGGTGACCCTATTGTATGCGTACAGCGAACAAAATTCGCACTCCCGGTTGTAGGAATCGCAAAATCACCGACTTTACGGGATGCACATCGGCCGTGCGTGATCGTAAATGCTTGAACTGAGACAGAATGGCGCTTCCTGCGTGTACAGAACGTGAATTGCGGGTGTATTACGCGTTTTCCGAACGGGAATTACGCTTGTCCGACGTTCCCCGTCGGAAAATCTCACAATAGTGCTTTGTACAGGTACGGAACGTCGATTTCGAGTGTGGAACGGTAATGCGATCGAGAAGATCGCTTTTCCATCGCTCCAATTCCTCGCACCAGGTATTCGCAACGTTGGGGATATTGAGGTGACCCTATTGTATGCGTACAGCGAACAAAATTCGCACTCCCGGTTGTAGGAATCGCAAAATCACCGACTTTACGGGACGCACATCGGCCGTGCGTGTTCGTAAATGCTTGAACTGAGACAGAATGGCGCTTCCTGCGTGTACAGAACGTGAATTGCGGGTGTATTACGCGTTTTCCGAACGGGAATTACGCTTGTCCGACGTTCCCCGTCGGAAAATCTCAGAATAGTGCTTTGTACAGGTACGGAACGTCGATTTCGAGTGTGGAACGGTAATGCGATCGAGAAGATCGCTTTTCCATCGCTCTAGTTCCTCGCACCAGGTATTCGCAACGTTGGGGATATTGAGGTGACCCTATTGTATGCGTACAGCGAACAAAATTCGCACTCCCGGTTGTAGGAATCGCAAAATCACCGACTTTACGGGATGCACATCGGCCGTGCGTGATCGTAAATGCTTGAACTGAGACAGAATGGCGCTTCCTGCGTGTACAGAACGTGAATTGCGGGTGTATTACGCGTTTTCCGAACGGGAATTACGCTTTTCCGACGTTCCCCGACGGAAAATCTCACTATAGTGCTTTCTACAGTTACGGAACGTCGATTTCGAGTGTGGAACGGTAATGCGATCGAGAAGATCGCTTTTCCATCGCTCCAGTTCTTCGCACCAGGTATTCGCAACGTTGGGGATATTGAGGTGACCCTATTCTCTGCGTACAGCAAAGAAAATTCGCACTCGCGTTTAGAGGAATCGCAAAATCACCAACTTTACGGGATGCACATCGGCCGTGCGTGATCGTAAATGCTTGAACTGAGACAGAATGGCGCTTCCTGCGTGTACAGAACGTGAATTGCAGGTGTATTACGCGTATTCCGAACGGGAATTACGCTTTCCCGACGTTCCCCGTCGGAAAACCTCACAATAGTGCTTTCTACAGGTACGGAACGTCGATTTCGAGTGTGGAACGGTAATGCGATCGAGAAGATCGCTTTTCCATCGCTCCAATTCCTCGCACCAGGTATTCGCAACGTTGGGGATATTGAGGTGACCCTATTGTATGCGTACAGCGAACAAAATTCGCACTCCCGGTTGTAGGAATCGCAAAATCACCGACTTTACGGGATGCACATCGGCCGTGCGTGATCGTAAATGCTTGAACTGAGACAGAATGGCGCTTCCTGCGTGTACAGAACGTGAATTGCGGGTGTATTACGCGTATTCCGAACGGGAATTACGCTTGTCCGACGTTCCCCGTCGGAAAATCTCACAATAGTGCTTTCTACAGGTACGGAACGTCGATTTCGAGTGTGGAACGCTAATGCGATCGAGAAGATCGCTTTTCCATCGCTCCAATTCCTCGCACCAGGTATTCGCAACGTTGGGGATATTGAGGTGACCCTATTGTATGCGTACAGCGAACAAAATTCGCACTCCCGGTTGTAGGAATCGCAAAATCACCGACTTTACGGGACGCACATCGGCCGTGCGTGTTCGTAAATGCTTGAACTGAGACAGAATGGCGCTTCCTGCGTGTACAGAACGTGAATTGCAGGTGTATTACGCGTATTCCGAACGGGAATTACGCTTTCCCGACGTTCCCCGTCGGAAAACCTCACAATAGTGCTTTCTACAGGTACGGAACGTCGATATCGAGTGTGGAACGGTAATGCGATCGAGAAGATCGCTTTTCCATCGCTCCAATTCCTCGCACCAGGTATTCGCAACGTTGGGGATATTGAGGTGACCCTATTCTATGCGTACAGCGAACAAAATTCGCACTCCCGGTTGTAGGAATCGCAAAATCACCGACTTTACGGGATGCACATCGGCCGTGCGTGATCGTAAATGCTTGAACTGAGACAGAATGGCGCTTCCTGCGTGTACAGAACGTGAATTGCGGGTGTATTACGCGTATTCCGAACGGGAATTACGCTTTTCCGACGTTCCCCGTCGGAAAATCTCACAATAGTGCTTTCTACAGGTACGGAACGTCGATTTCGAGTGTGGAACGGTAATGCGATCGAGAAGATCGCTTTTCCATCGCTCCAATTCCTCGCACCAGGTATTCGCAACGTTGGGGATATTGAGGTGACCCTATTGTATGCGTACAGCGAACAAAATTCGCACTCCCGGTTGTAGGAATCGCAAAATCACCGACTTTACGGGACGCACATCGGCCGTGCGTGATCGTAAATGCTTGAACTGAGACAGAATGGCGCTTCCTGCGTGTACAGAACGTGAATTGCGGGTGTATTACGCGTTTTCCGAACGGGAATTACGCTTGTCCGACGTTCCCCGTCGGAAAATCTCACAATAGTGCTTTCTACAGGTACGGAACGTCGATTTCGAGTGTGGAACGGTAATGCGATCGAGAAGATCGCTTTTCCATCGCTCCAGTTCCTCGCACCAGGTATTCGCAACGTTGGGGATATTGAGGTGACCCTATTGTATGCGTACAGCGAACAAAATTCGCACTCCCGGTTGTAGGAATCGCAAAATCACCGACTTTACGGGATGCACATCGGCCGTGCGTGATCGTAAATGCTTGAACTGAGACAGAATGGCGCTTCCTGCGTGTACAGAACGTGAATTGCGGGTGTATTACGCGTTTTCCGAACGGGAATTACGCTTTTCCGACGTTCCCCGACGGAAAATCTCACTATAGTGCTTTCTACAGTTACGGAACGTCGATTTCGAGTGTGGAACGGTAATGCGATCGAGAAGATCGCTTTTCCATCGCTCCAGTTCTTCGCACCAGGTATTCGCAACGTTGGGGATATTGAGGTGACCCTATTCTCTGCGTACAGCAAAGAAAATTCGCACTCGCGTTTGCAGGAATCGCAAAATCACCGACTTTACGGGATGCACATCGGCCGTGCGTGATCGTAAATGCTTGAACTGAGACAGAATGGCGCTTCCTGCGTGTACAGAACGTGAATTGCGGGTGTATTACGCGTATTCCGAACGGGAATTACGCTTTTCCGACGTTCCCCGTCGGAAAACCTCACAATAGTGCTTTCTACAGGTACGGAACGTCGATTTCGAGTGTGGAACGGTAATGCGATCGAGAAGATCGCTTTTCCATCGCTCCAGTTCCTCGCACCAGGTATTCGCAACGTTGGGGATATTGAGGTGACCCTATTGTATGCGTACAGCGAACAAAATTCGCACTCCCGGTTGTAGGAATCGCAAAATCACCGACTTTACGGGATGCACATCGGCCGTGCGTGATCGTAAATGCTTGAACTGAGACAGAATGGCGCTTCCTGCGTGTACAGAACGTGAATTGCGGGTGTATTACGCGTATTCCGAACGGGAATTACGCTTTTCCGACGTTCCCCGTCGGAAAACCTCACAATAGTGCTTTCTACAGGTACGGAACGTCGATTTCGAGTGTGGAACGGTAATGCGATCGAGAAGATCGCTTTTCCATCGCTCCAGTTCCTCGCACCAGGTATTCGCAACGTTGGGGATATTGAGGTGACCCTATTCTATGCGTACAGCGAACAAAATTCGCACTCCCGGTTGTAGGAATCGCAAAATCACCGACTTTACGGGACGCACATCGGCCGTGCGTGATCGTAAATGCTTGAACTGAGACAGAAAGGCGTTTTCTGCGCTTACAGAACGTGAATTGCGGGTGTATTACGCTTATTTCGAACGGGAATTACGCTTTTACAACGTTCTCCGTCGGAAAACCTCACTATAGTGCTTTCTACAGTTACGGAACGTCGATTTCGAGTGTGGAACGGTAATGCGATCGAGAAGATCGCTTTTCCATCGCTCCAGTTCCTCGCACCAGGTCTTCGCAACGTTGGGGATATTGAGGTGACCCTATTCTATGCGTACAGCGAACAAAATTCGCACTCCCGGTTGCAGGAATCGCAAAATCACCGACTTTACGGGACGCACATCGACGGTGCGTGATCGTAAATGCTTGAACTGAGACAGAAAGGCGTTTTCTGCGCATACAGAACGTGAATTGCGGGTGTATTACGCGTATTCCGAACGGGAATTACGCTTTTCCGACGTTCCCCGTCGGAAAACCTCACAATAGTGCTTTCTACAGGTACGGAACGTCGATTTCGAGTGTGGAACGGTAATGCGATCGAGAAGATCGCTATTCCATCGCTCCAGTTCCTCGCACCAGGTATTCGCAACGTTGGGGATATTGAGGTGACAGTATTCTATGCGTACAGCGAACAAAATTCGCACTCCCGGTTGCAGGAATCGCAAAATCACCGACTTTACGGGACGCACATCGACGGTGCGTGATCGTAAATGCTTGAACTGAGACATAATGGCGCTTTCTGCGCGTACAGAACGTGAACTGCGGGTGTATTACGCGTATTCCGAACGGGAATTACGCTTTTCCGACGTTCCCCGTCGATAAACCTCACAATAGTGCTTTCTACAGTTACGGAACGTCGATTTCGAGTGTGGAACGGTAATGCGATCGAGAAGATCGCTTTTCCATCGCTCCAGTTCCTCGCACCAGGTATTCGCAACGTTGGGGATATTGAGGTGACCCTATTCTATGCGTACAGCGAACAAAATTCGCACTCCCGGTTGTAGGAATCGCAAAATCACCGACTTTACGGAACGCACGTCGACGGTGCGTGATCGTAAATGCTTGAACTAAGACAGAATGGCGCTTTCTGCGCGTACCGAACGTGAACTGCGGGTGTATTACGCGTATTCCGAACGGGAATTACGCTTTTCCGACGTTCCCCGTCGATAAACCTCACAATAGTGCTTTCTACAGTTACGGAACGTCGATTTCGAGTGTGGAACGGTAATGCGATCGAGAAGATCGCTTTTCCATCGCTCCAGTTCCTCGCACCAGGTATTCGCAACGTTGGGGATATTGAGGTGACCCTATTGTATGCGTACAGCGAACAAAATTCGGACTCCCGGTTGTAGGAATCGCAAAATCACCGACTTTACGGGATGCACATCGGCCGTGCGTGATCGTAAATGCTTGAACTGAGACAGAATGGCGCTTCCTGCGTGTACAGAACGTGAATTGCAGGTGTATTACGCGTATTCCGAACGGGAATTACGCTTTCCCGACGTTCCCCGTCGGAAAACCTCACAATAGTGCTTTCTACAGGTACGGAACGTCGATTTCGAGTGTGGAACGGTAATGCGATCGAGAAGATCGCTTTTCCATCGCTCCAATTCCTCGCACCAGGTATTCGCAACGTTGGGGATATTGAGGTGACCCTATTGTATGCGTACAGCGAACAAAATTCGCACTCCCGGTTGTAGGAATCGCAAAATCACCGACTTTACGGGATGCACATCGGCCGTGCGTGATCGTAAATGCTTGAACTGAGACAGAATGGCGCTTCCTGCGTGTACAGAACGTGAATTGCGGGTGTATTACGCGTATTCCGAACGGGAATTACGCTTGTCCGACGTTCCCCGTCGGAAAATCTCACAATAGTGCTTTCTACAGGTACGGAACGTCGATTTCGAGTGTGGAACGCTAATGCGATCGAGAAGATCGCTTTTCCATCGCTCCAATTCCTCGCACCAGGTATTCGCAACGTTGGGGATATTGAGGTGACCCTATTGTATGCGTACAGCGAACAAAATTCGCACTCCCGGTTGTAGGAATCGCAAAATCACCGACTTTACGGGACGCACATCGGCCGTGCGTGTTCGTAAATGCTTGAACTGAGACAGAATGGCGCTTCCTGCGTGTACAGAACGTGAATTGCAGGTGTATTACGCGTATTCCGAACGGGAATTACGCTTTCCCGACGTTCCCCGTCGGAAAACCTCACAATAGTGCTTTCTACAGGTACGGAACGTCGATATCGAGTGTGGAACGGTAATGCGATCGAGAAGATCGCTTTTCCATCGCTCCAATTCCTCGCACCAGGTATTCGCAACGTTGGGGATATTGAGGTGACCCTATTCTATGCGTACAGCGAACAAAATTCGCACTCCCGGTTGTAGGAATCGCAAAATCACCGACTTTACGGGATGCACATCGGCCGTGCGTGATCGTAAATGCTTGAACTGAGACAGAATGGCGCTTCCTGCGTGTACAGAACGTGAATTGCGGGTGTATTACGCGTATTCCGAACGGGAATTACGCTTTTCCGACGTTCCCCGTCGGAAAATCTCACAATAGTGCTTTCTACAGGTACGGAACGTCGATTTCGAGTGTGGAACGCTAATGCGATCGAGAAGATCGCTTTTCCATCGCTCCAATTCCTCGCACCAGGTATTCGCAACGTTGGGGATATTGAGGTGACCCTATTCTATGCGTACAGCGAACAAAATTCGCACTCCCGGTTGCAGGAATCGCAAAATCACCGACTTTACGGGACGCACATCGGCCGTGCGTGATCGTAAATGCTTGAACTGAGACAGAATGGCGCTTCCTGCGTGTACAGAACGTGAATTGCGGGTGTATTACGCGTTTTCCGAACGGGAATTACGCTTGTCCGACGTTCCCCGTCGGAAAATCTCACAATAGTGCTTTCTACAGGTACGGAACGTCGATTTCGAGTGTGGAACGGTAATGCGATCGAGAAGATCGCTTTTCCATCGCTCCAGTTCCTCGCACCAGGTATTCGCAACGTTGGGGATATTGAGGTGACCCTATTGTATGCGTACAGCGAACAAAATTCGCACTCCCGGTTGTAGGAATCGCAAAATCACCGACTTTACGGGATGCACATCGGCCGTGCGTGATCGTAAATGCTTGAACTGAGACAGAATGGCGCTTCCTGCGTGTACAGAACGTGAATTGCGGGTGTATTACGCGTTTTCCGAACGGGAATTACGCTTTTCCGACGTTCCCCGACGGAAAATCTCACTATAGTGCTTTCTACAGTTACGGAACGTCGATTTCGAGTGTGGAACGGTAATGCGATCGAGAAGATCGCTTTTCCATCGCTCCAGTTCCTCGCACCAGGTATTCGCAACGTTGGGGATATTGAGGTGACCCTATTCTCTGCGTACAGCAAAGAAAATTCGCACTCGCGTTTAGAGGAATCGCAAAATCACCGACTTTACGGGATGCACATCGGCCGTGCGTGATCGTAAATGCTTGAACTGAGACAGAATGGCGCTTCCTGCGTGTACAGAACGTGAATTGCGGGTGTATTACGCGTATTCCGAACGGGAATTACGCTTTTCCGACGTTCCCCGTCGGAAAACCTCACAATAGTGCTTTCTACAGGTACGGAACGTCGATTTCGAGTGTGGAACGGTAATGCGATCGAGAAGATCGCTTTTCCATCGCTCCAGTTCCTCGCACCAGGTATTCGCAACGTTGGGGATATTGAGGTGACCCTATTGTATGCGTACAGCGAACAAAATTCGCACTCCCGGTTGTAGGAATCGCAAAATCACCGACTTTACGGGATGCACATCGGCCGTGCGTGATCGTAAATGCTTGAACTGAGACAGAATGGCGCTTCCTGCGTGTACAGAACGTGAATTGCGGGTGTATTACGCGTATTCCGAACGGGAATTACGCTTTTCCGACGTTCCCCGTCGGAAAACCTCACAATAGTGCTTTCTACAGGTACGGAACGTCGATTTCGAGTGTGGAACGGTAATGCGATCGAGAAGATCGCTTTTCCATCGCTCCAGTTCCTCGCACCAGGTATTCGCAACGTTGGGGATATTGAGGTGACCCTATTCTATGCGTACAGCGAACAAAATTCGCACTCCCGGTTGTAGGAATCGCAAAATCACCGACTTTACGGGACGCACATCGGCCGTGCGTGATCGTAAATGCTTGAACTGAGACAGAAAGGCGTTTTCTGCGCTTACAGAACGTGAATTGCGGGTGTATTACGCTTATTTCGAACGGGAATTACGCTTTTACAACGTTCTCCGTCGGAAAACCTCACTATAGTGCTTTCTACAGTTACGGAACATCGATTTCGAGTGTGGAACGGTAATGCGATCGAGAAGATCGCTTTTCCATCGCTCCAGTTCCTCGCACCAGGTATTCGCAACGTTGGGGATATTGAGGTGACCCTATTCTATGCGTATAGCGAACAAAATTCGCACTCCCGGTTGCAGGAATCGCAAAATCACCGACTTTACGGGACGCACATCGACGGTGCGTGATCGTAAATGCTTGAACTGAGACAGAAAGGCGTTTTCTGCGCATACAGAACGTGAATTGCGGGTGTATTACGCGTATTCCGAACGGGAATTACGCTTTTCCGACGTTCCCCGTCGGAAAACCTCACAATAGTGCTTTCTACAGGTACGGAACGTCGATTTCGAGTGTGGAACGGTAATGCGATCGAGAAGATCGCTATTCCATCGCTCCAGTTCCTCGCACCAGGTATTCGCAACGTTGGGGATATTGAGGTGACAGTATTCTATGCGTACAGCGAACAAAATTCGCACTCCCGGTTGCAGGAATCGCAAAATCACCGACTTTACGGGACGCACATCGACGGTGCGTGATCGTAAATGCTTGAACTGAGACATAATGGCGCTTTCTGCGCGTACAGAACGTGAATTGCGGGTGTATTACGCGTATTCCGAACGGGAATTACGCTTTTCCGACGTTCCCCGTCGATAAACCTCACAATAGTGCTTTCTACAGTTACGGAACGTCGATTTCGAGTGTGGAACGGTAATGCGATCGAGAAGATCGCTTTTCCATCGCTCCAGTTCCTCGCACCAGGTATTCGCAACGTTGGGGATATTGAGGTGACCCTATTCTATGCGTACAGCGAACAAAATTCGCACTCCCGGTTGCAGGAATCGCAAAATCACCGACTTTACGGAACGCACGTCGACGGTGCGTGATCGTAAATGCTTGAACTAAGACAGAATGGCGCTTTCTGCGCGTACAGAACGTGAATTACGGGTGTATTACGCGTATTCCGAACGGGAATTACGCTTTTCCGACGTTCCCCGTCGATAAACCTCACAATAGTGCTTTCTACAGTTACGGAACGTCGATTTCGAGTGTGGAACGGTAATGCGATCGAGAAGATCGCTTTTCCATCGCTCCAGTTCCTCGCACCAGGTATTCGCAACGTTGGGGATATTGAGGTGACCCTATTCTATGCGTACAGCGAACAAAATTCGGACTCCCGGTTGTAGGAATCGCAAAATCACCGACTTTACGGGATGCACATCGGCCGTGCGTGATCGTAAATGCTTGAACTGAGACAGAATGGCGCTTCCTGCGTGTACAGAACGTGAATTGCGGGTGTATTACGCGTATTCCGAACGGGAATTACGCTTTTCCGACGTTCCCCGACGGAAAATCTCACTATAGTGCTTTCTACAGTTACGGAACGTCGATTTCGAGTGTGGAACGGTAATGCGATCGAGAAGATCGCTTTTCCATCGCTCCAGTTCCTCGCACCAGGTATTCGCAACGTTGGGGATATTGAGGTGACCCTATTCTCTGCGTACAGCAAAGAAAATTCGCACTCGCGTTTGCAGGAATCGCAAAATCACCGACTTTACGGGATGCACATCGACGGTGCGTGATCGTAAATGCTTGAACTGAGACAGAAAGGCGCTTTCTGCGCATACAGAACGTGAATTGCGGGTGTATTACGCTTATTTCGAACGGGAATTACGCTTTTACAACGTTCTCCGTCGGAAAACCTCACTATAGTGCTTTCTACAGTTACGGAATGTCGATTTCGAGTGTGGAACGGTAATGCGATCGAGAAGATCGCTATTCCATCGCTCCAGTTCCTCGCACCAGGTCTTCGCAACGTTGGGGTTATTGAGGTGACCCTATTCTATGCGTACAGCGAACAAAATTCGCACTCCCGGTTGCAGGAATCGCAAAATCACCGACTTTACGGGACGCACATCGACGGTGCGTGATCGTAAATGCTTGAACTGAGACAGAAAGGCGTTTTCTGCGCATACAGAACGTGAATTGCGGGTGTATTACGCGTATTCCGAACGGGAATTACGCTTTTCCGACGTTCCCCGTCGGAAAACCTCACAATAGTGCTTTCTACAGGTACGGAACGTCGATTTCGAGTGTGGAACGGTAATGCGATCGAGAAGATCGCTATTCCATCGCTCCAGTTCCTCGCACCAGGTATTCGCAACGTTGGGGATATTGAGGTGACAGTATTCTATGCGTACAGCGAACAAAATTCGCACTCCCGGTTGCAGGAATCGCAAAATCACCGACTTTACGGGACGCACATCGACGGTGCGTGATCGTAAATGCTTGAACTAAGACAGAATGGCGCTTTCTGCGCGTACCGAACGTGAACTGCGGGTGTATTACGCGTATTCCGAACGGGAATTACGCTTTTCCGACGTTCCCCGTCGGAAAACCTCACAATAGTGCTTTCTACAGTTACGGAACGTCGATTTCGCGTGTGGAACGGTAATGCGATCGAGAAGATCGCTTTTCCATCGCTCCAGTTCCTCGCACCAGGTATTCGCAACGTTGGGGATATTGAGGTGACCCTATTCTATGCGTACAGCGAACAAAATTCGCACTCCCGGTTGTAGGAATCGCAAAATCACCGACTTTACGGGATGCACATCGGCCGTGCGTGATCGTAAATGCTTGAACTGAGACAGAATGGCGCTTCCTGCGTGTACAGAACGTGAACTGCGGGTGTATTACGCGTATTCCGAACGGGAATTACGCTTTTCCGACGTTCCCCGTCGATAAACCTCACAATAGTGCTTTCTACAGTTACGGAACGTCGATTTCGAGTGTGGAACGGTAATGCGATCGAGAAGATCGCTTTTCCATCGCTCCAGTTCCTCGCACCAGGTATTCGCAACGTTGGGGATATTGAGGTGACCCTATTGTATGCGTACAGCGAACAAAATTCGCACTCCCGGTTGTAGGAATCGCAAAATCACCGACTTTACGGGACGCACATCGGCCGTGCGTGTTCGTAAATGCTTGAACTGAGACAGAATGGCGCTTCCTGCGTGTACAGAACGTGAATTGCAGGTGTATTACGCGTATTCCGAACGGGAATTACGCTTTCCCGACGTTCCCCGTCGGAAAACCTCACAATAGTGCTTTCTACAGGTACGGAACGTCGATATCGAGTGTGGAACGGTAATGCGATCGAGAAGATCGCTTTTCCATCGCTCCAATTCCTCGCACCAGGTATTCGCAACGTTGGGGATATTGAGGTGACCCTATTCTATGCGTACAGCGAACAAAATTCGCACTCCCGGTTGTAGGAATCGCAAAATCACCGACTTTACGGGATGCACATCGGCCGTGCGTGATCGTAAATGCTTGAACTGAGACAGAATGGCGCTTCCTGCGTGTACAGAACGTGAATTGCGGGTGTATTACGCGTATTCCGAACGGGAATTACGCTTTTCCGACGTTCCCCGTCGGAAAATCTCACAATAGTGCTTTCTACAGGTACGGAACGTCGATTTCGAGTGTGGAACGCTAATGCGATCGAGAAGATCGCTTTTCCATCGCTCCAATTCCTCGCACCAGGTATTCGCAACGTTGGGGATATTGAGGTGACAGTATTCTATGCGTACAGCGAACAAAATTCGCACTCCCGGTTGTAGGAATCGCAAAATCACCGACTTTACGGGACGCACATCGGCCGTGCGTGTTCGTAAATGCTTGAACTGAGACAGAATGGCGCTTCCTGCGTGTACAGAACGTGAATTGCGGGTGTATTACGCGTTTTCCGAACGGGAATTACGCTTGTCCGACGTTCCCCGTCGGAAAATCTCACAATAGTGCTTTCTACAGGTACGGAACGTCGATTTCGAGTGTGGAACGGTAATGCGATCGAGAAGATCGCTTTTCCATCGCTCCAGTTCCTCGCACCAGGTATTCGCAACGTTGGGGATATTGAGGTGACCCTATTGTATGCGTACAGCGAACAAAATTCGCACTCCCGGTTGTAGGAATCGCAAAATCACCGACTTTACGGGATGCACATCGGCCGTGCGTGATCGTAAATGCTTGAACTGAGACAGAATGGCGCTTCCTGCGTGTACAGAACGTGAATTGCGGGTGTATTACGCGTTTTCCGAACGGGAATTACGCTTTTCCGACGTTCCCCGACGGAAAATCTCACTATAGTGCTTTCTACAGTTACGGAACGTCGATTTCGAGTGTGGAACGGTAATGCGATCGAGAAGATCGCTTTTCCATCGCTCCAGTTCTTCGCACCAGGTATTCGCAACGTTGGGGATATTGAGGTGACCCTATTCTCTGCGTACAGCAAAGAAAATTCGCACTCGCGTTTAGAGGAATCGCAAAATCACCGACTTTACGGGATGCACATCGGCCGTGCGTGATCGTAAATGCTTGAACTGAGACAGAATGGCGCTTCCTGCGTGTACAGAACGTGAATTGCGGGTGTATTACGCGTATTCCGAACGGGAATTACGCTTTTCCGACGTTCCCCGTCGGAAAACCTCACAATAGTGCTTTCTACAGGTACGGAACGTCGATTTCGAGTGTGGAACGGTAATGCGATCGAGAAGATCGCTTTTCCATCGCTCCAGTTCCTCGCACCAGGTATTCGCAACGTTGGGGATATTGAGGTGACCCTATTGTATGCGTACAGCGAACAAAATTCGCACTCCCGGTTGTAGGAATCGCAAAATCACCGACTTTACGGGATGCACATCGGCCGTGCGTGATCGTAAATGCTTGAACTGAGACAGAATGGCGCTTCCTGCGTGTACAGAACGTGAATTGCGGGTGTATTACGCGTATTCCGAACGGGAATTACGCTTTTCCGACGTTCCCCGTCGGAAAACCTCACAATAGTGCTTTCTACAGGTACGGAACGTCGATTTCGAGTGTGGAACGGTAATGCGATCGAGAAGATCGCTTTTCCATCGCTCCAGTTCCTCGCACCAGGTATTCGCAACGTTGGGGATATTGAGGTGACCCTATTCTATGCGTACAGCGAACAAAATTCGCACTCCCGGTTGTAGGAATCGCAAAATCACCGACTTTACGGGACGCACATCGGCCGTGCGTGATCGTAAATGCTTGAACTGAGACAGAAAGGCGTTTTCTGCGCTTACAGAACGTGAATTGCGGGTGTATTACGCTTATTTCGAACGGGAATTACGCTTTTACAACGTTCTCCGTCGGAAAACCTCACTATAGTGCTTTCTACAGTTACGGAACGTCGATTTCGAGTGTGGAACGGTAATGCGATCGAGAAGATCGCTTTTCCATCGCTCCAGTTCCTCGCACCAGGTCTTCGCAACGTTGGGGATATTGAGGTGACCCTATTCTATGCGTACAGCGAACAAAATTCGCACTCCCGGTTGCAGGAATCGCAAAATCACCGACTTTACGGGACGCACATCGACGGTGCGTGATCGTAAATGCTTGAACTGAGACAGAAAGGCGTTTTCTGCGCATACAGAACGTGAATTGCGGGTGTATTACGCGTATTCCGAACGGGAATTACGCTTTTCCGACGTTCCCCGTCGGAAAACCTCACAATAGTGCTTTCTACAGGTACGGAACGTCGATTTCGAGTGTGGAACGGTAATGCGATCGAGAAGATCGCTATTCCATCGCTCCAGTTCCTCGCACCAGGTATTCGCAACGTTGGGGATATTGAGGTGACAGTATTCTATGCGTACAGCGAACAAAATTCGCACTCCCGGTTGCAGGAATCGCAAAATCACCGACTTTACGGGACGCACATCGACGGTGCGTGATCGTAAATGCTTGAACTAAGACATAATGGCGCTTTCTGCGCGTACAGAACGTGAATTGCGGGTGTATTACGCGTATTCCGAACGGGAATTACGCTTTTCCGACGTTCCCCGTCGATAAACCTCACAATAGTGCTTTCTACAGTTACGGAACGTCGATTTCGAGTGTGGAACGGTAATGCGATCGAGAAGATCGCTTTTCCATCGCTCCAGTTCCTCGCACCAGGTATTCGCAACGTTGGGGATATTGAGGTGACCCTATTCTATGCGTACAGCGAACAAAATTCGCACTCCCGGTTGTAGGAATCGCAAAATCACCGACTTTACGGAACGCACGTCGACGGTGCGTGATCGTAAATGCTTGAACTGAGACAGAATGGCGCTTTCTGCGCGTACAGAACGTGAATTGCGGGTGTATTACGCGTATTCCGAACGGGAATTACGCTTTTCCGACGTTCCCCGTCGATAAACCTCACAATAGTGCTTTCTACAGTTACGGAACGTCGATTTCGAGTGTGGAACGGTAATGCGATCGAGAAGATCGCTTTTCCATCGCTCCAGTTCCTCGCACCAGGTATTCGCAACGTTGGGGATATTGAGGTGACCCTATTCTATGCGTACAGCGAACAAAATTCGGACTCCCGGTTGTAGGAATCGCAAAATCACCGACTTTACGGGACGCACATCGGCCGTGCGTGATCGTAAATGCTTGAACTGAGACAGAATGGCGCTTCCTGCGTGTACAGAACGTGAATTGCGGGTGTATTACGCGTATTCCGAACGGGAATTACGCTTTTCCGACGTTCCCCGTCGGAAAATCTCACTATAGTGCTTTCTACAGTTACGGAACGTCGATTTCGAGTGTGGAACGGTAATGCGATCGAGAAGATCGCTTTTCCATCGCTCCAGTTCCTCGCACCAGGTATTCGCAACGTTGGGGATATTGAGGTGACCCTATTCTCTGCGTACAGCAAAGAAAATTCGCACTCGCGTTTGCAGGAATCGCAAAATCACCGACTTTACGGGATGCACATCGACGGTGCGTGATCGTAAATGCTTGAACTGAGACAGAAAGGCGCTTTCTGCGCATACAGAACGTGAATTGCGGGTGTATTACGCTTATTTCGAACGGGAATTACGCTTTTACAACGTTCTCCGTCGGAAAACCTCACTATAGTGCTTTCTACAGTTACGGAATGTCGATTTCGAGTGTGGAACGGTAATGCGATCGAGAAGATCGCTATTCCATCGCTCCAGTTCCTCGCACCAGGTCTTCGCAACGTTGGGGTTATTGAGGTGACCCTATTCTATGCGTACAGCGAAGAAAATTCGCACTCCCGGTTGCAGGAATCGCAAAATCACCGACTTTACGGGACGCACATCGACGGTGCGTGATCGTAAATGCTTGAACTGAGACAGAAAGGCGTTTTCTGCGCATACAGAACGTGAATTGCGGGTGTATTACGTGTATTCCGAACGGGAATTACGCTTTTCCGACGTTCCCCGTCGGAAAACCTCACAATAGTGCTTTCTACAGGTACGGAACGTCGATTTCGAGTGTGGAACGGTAATGCGATCGAGAAGATCGCTATTCCATCGCTCCAGTTCCTCGCACCAGGTATTCGCAACGTTGGGGATATTGAGGTGACAGTATTCTATGCGTACAGCGAACAAAATTCGCACTCCCGGTTGCAGGAATCGCAAAATCACCGACTTTACGGGACGCACATCGACGGTGCGTGATCGTAAATGCTTGAACTAAGACAGAATGGCGCTTTCTGCGCGTACCGAACGTGAACTGCGGGTGTATTACGCGTATTCCGAACGGGAATTACGCTTTTCCGACGTTCCCCGTCGATAAACCTCACAATAGTGCTTTCTACAGTTACGGAACGTCGATTTCGCGTGTGGAACGGTAATGCGATCGAGAAGATCGCTTTTCCATCGCTCCAGTTCCTCGCACCAGGTATTCGCAACGTTGGGGATATTGAGGTGACCCTATTCTATGCGTACAGCGAACAAAATTCGCACTCCCGGTTGTAGGAATCGCAAAATCACCGACTTTACGGGATGCACATCGGCCGTGCGTGATCGTAAATGCTTGAACTGAGACAGAATGGCGCTTCCTGCGTGTACAGAACGTGAACTGCGGGTGTATTACGCGTATTCCGAACGGGAATTACGCTTTTCCGACGTTCCCCGTCGATAAACCTCACAATAGTGCTTTCTACAGTTACGGAACGTCGATTTCGAGTGTGGAACGGTAATGCGATCGAGAAGATCGCTTTTCCATCGCTCCAGTTCCTCGCACCAGGTATTCGCAACGTTGGGGATATTGAGGTGACCCTATTGTATGCGTACAGCGAACAAAATTCGCACTCCCGGTTGTAGGAATCGCAAAATCACCGACTTTACGGGATGCACATCGGCCGTGCGTGATCGTAAATGCTTGAACTGAGACAGAATGGCGCTTCCTGCGTGTACAGAACGTGAATTGCGGGTGTATTACGCGTTTTCCGAACGGGAATTACGCTTGTCCGACGTTCCCCGTCGGAAAATCTCACAATAGTGCTTTCTACAGGTACGGAAAGTCGATTTCGAGTGTGGAACGGTAATGCGATCGAGAAGATCGCTTTTCCATCGCTCCAGTTCCTCGCACCAGGTATTCGCAACGTTGGGGATATTGAGGTGACCCTATTGTATGCGTACAGCGAACAAAATTCGCACTCCCGGTTGTAGGAATCGCAAAATCACCGACTTTACGGGATGCACATCGGCCGTGCGTGATCGTAAATGCTTGAACTGAGGCAGAATGGCGCTTCCTGCGTGTACAGAACGTGAATTGCGGGTGTATTACGCGTTTTCCGAACGGGAATTACGCTTTTCCGACGTTCCCCGACGGAAAATCTCACTATAGTGCTTTCTACAGTTACGGAACGTCGATTTCGAGTGTGGAACGGTAATGCGATCGAGAAGATCGCTTTTCCATCGCTCCAGTTCTTCGCACCAGGTATTCGCAACGTTGGGGATATTGAGGTGACCCTATTCTCTGCGTACAGCAAAGAAAATTCGCACTCGCGTTTACAGGAATCGCAAAATCACCGACTTTACGGGATGCACATCGGCCGTGCGTGATCGTAAATGCTTGAACTGAGACAGAATGGCGCTTCCTGCGTGTACAGAACGTGAATTGCGGGTGTATTACGCGTATTCCGAACGGGAATTACGCTTTTCCGACGTTCCCCGTCGGAAAACCTCACAATAGTGCTTTCTACAGGTACGGAACGTCGATTTCGAGTGTGGAACGGTAATGCGATCGAGAAGATCGCTTTTCCATCGCTCCAGTTCCTCGCACCAGGTATTCGCAACGTTGGGGATATTGAGGTGACCCTATTGTATGCGTACAGCGAACAAAATTCGCACTCCCGGTTGTAGGAATCGCAAAATCACCGACTTTACGGGACGCACATCGGCCGTGCGTGATCGTAAATGCTTGAACTGAGACAGAATGGCGCTTCCTGCGTGTACAGAACGTGAATTGCGGGTGTATTACGCGTTTTCCGAACGGGAATTACGCTTGTCCGACGTTCCCCGTCGGAAAATCTCACAATAGTGCTTTCTACAGGTACGGAACGTCGATTTCGAGTATGGAACGGTAATGCGATCGAGAAGATCGCTTTTCCATCGCTCCAGTTCCTCGCACCAGGTATTCGCAACGTTGGGGATATTGAGGTGACCCTATTCTATGCGTACAGCGAACAAAATTCGCACTCCCGGTTGTAGGAATCGCAAAATCACCGACTTTACGGGATGCACATCGGCCGTGCGTGATCGTAAATGCTTGAACTGAGACAGAATGGCGCTTCCTGCGTGTACAGAACGTGAACTGCGGGTGTATTACGCGTATTCCGAACGGGAATTACGCTTTTCCGACGTTCCCCGTCGATAAACCTCACAATAGTGCTTTCTACAGTTACGGAACGTCGATTTCGAGTGTGGAACGGTAATGCGATCGAGAAGATCGCTTTTCCATCGCTCCAGTTCCTCGCACCAGGTATTCGCAACGTTGGGGATATTGAGGTGACCCTATTGTATGCGTACAGCGAACAAAATTCGCACTCCCGGTTGTAGGAATCGCAAAATCACCGACTTTACGGGATGCACATCGGCCGTGCGTGATCGTAAATGCTTGAACTGAGACAGAATGGCGCTTCCTGCGTGTACAGAACGTGAATTGCGGGTGTATTACGCGTTTTCCGAACGGGAATTACGCTTGTCCGACGTTCCCCGTCGGAAAATCTCACAATAGTGCTTTGTACAGGTACGGAACGTCGATTTCGAGTGTGGAACGGTAATGCGATCGAGAAGATCGCTTTTCCATCGCTCCAATTCCTCGCACCAGGTATTCGCAACGTTGGGGATATTGAGGTGACCCTATTGTATGCGTACAGCGAACAAAATTCGCACTCCCGGTTGTAGGAATCGCAAAATCACCGACTTTACGGGACGCACATCGGCCGTGCGTGTTCGTAAGTGCTTGAACTGAGACAGAATGGCGCTTCCTGCGTGTACAGAACGTGAATTGCGGGTGTATTACGCGTTTTCCGAACGGGAATTACGCTTGTCCGACGTTCCCCGTCGGAAAATCTCACAATAGTGCTTTCTACAGGTACGGAACGTCGATTTCGAGTGTGGAACGGGAATGCGATCGAGAAGATCGCTTTTCCATCGCTCCAGTTCCTCGCACCAGGTATTCGCAACGTTGGGGATATTGAGGTGACCCTATTGTATGCGTACAGCGAACAAAATTCGCACTCCCGGTTGTAGGAATCGCAAAATCACCGACTTTACGGGATGCACATCGGCCGTGCGTGATCGTAAATGCTTGAACTGAGACAGAATGGCGCTTCCTGCGTGTACAGAACGTGAATTGCGGGTGTATTACGCGTTTTCCGAACGGGAATTACGCTTTTCCGACGTTCCCCGACGGAAAATCTCACTATAGTGCTTTCTACAGTTACGGAACGTCGATTTCGAGTGTGGAACGGTAATGCGATCGAGAAGATCGCTTTTCCATCGCTCCAGTTCCTCGCACCAGGTATTCGCAACGTTGGGGATATTGAGGTGACCCTATTCTCTGCGTACAGCAAAGAAAATTCGCACTCGCGTTTAGAGGAATCGCAAAATCACCGACTTTACGGGATGCACATCGACGGTGCGTGATCGTAAATGCTTGAACTGAGACAGAAAGGCGCTTTCTGCGCATACAGAACGTGAATTGCGGGTGTATTACGCTTATTTCGAACGGGAATTACGCTTTTACAACGTTCTCCGTCGGAAAACCTCACTATAGTGCTTTCTACAGTTACGGAACGTCGATTTCGAGTGTGGAACGGTAATGCGATCGAGAAGATCGCTTTTCCATCGCTCCAGTTCCTCGCACCAGGTCTTCGCAACGTTGGGGATATTGAGGTGACCCTATTCTATGCGTACAGCGAACAAAATTCGCACTCCCGGTTGCAGGAATCGCAAAATCACCGACTTTACGGGACGCACATCGACGGTGCGTGATCGTAAATGCTTGAACTGAGACAGAATGGCGCTTTCTGCGCGTACAGAACGTGAATTGCGGGTGTATTACGCGTATTCCGAACGGGAATTACGCTTTTCCGACGTTCCCCGTCGGAAAATCTCACTATAGTGCTTTCTACAGTTACGGAACGTCGATTTCGAGTGTGGAACGGTAATGCGATCGAGAAGATCGCTTTTCCATCGCTCCAGTTCCTCGCACCAGGTCTTCGCAACGTTGGGGATATTGAGGTGACCCTATTCTATGCGTACAGCGAACAAAATTCGCACTCCCGGTTGCAGGAATCGCAAAATCACCGACTTTACGGGACGCACATCGACGGTGCGTGATCGTAAATGCTTGAACTGAGACAGAAAGGCGTTTTCTGCGCATACAGAACGTGAATTGCGGGTGTATTACGTGTATTCCGAACGGGAATTACGCTTTTCCGACGTTCCCCGTCGGAAAACCTCACAATAGTGCTTTCTACAGGTACGGAACGTCGATTTCGTGTGTGGAACGGTAATGCGATCGAGAAGATCGCTATTCCATCGCTCCAGTTCCTCGCACCAGGTATTCGCAACGTTGGGGATATTGAGGCGACCCTATTCTCTGCGTACAGCAAAGAAAATTCGCACTCGCGTTTGCAGGAATCGCAAAATCACCAACTTTACGGGACGCACATCGACGGTGCGTGATCGTAAATGCTTGAACTAAGACAGAATGGCGCTTTCTGCGCGTACCGAACGTGAACTGCGGGTGTATTACGCGTATTCCGAACGGGAATTACGCTTTTCCGACGTTCCCCGACGATAACCCTCACAATAGTGCTTTCTACAGTTACGGAACGTCGATTTCGAGTGTGGAACGGTAATGCGATCGAGAAGATCGCTTTTCCATCGCTCCAGTTCCTCGCACCAGGTATTCGCAACGTTGGGGATATTGAGGTGACCCTATTGTATGCGTACAGCGAACAAAATTCGCACTCCCGGTTGTAGGAATCGCAAAATCACCGACTTTACGGGATGCACATCGGCCGTGCGTGATCGTAAATGCTTGAACTGAGACAGAATGGCGCTTCCTGCGTGTACAGAACGTGAATTGCGGGTGTATTACGCGTATTCCGAACGGGAATTACGCTTTTCCGACGTTCCCCGACGGAAAATCTCACTATAGTGCTTTCTACAGTTACGGAACGCCGATTTCGAGTGTGGAACGGTAATGCGATCGAGAAGATCGCTTTTCCATCGCTCCAGTTCTTCGCACCAGGTATTCGCAACGTTGGGGATATTGAGGTGACCCTATTCTCTGCGTACAGCAAAGAAAATTCGCACTCGCGTTTGCAGGAATCGCAAAATCACCGACTTTACGGGATGCACATCGACGGTGCGTGATCGTAAATGCTTGAACTAAGACATAATGGCGCTTTCTGCGCGTACCGAACGTGAACTGCGGGTGTATTACGCGTATTCCGAACGGGAATTACGCTTTTCCGACGTTCCCCGTCGATAAACCTCACAATAGTGCTTTCTACAGTTACGGAACGTCGATTTCGAGTGTGGAACGGTAATGCGATCGAGAAGATCGCTTTTCCATCGCTCCAGTTCCTCGCACCAGGTATTCGCAACGTTGGGGATATTGAGGTGACCCTATTGTATGCGTACAGCGAACAAAATTCGCACTCCCGGTTGTAGGAATCGCAAAATCACCGACTTTACGGAACGCACATCGACGGTGCGTGATCGTAAATGCTTGAACTAAGACAGAATGGCGCTTTCTGCGCGTACCGAACGTGAACTGCGGGTGTATTACGCGTATTCCGAACGGGAATTACGCTTTTCCGACGTTCCCCGTCGATAAACCTCACAATAGTGCTTTCTACAGTTACGGAACGTCGATTTCGAGTGTGGAACGGTAATGCGATCGAGAAGATCGCTTTTCCATCGCTCCAGTTCCTCGCACCAGGTATTCGCAACGTTGGGGATATTGAGGTGACCCTATTGTATGCGTACAGCGAACAAAATTCGGACTCCCGGTTGTAGGAATCGCAAAATCACCGACTTTACGGGATGCACATCGGCCGTGCGTGATCGTAAATGCTTGAACTGAGACAGAATGGCGCTTCCTGCGTGTACAGAACGTGAATTGCGGGTGTATTACGCGTATTCCGAACGGGAATTACGCTTTTCCGACGTTCCCCGACGGAAAATCTCACTATAGTGCTTTCTACAGTTACGGAACGTCGATTTCGAGTGTGGAACGGTAATGCGATCGAGAAGATCGCTTTTCCATCGCTCCAGTTCCTCGCACCAGGTATTCGCAACGTTGGGGATATTGAGGTGACCCTATTCTCTGCGTACAGCAAAGAAAATTCGCACTCGCGTTTGCAGGAATCGCAAAATCACCGACTTTACGGGATGCACATCGACGGTGCGTGATCGTAAATGCTTGAACTGAGACAGAAAGGCGTTTTCTGCGCTTACAGAACGTGAATTGCGGGTGTATTACGCTTATTTCGAACGGGAATTACGCTTTTACAACGTTCTCCGTCGGAAAACCTCACTATAGTGCTTTCTACAGTTACGGAACATCGATTTCGAGTGTGGAACGGTAATGCGATCGAGAAGATCGCTTTTCCATCGCTCCAGTTCCTCGCACCAGGTCTTCGCAACGTTGGGGTTATTGAGGTGACCCTATTCTATGCGTACAGCGAAGAAAATTCGCACTCCCGGTTGCAGGAATCGCAAAATCACCGACTTTACGGGACGCACATCGACGGTGCGTGATCGTAAATGCTTGAACTGAGACAGAAAGGCGTTTTCTGCGCATACAGAACGTGAATTGCGGGTGTATTACGCCTATTCCGAACGGGAATTACGCTTTTCCGACGTTCCCCGTCGGAAAACCTCACAATAGTGCTTTCTACAGGTACGGAACGTCGATTTCGAGTGTGGAACGGTAATGCGATCGAGAAGATCGCTATTCCATCGCTCCAGTTCCTCGCACCAGGTATTCGCAACGTTGGGGATATTG
Source organism: Mimumesa dahlbomi (assembly GCA_917499265.3). NCBI lineage: Eukaryota > Metazoa > Arthropoda > Insecta > Hymenoptera > Crabronidae > Mimumesa > Mimumesa dahlbomi. Next base: position 994,736 of record OU824126.1, read on the forward strand.
AGGTGACCCTATTCTATGCGTACAGCGAACAAAATTCGCACTCCCGGTTGCAGGAATCGCAAAATCACCGACTTTACGGGACGCACATCGACGGTGCGTGATCGTAAATGCTTGAACTAAGACAGAATGGCGCTTTCTGCGCGTACCGAACGTGAACTGCGGGTGTATTACGCGTATTCCGAACGGGAATTACGCTTTTCCGACGTTCCCCGTCGGAAAACCTCACAATAGTGCTTTCTACAGTTACGGAACGTCGATTTCGCGTGTGGAACGGTAATGCGATCGAGAAGATCGCTTTTCCATCGCTCCAGTTCCTCGCACCAGGTATTCGCAACGTTGGGGATATTGAGGTGACCCTATTCTATGCGTACAGCGAACAAAATTCGCACTCCCGGTTGTAGGAATCGCAAAATCACCGACTTTACGGGATGCACATCGGCCGTGCGTGATCGTAAATGCTTGAACTGAGACAGAATGGCGCTTCCTGCGTGTACAGAACGTGAACTGCGGGTGTATTACGCGTATTCCGAACGGGAATTACGCTTTTCCGACGTTCCCCGTCGATAAACCTCACAATAGTGCTTTCTACAGTTACGGAACGTCGATTTCGAGTGTGGAACGGTAATGCGATCGAGAAGATCGCTTTTCCATCGCTCCAGTTCCTCGCACCAGGTATTCGCAACGTTGGGGATATTGAGGTGACCCTATTGTATGCGTACAGCGAACAAAATTCGCACTCCCGGTTGTAGGAATCGCAAAATCACCGACTTTACGGGATGCACATCGGCCGTGCGTGATCGTAAATGCTTGAACTGAGACAGAATGGCGCTTCCTGCGTGTACAGAACGTGAATTGCGGGTGTATTACGCGTTTTCCGAACGGGAATTACGCTTGTCCGACGTTCCCCGTCGGAAAATCTCACAATAGTGCTTTCTACAGGTACGGAACGTCGATTTCGAGTGTGGAACGGTAATGCGATCGAGAAGATCGCTTTTCCATCGCTCCAGTTCCTCGCACCAGGTATTCGCAACGTTGGGGATATTGAGGTGACCCTATTGTATGCGTACAGCGAACAAAATTCGCACTCCCGGTTGTAGGAATCGCAAAATCACCGACTTTACGGGATGCACATCGGCCGTGCGTGATCGTAAATGCTTGAACTGAGGCAGAATGGCGCTTCCTGCGTGTACAGAACGTGAATTGCGGGTGTATTACGCGTTTTCCGAACGGGAATTACGCTTTTCCGACGTTCCCCGACGGAAAATCTCACTATAGTGCTTTCTACAGTTACGGAACGTCGATTTCGAGTGTGGAACGGTAATGCGATCGAGAAGATCGCTTTTCCATCGCTCCAGTTCTTCGCACCAGGTATTCGCAACGTTGGGGATATTGAGGTGACCCTATTCTCTGCGTACAGCAAAGAAAATTCGCACTCGCGTTTGCAGGAATCGCAAAATCACCGACTTTACGGGATGCACATCGGCCGTGCGTGATCGTAAATGCTTGAACTGAGACAGAATGGCGCTTCCTGCGTGTACAGAACGTGAATTGCGGGTGTATTACGCGTATTCCGAACGGGAATTACGCTTTTCCGACGTTCCCCGTCGGAAAACCTCACAATAGTGCTTTCTACAGGTACGGAACGTCGATTTCGAGTGTGGAACGGTAATGCGATCGAGAAGATCGCTTTTCCATCGCTCCAGTTCCTCGCACCAGGTATTCGCAACGTTGGGGATATTGAGGTGACCCTATTGTATGCGTACAGCGAACAAAATTCGCACTCCCGGTTGTAGGAATCGCAAAATCACCGACTTTACGGGACGCACATCGGCCGTGCGTGATCGTAAATGCTTGAACTGAGACAGAATGGCGCTTCCTGCGTGTACAGAACGTGAATTGCGGGTGTATTACGCGTTTTCCGAACGGGAATTACGCTTGTCCGACGTTCCCCGTCGGAAAATCTCACAATAGTGCTTTCTACAGGTACGGAACGTCGATTTCGAGTATGGAACGGTAATGCGATCGAGAAGATCGCTTTTCCATCGCTCCAGTTCCTCGCACCAGGTATTCGCAACGTTGGGGATATTGAGGTGACCCTATTCTATGCGTACAGCGAACAAAATTCGCACTCCCGGTTGTAGGAATCGCAAAATCACCGACTTTACGGGATGCACATCGGCCGTGCGTGATCGTAAATGCTTGAACTGAGACAGAATGGCGCTTTCTGCGCGTACAGAACGTGAACTGCGGGTGTATTACGCGTATTCCGAACGGGAATTACGCTTTTCCGACGTTCCCCGTCGATAAACCTCACAATAGTGCTTTCTACAGTTACGGAACGTCGATTTCGAGTGTGGAACGGTAATGCGATCGAGAAGATCGCTTTTCCATCGCTCCAGTTCCTCGCACCAGGTATTCGCAACGTTGGGGATATTGAGGTGACCCTATTGTATGCGTACAGCGAACAAAATTCGCACTCCCGGTTGTAGGAATCGCAAAATCACCGACTTTACGGGATGCACATCGGCCGTGCGTGATCGTAAATGCTTGAACTGAGACAGAATGGCGCTTCCTGCGTGTACAGAACGTGAATTGCGGGTGTATTACGCGTTTTCCGAACGGGAATTACGCTTGTCCGACGTTCCCCGTCGGAAAATCTCACAATAGTGCTTTGTACAGGTACGGAACGTCGATTTCGAGTGTGGAACGGTAATGCGATCGAGAAGATCGCTTTTCCATCGCTCCAATTCCTCGCACCAGGTATTCGCAACGTTGGGGATATTGAGGTGACCCTATTGTATGCGTACAGCGAACAAAATTCGCACTCCCGGTTGTAGGAATCGCAAAATCACCGACTTTACGGGACGCACATCGGCCGTGCGTGTTCGTAAGTGCTTGAACTGAGACAGAATGGCGCTTCCTGCGTGTACAGAACGTGAATTGCGGGTGTATTACGCGTTTTCCGAACGGGAATTACGCTTTTCCGACGTTCCCCGTCGGAAAATCTCACAATAGTGCTTTCTACAGGTACGGAACGTCGATTTCGAGTGTGGAACGGTAATGCGATCGAGAAGATCGCTTTTCCATCGCTCCAGTTCCTCGCACCAGGTATTCGCAACGTTGGGGATATTGAGGTGACCCTATTGTATGCGTACAGCGAACAAAATTCGCACTCCCGGTTGTAGGAATCGCAAAATCACCGACTTTACGGGATGCACATCGGCCGTGCGTGATCGTAAATGCTTGAACTGAGACAGAATGGCGCTTCCTGCGTGTACAGAACGTGAATTGCGGGTGTATTACGCGTTTTCCGAACGGGAATTACGCTTTTCCGACGTTCCCCGTCGGAAAATCTCACTATAGTGCTTTCTACAGTTACGGAACGTCGATTTCGAGTGTGGAACGGTAATGCGATCGAGAAGATCGCTTTTCCATCGCTCCAGTTCCTCGCACCAGGTATTCGCAACGTTGGGGATATTGAGGTGACCCTATTCTCTGCGTACAGCAAAGAAAATTCGCACTCGCGTTTAGAGGAATCGCAAAATCACCGACTTTACGGGATGCACATCGACGGTGCGTGATCGTAAATGCTTGAACTGAGACAGAAAGGCGTTTTCTGCGCATACAGAACGTGAATTGCGGGTGTATTACGCTTATTTCGAACGGGAATTACGCTTTTACAACGTTCTCCGTCGGAAAACCTCACTATAGTGCTTTCTACAGTTACGGAACGTCGATTTCGAGTGTGGAACGGTAATGCGATCGAGAAGATCGCTTTTCCATCGCTCCAGTTCCTCGCACCAGGTCTTCGCAACGTTGGGGATATTGAGGTGACCCTATTCTATGCGTACAGCGAACAAAATTCGCACTCCCGGTTGCAGGAATCGCAAAATCACCGACTTTACGGGACGCACATCGACGGTGCGTGATCGTAAATGCTTGAACTGAGACAGAATGGCGCTTTCTGCGCGTACAGAACGTGAATTGCGGGTGTATTACGCGTATTCCGAACGGGAATTACGCTTTTCCGACGTTCCCCGTCGGAAAATCTCACTATAGTGCTTTCTACAGTTACGGAACGTCGATTTCGAGTGTGGAACGGTAATGCGATCGAGAAGATCGCTTTTCCATCGCTCCAGTTCCTCGCACCAGGTCTTCGCAACGTTGGGGATATTGAGGTGACCCTATTCTATGCGTACAGCGAACAAAATTCGCACTCCCGGTTGCAGGAATCGCAAAATCACCGACTTTACGGGACGCACATCGACGGTGCGTGATCGTAAATGCTTGAACTGAGACAGAAAGGCGTTTTCTGCGCATACAGAACGTGAATTGCGGGTGTATTACGCGTATTCCGAACGGGAATTACGCTTTTCCGACGTTCCCCGTCGGAAAACCTCACAATAGTGCTTTCTACAGGTACGGAACGTCGATTTCGTGTGTGGAACGGTAATGCGATCGAGAAGATCGCTATTCCATCGCTCCAGTTCCTCGCACCAGGTATTCGCAACGTTGGGGATATTGAGGCGACCCTATTCTCTGCGTACAGCAAAGAAAATTCGCACTCGCGTTTGCAGGAATCGCAAAATCACCAACTTTACGGGACGCACATCGACGGTGCGTGATCGTAAATGCTTGAACTAAGACAGAATGGCGCTTTCTGCGCGTACCGAACGTGAACTGCGGGTGTATTACGCGTATTCCGAACGGGAATTACGCTTTTCCGACGTTCCCCGACGATAACCCTCACAATAGTGCTTTCTACAGTTACGGAACGTCGATTTCGAGTGTGGAACGGTAATGCGATCGAGAAGATCGCTTTTCCATCGCTCCAGTTCCTCGCACCAGGTATTCGCAACGTTGGGGATATTGAGGTGACCCTATTGTATGCGTACAGCGAACAAAATTCGCACTCCCGGTTGTAGGAATCGCAAAATCACCGACTTTACGGGATGCACATCGGCCGTGCGTGATCGTAAATGCTTGAACTGAGACAGAATGGCGCTTCCTGCGTGTACAGAACGTGAATTGCGGGTGTATTACGCGTATTCCGAACGGGAATTACGCTTTTCCGACGTTCCCCGACGGAAAATCTCACTATAGTGCTTTTTACAGTTACGGAACGCCGATTTCGAGTGTGGAACGGTAATGCGATCGAGAAGATCGCTTTTCCATCGCTCCAGTTCTTCGCACCAGGTATTCGCAACGTTGGGGATATTGAGGTGACCCTATTCTCTGCGTACAGCAAAGAAAATTCGCACTCGCGTTTGCAGGAATCGCAAAATCACCGACTTTACGGGATGCACATCGACGGTGCGTGATCGTAAATGCTTGAACTGAGACAGAAAGGTGTTTTCTGCGCTTACAGAACGTGAATTGCGGGTGTATTACGCTTATTTCGAACGGGAATTACGCTTTTACAACGTTCTCCGTCGGAAAACCTCACTATAGTGCTTTCTACAGTTACGGAATGTCGATTTCGAGTGTGGAACGGTAATGCGATCGAGAAGATCGCTTTTCCATCGCTCCAGTTCCTCGCACCAGGTCTTCGCAACGTTGGGGATATTGAGGTGACCCTATTCTATGCGTATAGCGAACAACATTCGCACTCCCGGTTGCAGGAATCGCAAAATCACCGACTTTACGGGACGCACATCGACGGTGCGTGATCGTAAATGCTTGAACTGAGACAGAAAGGCGTTTTCTGCGCATACAGAACGTGAATTGCGGGTGTATTACGTGTATTCCGAACGGGAATTACGCTTTTCCGACGTTCCCCGTCGGAAAACCTCACAATAGTGCTTTCTACAGGTACGGAACGTCGATTTCGAGTGTGGAACGGTAATGCGATCGAGAAGATCGCTATTCCATCGCTCCAGTTCCTCGCACCAGGTATTCGCAACGTTGGGGATATTGAGGCGACCCTATTCTATGAGTACAGCGAACAAAATTCGCACTCCCGGTTGCAGGAATCGCAAAATCACCGACTTTACGGGACGCACATCGACGGTGCGTGATCGTAAATGCTTGAACTAAGACAGAATGGCGCTTTCTGCGCGTACCGAACGTGAACTGCGGGTGTATTACGCGTATTCCGAACGGGAATTACGCTTTTCCGACGTTCCCCGTCGATAAACCTCACAATAGTGCTTTCTACAGTTACGGAACGTCGATTTCGAGTGTGGAACGGTAATGCGATCGAGAAGATCGCTTTTCCATCGCTCCAGTTCCTCGCACCAGGTATTCGCAACGTTGGGGATATTGAGGTGACCCTATTGTATGCGTACAGCGAACAAAATTCGCACTCCCGGTTGTAGGAATCGCAAAATCACCGACTTTACGGGATGCACATCGGCCGTGCGTGATCGTAAATGCTTGAACTGAGACAGAATGGCGCTTCCTGCGTGTACAGAACGTGAACTGCGGGTGTATTACGCGTATTCCGAACGGGAATTACGCTTTTCCGACGTTCCCCGTCGATAAACCTCACAATAGTGCTTTCTACAGTTACGGAACGTCGATTTCGAGTGTGGAACGGTAATGCGATCGAGAAGATCGCTTTTCCATCGCTCCAGTTCCTCGCACCAGGTATTCGCAACGTTGGGGATATTGAGGTGACCCTATTGTATGCGTACAGCGAACAAAATTCGCACTCCCGGTTGTAGGAATCGCAAAATCACCGACTTTACGGGATGCACATCGGCCGTGCGTGATCGTAAATGCTTGAACTGAGACAGAATGGCGCTTCCTGCGTGTACAGAACGTGAATTGCGGGTGTATTACGCGTATTCCGAACGGGAATTACGCTTTTCCGACTTTCCCCGTCGGAAAACCTCACAATAGTGCTTTCTACAGGTACGGAACGTCGATTTCGAGTGTGGAACGGTAATGCGATCGAGAAGATCGCTTTTCCATCGCTCCAATTCCTCGCACCAGGTATTCGCAACGTTGGGGATATTGAGGTGACCCTATTGTATGCGTACAGCGAACAAAATTCGCACTCCCGGTTGTAGGAATCGCAAAATCACCGACTTTACGGGACGCACATCGGCCGTGCGTGTTCGTAAATGCTTGAACTGAGACAGAATGGCGCTTCCTGCGTGTACAGAACGTGAATTGCGGGTGTATTACGCGTTTTCCGAACGGGAATTACGCTTGTCCGACGTTCCCCGTCGGAAAATCTCACAATAGTGCTTTGTACAGGTACGGAACGTCGATTTCGAGTGTGGAACGGTAATGCGATCGAGAAGATCGCTTTTCCATCGCTCCAGTTCCTCGCACCAGGTATTCGCAACGTTGGGGATATTGAGGTGACCCTATTGTATGCGTACAGCGAACAAAATTCGCACTCCCGGTTGTAGGAATCGCAAAATCACCGACTTTACGGGATGCACATCGGCCGTGCGTGATCGTAAATGCTTGAACTGAGACAGAATGGCGCTTCCTGCGTGTACAGAACGTGAATTGCGGGTGTATTACGCGTATTCCGAACGGGAATTACGCTTTTCCGACGTTCCCCGTCGGAAAACCTCACAATAGTGCTTTCTACAGGTACGGAACGTCGATTTCGAGTGTGGAACGGTAATGCGATCGAGAAGATCGCTTTTCCATCGCTCCAATTCCTCGCACCAGGTATTCGCAACGTTGGGGATATTGAGGTGACCCTATTGTATGCGTACAGCGAACAAAATTCGCACTCCCGGTTGTAGGAATCGCAAAATCACCGACTTTACGGGACGCACATCGGCCGTGCGTGTTCGTAAATGCTTGAACTGAGACAGAATGGCGCTTCCTGCGTGTACAGAACGTGAATTGCGGGTGTATTACGCGTTTTCCGAACGGGAATTACGCTTGTCCGACGTTCCCCGTCGGAAAATCTCACAATAGTGCTTTGTACAGGTACGGAACGTCGATTTCGAGTGTGGAACGGTAATGCGATCGAGAAGATCGCTTTTCCATCGCTCCAGTTCCTCGCACCAGGTATTCGCAACGTTGGGGATATTGAGGTGACCCTATTGTATGCGTACAGCGAACAAAATTCGCACTCCCGGTTGTAGGAATCGCAAAATCACCGACTTTACGGGATGCACATCGGCCGTGCGTGATCGTAAATGCTTGAACTGAGACAGAATGGCGCTTCCTGCGTGTACAGAACGTGAATTGCGGGTGTATTACGCGTTTTCCGAACGGGAATTACGCTTTTCCGACGTTCCCCGACGGAAAATCTCACTATAGTGCTTTCTACAGTTACGGAACGTCGATTTCGAGTGTGGAACGCTAATGCGATCGAGAAGATCGCTTTTCCATCGCTCCAGTTCTTCGCACCAGGTATTCGCAACGTTGGGGATATTGAGGTGACCCTATTGTATGCGTACAGCGAACAAAATTCGCACTCCCGGTTGTAGGAATCGCAAAATCACCGACTTTACGGGATGCACATCGGCCGTGCGTGATCGTAAATGCTTGAACTGAGACAGAATGGCGCTTCCTGCGTGTACAGAACGTGAATTGCGGGTGTATTACGCTTATTTCGAACGGGAATTACGCTTTTACAACGTTCTCCGTCGGAAAACCTCACTATAGTGCTTTCTACAGTTACGGAATGTCGATTTCGAGCGTGGAACGGTAATGCGATCGAGAAGATCGCTTTTCCATCGCTCCAGTTCCTCGCACCAGGTCTTCGCAACGTTGGGGATATTGAGGTGACCCTATTCTATGCGTATAGCGAACAAAATTCGCACTCCCGGTTGCAGGAATCGCAAAATCACCGACTTTACGGGACGCACATCGACGGTGCGTGATCGTAAATGCTTGAACTGAGACAGAAAGGCGTTTTCTGCGCATACAGAACGTGAATTGCGGGTGTATTACGTGTATTCCGAACGGGAATTACGCTTTTCCGACGTTCCCCGTCGGAAAACCTCACAATAGTGCTTTCTACAGGTACGGAACGTCGATTTCGAGTGTGGAACGGTAATGCGATCGAGAAGATCGCTATTCCATCGCTCCAGTTCCTCGCACCAGGTATTCGCAACGTTGGGGATATTGAGGTGACCCTATTCTATGCGTACAGCGAACAAAATTCGCACTCCCGGTTGCAGGAATCGCAAAATCACCGACTTTACGGGAAGCACATCGACGGTGCGTGATCGTAAATGCTTGAACTAAGACATAATGGCGCTTTCTGCGCGTACCGAACGTGAACTGCGGGTGTATTACGCGTATTCCGAACGGGAATTACGCTTTTCCGACGTTCCCCGTTGGAAAACCTCACAATAGTGCTTTCTACAGTTACGGAACGTCGATTTCGAGTGTGGAACGGTAATGCGATCGAGAAGATCGCTTTTCCATCGCTCCAGTTCCTCGCACCAGGTATTCGCAACGTTGGGGATATTGAGGTGACCCTATTCTATGCGTACAGCGAACAAAATTCGCACTCCCGGTTGTAGGAATCGCAAAATCACCGACTTTACGGAACGCACATCGACGGTGCGTGATCGTAAATGCTTGAACTAAGACAGAATGGCGCTTTCTGCGCGTACCGAACGTGAACTGCGGGTGTATTACGCGTATTCCGAACGGGAATTACGCTTTTCCGACGTTCCCCGTCGATAAACCTCACAATAGTGCTTTCTACAGTTACGGAACGTCGATTTCGAGTGTGGAACGGTAATGCGATCGAGAAGATCGCTTTTCCATCGCTCCAGTTCCTCGCACCAGGTCTTCGCAACGTTGGGGATATTGAGGTGACCCTATTCTATGCGTACAGCGAACAAAATTCGCACTCCCGGTTGTAGGAATCGCAAAATCACCGACTTTACGGGACGCACATCGACGGTGCGTGATCGTAAATGCTTGAACTGAGACAGAATGGCGCTTTCTGCGCGTACAGAACGTGAATTGCGGGTGTATTACGCGTATTCCGAACGGGAATTACGCTTTTCCGACGTTCCCCGTCGGAAAATCTCACTATAGTGCTTTCTACAGGTACGGAACGTCGATTTCGAGTGTGGAACGGTAATGCGATCGAGAAGATCGCTTTTCCATCGCTCCAGTTCCTCGCACCAGGTATTCGCAACGTTGGGGATATTGAGGTGACCCTATTGTATGCGTACAGCGAACAAAATTCGCACTCCCGGTTGTAGGAATCGCAAAATCACCGACTTTACGGGACGCACATCGGCCGTGCGTGTTCGTAAATGCTTGAACTGAGACAGAATGGCGCTTCCTGCGTGTACAGAACGTGAATTGCGGGTGTATTACGCGTTTTCCGAACGGGAATTACGCTTGTCCGACGTTCCCCGTCGGAAAATCTCACAATAGTGCTTTCTACAGGTACGGAACGTCGATTTCGAGTGTGGAACGGTAATGCGATCGAGAAGATCGCTTTTCCATCGCTCCAGTTCCTCGCACCAGGTATTCGCAACGTTGGGGATATTGAGGTGACCCTATTGTATGCGTACAGCGAACAAAATTCGCACTCCCGGTTGTAGGAATCACAAAATCACCGACTTTACGGGATGCACATCGGCCGTGCGTGATCGTAAATGCTTGAACTGAGACAGAATGGCGCTTCCTGCGTGTACAGAACGTGAATTGCGGGTGTATTACGCGTTTTCCGAACGGGAATTACGCTTTTCCGACGTTCCCCGACGGAAAATCTCACTATAGTGCTTTCTACAGTTACGGAACGTCGATTTCGAGTGTGGAACGGTAATGCGATCGAGAAGATCGCTTTTCCATCGCTCCAGTTCTTCGCACCAGGTATTCGCAACGTTGGGGATATTGAGGTGACCCTATTCTCTGCGTACAGCAAAGAAAATTCGCACTCGCGTTTAGAGGAATCGCAAAATCACCGACTTTACGGGATGCACATCGGCCGTGCGTGATCGTAAATGCTTGAACTGAGACAGAATGGCGCTTCCTGCGTGTACAGAACGTGAATTGCGGGTGTATTACGCGTATTCCGAACGGGAATTACGCTTTTCCGACGTTCCCCGTCGGAAAACCTCACAATAGTGCTTTCTACAGGTACGGAACGTCGATTTCGAGTGTGGAACGGTAATGCGATCGAGAAGATCGCTTTTCCATCGCTCCAGTTCCTCGCACCAGGTATTCGCAACGTTGGGGATATTGAGGTGACCCTATTGTATGCGTACAGCGAACAAAATTCGCACTCCCGGTTGTAGGAATCGCAAAATCACCGACTTTACGGGATGCACATCGGCCGTGCGTGATCGTAAATGCTTGAACTGAGACAGAATGGCGCTTCCTGCGTGTACAGAACGTGAATTGCGGGTGTATTACGCGTATTCCGAACGGGAATTACGCTTTTCCGACGTTCCCCGTCGGAAAACCTCACAATAGTGCTTTCTACAGGTACGGAACGTCGATTTCGAGTGTGGAACGCTAATGCGATCGAGAAGATCGCTTTTCCATCGCTCCAATTCCTCGCACCAGGTATTCGCAACGTTGGGGATATTGAGGTGACCCTATTGTATGCGTACAGCGAACAAAATTCGCACTCCCGGTTGTAGGAATCGCAAAATCACCGACTTTACGGGACGCACATCGGCCGTGCGTGTTCGTAAATGCTTGAACTGAGACAGAATGGCGCTTCCTGCGTATACAGAACGTGATTTGCGGGTGTATTACGCGTTTTCCGAACGGGAATTACGCTTGTCCGACGTTCCCCGTCGGAAAATCTCACAATAGTGCTTTCTACAGGTACGGAACGTCGATTTCGAGTGTGGAACGGTAATGCGATCGAGAAGATCGCTTTTCCATCGCTCCAGTTCCTCGCACCAGGTATTCGCAACGTTGGGGATATTGAGGTGACCCTATTCTCTGCGTACAGCGAACAAAATTCGCACTCCCGGTTGTAGGAATCGCAAAATCACCGACTTTACGGGACGCACATCGGCCGTGCGTGTTCGTAAATGCTTGAACTGAGACAGAATGGCGCTTCCTGCGTGTACAGAACGTGAATTGCGGGTGTATTACGCGTTTTCCGAACGGGAATTACGCTTGTCCGACGTTCCCCGTCGGAAAATCTCACAATAGTGCTTTCTACAGGTACGGAACGTCGATTTCGAGTGTGGAACGGTAATGCGATCGAGAAGATCGCTTTTCCATCGCTCCAGTTCCTCGCACCAGGTATTCGCAACGTTGGGGATATTGAGGTGACCCTATTGTATGCGTACAGCGAACAAAATTCGCACTCCCGGTTGTAGGAATCGCAAAATCACCGACTTTACGGGATGCACATCGGCCGTGCGTGATCGTAAATGCTTGAACTGAGACAGAATGGCGCTTCCTGCGTGTACAGAACGTGAATTGCGGGTGTATTACGCGTTTTCCGAACGGGAATTACGCTTTTCCGACGTTCCCCGACGGAAAATCTCACTATAGTGCTTTCTACAGTTACGGAACGTCGATTTCGAGTGTGGAACGGTAATGCGATCGAGAAGATCGCTTTTCCATCGCTCCAGTTCTTCGCACCAGGTATTCGCAACGTTGGGGATATTGAGGTGACCCTATTCTCTGCGTACAGCAAAGAAAATTCGCACTCGCGTTTAGAGGAATCGCAAAATCACCGACTTTACGGGATGCACATCGGCCGTGCGTGATCGTAAATGCTTGAACTGAGACAGAATGGCGCTTCCTGCGTGTACAGAACGTGAATTGCGGGTGTATTACGCGTATTCCGAACGGGAATTACGCTTTTCCGACGTTCCCCGTCGGAAAACCTCACAATAGTGCTTTCTACAGGTACGGAACGTCGATTTCGAGTGTGGAACGGTAATGCGATCGAGAAGATCGCTTTTCCATCGCTCCAGTTCCTCGCACCAGGTATTCGCAACGTTGGGGATATTGAGGTGACCCTATTGTATGCGTACAGCGAACAAAATTCGCACTCCCGGTTGTAGGAATCGCAAAATCACCGACTTTACGGGATGCACATCGGCCGTGCGTGATCGTAAATGCTTGAACTGAGACAGAATGGCGCTTCCTGCGTGTACAGAACGTGAATTGCGGGTGTATTACGCGTATTCCGAACGGGAATTACGCTTTTCCGACGTTCCCCGTCGGAAAACCTCACAATAGTGCTTTCTACAGGTACGGAACGTCGATTTCGAGTGTGGAACGCTAATGCGATCGAGAAGATCGCTTTTCCATCGCTCCAATTCCTCGCACCAGGTATTCGCAACGTTGGGGATATTGAGGTGACCCTATTGTATGCGTACAGCGAACAAAATTCGCACTCCCGGTTGTAGGAATCGCAAAATCACCGACTTTACGGGACGCACATCGGCCGTGCGTGTTCGTAAATGCTTGAACTGAGACAGAATGGCGCTTCCTGCGTGTACAGAACGTGATTTGCGGGTGTATTACGCGTTTTCCGAACGGGAATTACGCTTTTCCGACGTTCCCCGTCGGAAAATCTCACAATAGTGCTTTCTACAGGTACGGAACGTCGATTTCGAGTGTGGAACGGTAATGCGATCGAGAAGATCGCTTTTCCATCGCTCCAGTTCCTCGCACCAGGTATTCGCAACGTTGGGGATATTGAGGTGACCCTATTCTCTGCGTACAGCAAAGAAAATTCGCACTCTCGTTTGCAGGAATCGCAAAATCACCGACTTTACGGGATGCACATCGACGGTGCGTGATCGTAAATGCTTGAACTGAGACAGAAAGGTGTTTTCTGCGCTTACAGAACGTGAATTGCGGGTGTATTACGCTTATTTCGAACGGGAATTACGCTTTTACAACGTTCTCCGTCGGAAAACCTCACTATAGTGCTTTCTACAGTTACGGAACATCGATTTCGAGTGTGGAACGGTAATGCGATCGAGAAGATCGCTTTTCCATCGCTCCAGTTCCTCGCACCAGGTCTTCGCAACGTTGGGGATATTGAGGTGACCCTATTCTATGCGTATAGCGAACAAAATTCGCACTCCCGGTTGCAGGAATCGCAAAATCACCGACTTTACGGGACGCACATCGACGGTGCGTGATCGTAAATGCTTGAACTGAGACAGAAAGGCGTTTTCTGCGCATACAGAACGTGAATTGCGGGTGTATTACGTGTATTCCGAACGGGAATTACGCTTTTCCGACGTTCCCCGTCGGAAAACCTCACAATAGTGCTTTCTACAGGTACGGAACGTCGATTTCGAGTGTGGAACGGTAATGCGATCGAGAAGATCGCTATTCCATCGCTCCAGTTCCTCGCACCAGGTATTCGCAACGTTGGGGATATTGAGGTGACAGTATTCTATGCGTACAGCGAACAAAATTCGCACTCCCGGTTGTAGGAATCGCAAAATCACCGACTTTACGGGACGCACATCGACGGTGCGTGATCGTAAATGCTTGAACTGAGACAGAAAGGCGTTTTCTGCGCATACAGAACGTGAATTGCGGGTGTATTACGTGTATTCCGAACGGGAATTACGCTTTTCCGACGTTCCCCGTCGGAAAACCTCACAATAGTGCTTTCTACATGTACGGAACGTCGATTTCGAGTGTGGAACGGTAATGCGATCGAGAAGATCGCGTTTCCATCGCTCCAGTTCCTCGCACCAGGTATTCGCAACGTTGGGGATATTGAGGTGACCCTATTGTATGCGTACAGCGAACAAAATTCGCACTCCCGGTTGTAGGAATCGCAAAATCACCGACTTTACGGGATGCACATCGGCCGTGCGTGATCGTAAATGCTTGAACTGAGACAGAATGGCGCTTCCTGCGTGTACAGAACGTGAATTGCGGGTGTATTACGCGTATTCCGAACGGGAATTACGCTTTTCCGACGTTCCCCGACGGAAAATCTCACTATAGTGCTTTCTACAGTTACGGAACGTCGATTTCGAGTGTGGAACGGTAATGCGATCGAGAAGATCGCTTTTCCATCGCTCCAGTTCTTCGCACCAGGTATTCGCAACGTTGGGGATATTGAGGTGACCCTATTCTCTGCGTACAGCAAAGAAAATTCGCACTCGCGTTTGCAGGAATCGCAAAATCACCGACTTTACGGGATGCACATCGACGGTGCGTGATCGTAAATGCTTGAACTGAGACAGAAAGGCGCTTTCTGCGCTTACAGAACGTGAATTGCGGGTGTATTACGCTTATTTCGAACGGGAATTACGCTTTTACAACGTTCTCCGTCGGAAAACCTCACTATAGTGCTTTCTACAGTTACGGAACATCGATTTCGAGTGTGGAACGGTAATGCGATCGAGAAGATCGCTTTTCCATCGCTCCAGTTCCTCGCACCAGGTCTTCGCAACGTTGGGGTTATTGAGGTGACCCTATTCTATGCGTATAGCGAACAAAATTCGCACTCCCGGTTGCAGGAATCGCAAAATCACCGACTTTACGGGACGCACATCGACGGTGCGTGATCGTAAATGCTTGAACTGAGACAGAAAGGCGTTTTCTGCGCATACAGAACGTGAATTGCGGGTGTATTACGTGTATTCCGAACGGGAATTACGCTTTTCCGACGTTCCCCGTCGGAAAACCTCACAATAGTGCTTTCTACAGGTACGGAACGTCGATTTCGAGTGTGGAACGGTAATGCGATCGAGAAGATCGCTATTCCATCGCTCCAGTTCCTCGCACCAGGTATTCGCAACGTTGGGGATATTGAGGTGACAGTATTCTATGCGTACAGCGAACAAAATTCGCACTCCCGGTTGCAGGAATCGCAAAATCACCGACTTTACGGGACGCACATCGACGGTGCGTGATCGTAAATGCTTGAACTAAGACAGAATGGCGCTTTCTGCGCGTACCGAACGTGAACTGCGGGTGTATTACGCGTATTCCGAACGGGAATTACGCTTTTCCGACGTTCCCCGTCGATAAACCTCACAATAGTGCTTTCTACAGTTACGGAACGTCGATTTCGAGTGTGGAACGGTAATGCGATCGAGAAGATCGCTTTTCCATCGCTCCAGTTCCTCGCACCAGGTATTCGCAACGTTGGGGATATTGAGGTGACCCTATTGTATGCGTACAGCGAACAAAATTCGCACTCCCGGTTGTAGGAATCGCAAAATCACCGAATTTACGGGATGCACATCGGCCGTGCGTGATCGTAAATGCTTGAACTGAGACAGAATGGCGCTTCCTGCGTGTACAGAACGTGAACTGCGGGTGTATTACGCGTATTCCGAACGGGAATTACGCTTTTCCGACGTTCCCCGTCGATAAACCTCACAATAGTGCTTTCTACAGTTACGGAACGTCGATTTCGAGTGTGGAACGGTAATGCGATCGAGAAGATCGCTTTTCCATCGCTCCAGTTCCTCGCACCAGGTATTCGCAACGTTGGGGATATTGAGGTGACCCTATTGTATGCGTACACGGAACAAAATTCGCACTCCCGGTTGTAGGAATCGCAAAATCACCGACTTTACGGGATGCACATCGGCCGTGCGTGATCGTAAATGCTTGAACTGAGACAGAATGGCGCTTCCTGCGTGTACAGAACGTGAATTGCGGGTGTATTACGCGTTTTCCGAACGCGAATTACGCTTTTCCGACGTTCCCCGACGGAAAATCTCACTATAGTGCTTTCTACAGTTACGGAACTTCGATTTCGAGTGTGGAACGGTAATGCGATCGAGAAGATCGCTTTTCCATCGCTCCAGTTCTTCGCACCAGGTATTCGCAACGTTGGGGATATTGAGGTGACCCTATTCTCTGCGTACAGCAAAGAAAATTCGCACTCGCGTTTAGAGGAATCGCAAAATCACCGACTTTACGGGATGCACATCGGCCGTGCGTGATCGTAAATGCTTGAACTGAGACAGAATGGCGCTTCCTGCGTGTACAGAACGTGAATTGCGGGTGTATTACGCGTATTCCGAACGGGAATTACGCTTGTCCGACGTTCCCCGTCGGAAAATCTCACAATAGTGCTTTGTACAGGTACGGAACGTCGATTTCGAGTGTGGAACGGTAATGCGATCGAGAAGATCGCTTTTCCATCGCTCCAATTCCTCGCACCAGGTATTCGCAACGTTGGGGATATTGAGGTGACCCTATTGTATGCGTACAGCGAACAAAATTCGCACTCCCGGTTGTAGGAATCGCAAAATCACCGACTTTACGGGACGCACATCGGCCGTGCGTGTTCGTAAGTGCTTGAACTGAGACAGAATGGCGCTTCCTGCGTGTACAGAACGTGAATTGCGGGTGTATTACGCGTTTTCCGAACGGGAATTACGCTTGTCCGACGTTCCCCGTCGGAAAATCTCACAATAGTGCTTTCTACAGGTACGGAACGTCGATTTCGAGTGTGGAACGGTAATGCGATCGAGAAGATCGCTTTTCCATCGCTCCAGTTCCTCGCACCAGGTATTCGCAACGTTGGGGATATTGAGGTGACCCTATTGTATGCGTACAGCGAACAAAATTCGCACTCCCGGTTGTAGGAATCGCAAAATCACCGACTTTACGGGATGCACATCTGCCGTGCGTGATCGTAAATGCTTGAACTGAGACAGAATGGCGCTTCCTGCGTGTACAGAACGTGAATTGCGGGTGTATTACGCGTTTTCCGAACGGGAATTACGCTTTTCCGACGTTCCCCGACGGAAAATCTCACTATAGTGCTTTCTACAGTTACGGAACGTCGATTTCGAGTGTGGAACGGTAATGCGATCGAGAAGATCGCTTTTCCATCGCTCCAGTTCTTCGCACCAGGTATTCGCAACGTTGGGGATATTGAGGTGACCCTATTCTCTGCGTACAGCAAAGAAAATTCGCACTCGCGTTTAGAGGAATCGCAAAATCACCGACTTTACGGGATGCACATCGACGGTGCGTGATCGTAAATGCTTGAACTGAGACAGAAAGGCGTTTTCTGCGCTTACAGAACGTGAATTGCGGGTGTATTACGCTTATTTCGAACGGGAATTACGCTTTTACAACGTTCTCCGTCGGAAAACCTCACTATAGTGCTTTCTACAGTTACGGAACGTCGATTTCGAGTGTGGAACGGTAATGCGATCGAGAAGATCGCTTTTCCATCGCTCCAGTTCCTCGCACCAGGTATTCGCAACGTTGGGGATATTGAGGTGACCCTATTGTATGCGTACAGCGAACAAAATTCGCACTCCCGGTTGTAGGAATCGGAAAATCACCGACTTTACGGGATGCACATCGGCCGTGCGTGATCGTAAATGCTTGAACTGAGACAGAATGGCGCTTCCTGCGTGTACAGAACGTGAATTGCGGGTGTATTACGCGTTTTCCGAACGGGAATTACGCTTTTCCGACGTTCCCCGACGGAAAATCTCACTATAGTGCTTTCTACAGTTACGGAACGTCGATTTCGAGTGTGGAACGGTAATGCGATCGAGAAGATCGCTTTTCCATCGCTCCAATTCTTCGCACCAGGTATTCGCAACGTTGGGGATATTGAGGTGACCCTATTCTCTGCGTACAGCAAAGAAAATTCGCACTCGCGTTTAGAGGAATCGCAAAATCACCGACTTTACGGGATGCACATCGACGGTGCGTGATCGTAAATGCTTGAACTGAGACAGAAAGGCGTTTTCTGCGCATACAGAACGTGAATTGCGGGTGTATTACGCTTATTTCGAACGGGAATTACGCTTTTACAACGTTCTCCGTCGGAAAACCTCACTATAGTGCTTTCTACAGTTACGGAACGTCGATTTCGAGTGTGGAACGGTAAAGCGATCGTGAAGATCGCTTTTCCATCGCTCCAGTTCCTCGCACCAGGTCTTCGCAACGTTGGGGATATCGAGGTGACCCTATTCTATGCGTATAGCGAACAAAATTCGCACTCCCGGTTGCAGGAATCGCAAAATCACCGACTTTACGGGACGCACATCGACGGTGCGTGATCGTAAATGCTTGAACTGAGACAGAATGGCGCTTCCTGCGTGTACAGAACGTGAATTGCGGGTGTATTACGCGTATTCCGAACGGGAATTACGCTTTTCCGACGTTCCCCGTCGGAAAACCTCACAATAGTGCTTTCTACAGGTACGGAACGTCGATTTCGAGTGTGGAACGGTAATGCGATCGAGAAGATCGCTTTTCCATCGCTCCAGTTCCTCGCACCAGGTCTTCGCAACGTTGGGGATATTGAGGTGACCCTATTGTATGCGTACAGCGAACAAAATTCGCACTCCCGGTTGTAGGAATCGCAAAATCACCGACTTTACGGGATGCACATCGGCCGTGCGTGATCGTAAATGCTTGAACTGAGACAGAATGGCGCTTTCTGCGCGTACAGAACGTGAATTGCGGGTGTATTACGCGTATTCCGAACGGGAATTACGCTTTTCCGACGTTCCCCGTCGGAAAACCTCACAATAGTGCTTTCTACAGGTACGGAACGTCGATTTCGAGTGTGGAACGGTAATGCGATCGAGAAGATCGCTTTTCCATCGCTCCAGTTCCTCGCACCAGGTATTCGCAACGTTGGGGATATTGAGGTGACCCTATTCTATGCGTACAGCGAACAAAATTCGCACTCCCGGTTGTAGGAATCGCAAAATCACCGACTTTACGGGACGCACATCGGCCGTGCGTGATCGTAAATGCTTGAACTGAGACAGAATGGCGCTTCCTGCGTGTACAGAACGTGAATTGCGGGTGTATTACGCGTTTTCCGAACGGGAATTACGCTTTTCCGACGTTCCCCGTCGGAAAACCTCACAATAGTGCTTTCTACATGTACGGAACGTCGATTTCGAGTGTGGAACGGTAATGCGATCAAGAAGATCGCTTTTCCATCGCTCCAGTTCCTCGCACCAGGTATTCGCAACGTTGGGGATATTGAGGTGACCCTATTGTATGCGTACAGCGAACAAAATTCGCACTCCCGGTTGTAGGAATCGCAAAATCACCGACTTTACGGGACGCACATCGGCCGTGCGTGATCGTAAATGCTTGAACTGAGACAGAATGGCGCTTCCTGCGTGTACAGAACGTGAATTGCGGGTGTATTACGCGTTTTCCGAACGGGAATTACGCTTGTCCGACGTTCCCCGTCGGAAAATCTCACAATAGTGCTTTCTACAGGTACGGAACGTCGATTTCGAGTGTGGAACGGTAATGCGATCGAGAAGATCGCTTTTCCATCGCTCCAGTTCCTCGCACCAGGTATTCGCAACGTTGGGGATATTGAGGTGACCCTATCGTATGCGTACAGCGAACAAAATTCGCACTCCCGGTTGCAGGAATCGCAAAATCACCGACTTTACGGGACGCACATCGACGGTGCGTGATCGTAAATGCTTGAACTGAGACAGAATGGCGCTTTCTGCGCGTACAGAACGTGAATTGCGGGTGTATTACGCGTATTCCGAACGGGAATTACGCTTTTCCGACGTTCCCCGACGGAAAATCTCACTATAGTGCTTTCTACAGTTACGGAACGTCGATTTCGAGTGTGGAACGGTAATGCGATCGAGAAGATCGCTTTTCCATCGCTCCAGTTCCTCGCACCAGGTATTCGCAACGTTGGGGATATTGAGGTGACCCTATTCACTGCGTACAGCAAAGAAAATTCGCACTCGCGTTTGCAGGAATCGCAAAATCACCGACTTTACGGGATGCACATCGACGGTGCGTGATCGTAAATGCTTGAACTGAGACAGAAAGGCGTTTTCTGCGCTTACAGAACGTGAATTGTGGGTGTATTACGTTTATTTCGAACGGGAATTACGCTTTTACAACGTTCTCCGTCGGAAAACCTCACTATAGTGCTTTCTACAGTTACGGAACGTCGATTTCGAGTGTGGAACGGTAATGCGATCGAGAAGATCGCTTTTCCATCGCTCCAGTTCCTCGCACCAGGTCTTCGCAACGTTGGGGATATTGAGGTGACCCTATTGTATGCGTACAGCGAACAAAATTCGCACTCCCGGTTGTAGGAATCGCAAAATCACCGACTTTACGGGATGCACATCGGCCGTGCGTGATCGTAAATGCTTGAACTGAGACAGAATGCCGCTTCCTGCGTGTACAGAACGTGAATTGCGGGTGTATTACGCGTTTTCCGAACGGGAATTACGCTTTTCCGACGTTCCCCGTCGGAAAACCTCACAATAGTGCTTTCTACAGGTACGGAACGTCGATTTCGAGTGTGGAACGGTAATGCGATCGAGAAGATCGCTTTTCCATCGCTCCAGTTCCTCGCACCAGGTATTCGCAACGTTGGGGATATTGAGGTGACCCTATTCTATGCGTACAGCGAACAAAATTCGCACTCCCGGTTGTAGGAATCGCAAAATCACCGACTTTACGGGACGCACATCGGCCGTGCGTGATCGTAAATGCTTGAACTGAGACAGAATGGCGCTTCCTGCGTGTACAGAACGTGAATTGCGGGTGTATTACGCGTTTTCCGAACGGGAATTACGCTTGTCCGACGTTCCCCGTCGGAAAATCTCACAATAGTGCTTTCTACAGGTACGGAACGTCGATTTCGAGTGTGGAACGGTAATGCGATCGAGAAGATCGCTTTTCCATCTCTCCAGTTCCTCGCACCAGGTATTCGCAACGTTGGGGATATTGAGGTGACCCTATTGTATGCGTACAGCGAACAAATTTCGCACTCCCGGTTGCAGGAATCGCAAAATCACCGACTTTACGGGACGCACATCGACGGTGCGTGATCGTAAATGCTTGAACTGAGACAGAATGGCGCTTTCTGCGCGGACAGAACGTGAATTGCGGGTGTATTACGCGTATTCCGAACGGGAATTACGCTTTTCCGACGTTCCCCGACGGAAAATCTCACTATAGTGCTTTCTACAGTTACGGAACGTCGATTTCGAGTGTGGAACGGTAATGCGATCGAGAAGATCGCTTTTCCATCGCTCCAGTTCCTCGCACCAGGTATTCGCAACGTTGGGGATATTGAGGTGACCCTATTCTCTGCGTACAGCAAAGAAAATTCGCACTCGCGTTTGCAGGAATCGCAAAATCACCGACTTTACGGGATGCACATCGACGGTGCGTGATCGTAAATGCTTGAACTGAGACAGAAAGGCGTTTTCTGCGCTTACAGAACGTGAATTGCGGGTGTATTACGCTTATTTCGAACGGGAATTACGCTTTTACAACGTTCTCCGTCGGAAAACCTCACTATAGTGCTTTCTACAGTTACGGAACGTCGATTTCGAGTGTGGAACGGTAATGCGATCGAGAAGATCGCTTTTCCATCGCTCCAGTTCCTCGCACCAGGTCTTCGCAACGTTGGGGATATTGAGGTGACCCTATTGTATGCGTACAGCAAAGAAAATTCGCACTCGCGTTTGCAGGAATCGCAAAATCACCGACTTTACGGGATGCACATCGACGGTGCGTGATCGTAAATGCTTGAACTGAGACAGAATGGCGCTTCCTGCGTGTACAGAACGTGAATTGCGGGTGTATTACGCGTTTTCCGAACGGGAATTACGCTTTTCCGACGTTCCCCGACGGAAAATCTCACTATAGTGCTTTCTACAGTTACGGAACGTCGATTTCGAGTGTGGAACGGTAATGCGATCGAGAAGATCGCTTTTCCATCGCTCCAGTTCCTCGCACCAGGTATTCGCAACGTTGGGGATATTGAGGTGACCCTATTCTCTGCGTACAGCAAAGAAAATTCGCACTCGCGTTTGCAGGAATCGCAAAATCACCGACTTTACGGGATGCACATCGACGGTGCGTGATCGTAAATGCTTGAACTGAGACAGAAAGGCGTTTTCTGCGCTTACAGAACGTGAATTGCGGGTGTATTACGTTTATTTCGAACGGGAATTACGCTTTTACAACGTTCTCCGTCGGAAAACCTCACTATAGTGCTTTCTACAGTTACGGAACGTCGATTTCGAGTGTGGAACGGTAATGCGATCGAGAAGATCGCTTTTCCATCGCTCCAGTTCCTCGCACCAGGTCTTCGCAACGTTGGGGATATTGAGGTGACCCTATTGTATGCGTACAGCGAACAAAATTCGCACTCCCGGTTGTAGGAATCGCAAAATCACCGACTTTACGGGATGCACATCGGCCGTGCGTGATCGTAAATGCTTGAACTGAGACAGAATGGCGCTTCCTGCGTGTACAGAATGTGAATTGCGGGTGTATTACGCGTTTTCCGAACGGGAATTACGCTTTTCCGACGTTCCCCGTCGGAAAACCTCACAATAGTGCTTTCTACAGGTACGGAACGTCGATTTCGAGTGTGGAACGGTAATGCGATCGAGAAGATCGCTTTTCCATCGCTCCAGTTCCTCGCACCAGGTACTCGCAACGTTGGGGATATTGAGGTGACCCTATTGTATGCGTACAGCGAACAAAATTCGCACTCCCGGTTGTAGGAATCGCAAAATCACCGACTTTACGGGACGCACATCGGCCGTGCGTGATCGTAAATGCTTGAACTGAGACAGAATGGCGCTTCCTGCGTGTACAGAACGTGAATTGCGGGTGTATTACGCGTATTCCGAACGGGAATTACGCTTGTCCGACGTTCCCCGTCGGAAAATCTCACAATAGTGCTTTCTACAGGTACGGAACGTCGATTTCGAGTGTGGAACGGTAATGCGATCGAGAAGATCGCTTTTCCATCGCTCCAGTTCCTCGCACCAGGTATTCGCAACGTTGGGGATATTGAGGTGACCCTATTGTATGCGTACAGCGAACAAAATTCGCACTCCCGGTTGCAGGAATCGCAAAATCACCGACTTTACGGGACGCACATCGACGGTGCGTGATCGTAAATGCTTGAACTGAGACAGAATGGCGCTTTCTGCGCGTACAGAACGTGAATTGCGGGTGTATTACGCGTATTCCGAACGGGAATTACGCTTTTCCGACGTTCCCCGTCGGAAAATCTCACTATAGTGCTTTCTACAGTTACGGAACGTCGATTTCGAGTGTGGAACGGTAATGCGATCGAGAAGATCGCTTTTCCATCGCTCCAGTTCCTCGCACCAGGTATTCGCAACGTTGGGGATATTGAGGTGACCCTATTCTCTGCGTACAGCAAAGAAAATTCGCACTCGCGTTTGCAGGAATCGCAAAATCACCGACTTTACGGGATGCACATCGACGGTGCGTGATCGTAAATGCTTGAACTGAGACAGAAAGGCGTTTTCTGCGCTTACAGAACGTGAATTGCGGGTGTATTACGCTTATTTCGAACGGGAATTACGCTTTTACAACGTTCTCCGTCGGAAAACCTCACTATAGTGCTTTCTACAGTTACGGAACGTCGATTTCGAGTGTGGAACGGTAATGCGATCGAGAAGATCGCTTTTCCATCGCTCCAGTTCCTCGCACCAGGTCTTCGCAACGTTGGGGATATTGAGGTGACCCTATTGTATGCGTACAGCGAACAAAATTCGCGCTCCCGGTTGTAGGAATCGCAAAATCACCGACTTTACGGGACGCACATCGGCCGTGCGTGATCGTAAATGCTTGAACTGAGACAGAATGGCGCTTCCTGCGTGTACAGAACGTGAATTGCGGGTGTATTACGCGTTTTCCGAACGGGAATTACGCTTGTCCGACGTTCCCCGTCGGAAAATCTCACAATAGTGCTTTCTACAGGTACGGAACGTCGATTTCGAGTGTGGAACGGTAATGCGATCGAGAAGATCGCTTTTCCATCGCTCCAGTTCCTCGCACCAGGTATTCGCAACGTTGGGGATATTGAGGTGACCCTATTGTATGCGTACAGCGAACAAAATTCGCACTCCCGGTTGCAGGAATCGCAAAATCACCGACTTTACGGGATGCACATCGACGGTGCGTGATCGTAAATGCTTGAACTGAGACAGAAAGGCGTTTTCTGCGCTTACAGAACGTGAATTGCGGGTGTATTACGTTTATTTCGAACGGGAATTACGCTTTTACAACGTTCTCCGTCGGAAAACCTCACTATAGTGCTTTCTACAGTTACGGAACGTCGATTTCGAGTGTGGAACGGTAATGCGATCGAGAAGATCGCTTTTCCATCGCTCCAGTTCCTCGCACCAGGTCTTCGCAACGTTGGGGATATTGAGGTGACCCTATTCTCTGCGTACAGCAAAGAAAATTCGCACTCGCGTTTGCAGGAATCGCAAAATCACCGACTTTACGGGATGCACATCGACTGTGCGTGATCGTAAATGCTTGAACTGAGACAGAAAGGCGTTTTCTGCGCTTACAGAACGTGAATTGCGGGTGTATTACGTTTATTTCGAACGGGAATTACGCTTTTACAACGTTCTCCGTCGGAAAACCTCACTATAGTGCTTTCTACAGTTACGGAACGTCGATTTCGAGTGTGGAACGGTAATGCGATCGAGAAGATCGCTTTTCCATCGCTCCAGTTCCTCGCACCAGGTCTTCGCAACGTTGGGGATATTGAGGTGACCCTATTGTATGCGTACAGCGAACAAAATTCGCACTCCCGGTTGTAGGAATCGCAAAATCACCGACTTTACGGGACGCACATCGGCCGTGCGTGATCGTAAATGCTTGAACTGAGACAGAATGGCGCTTCCTGCGTGTACAGAACGTGAATTGCGGGTGTATTACGCGTTTTCCGAACGGGAATTACGCTTGTCCGACGTTCCCCGTCGGAAAATCTCACAATAGTGCTTTCTACAGGTACGGAACGTCGATTTCGAGTGTGGAACGGTAATGCGATAGAGAAGATCGCTTTTCCATCGCTCCAGTTCCTCGCACCAGGTATTCGCAACGTTGGGGATATTGAGGTGACCCTATTCTATGCGTACAGCGAACAAAATTCGCACTCCCGGTTGCAGGAATCGCAAAATCACCGACTTTACGGGACGCACATCGACGGTGCGTGATCGTAAATGCTTGAACTGAGACAGAATGGCGCTTTCTGCGCGTACAGAACGTGAATTGCGGGTGTATTACGCGTATTCCGAACGGGAATTACGCTTTTCCGACGTTCCCCGACAGAAAATCTCACTATAGTGCTTTCTACAGTTACGGAACGTCGATTTCGAGTGTGGAACGGTAATGCGATCGAGAAGATCGCTTTTCCATCGCTCCAGTTCCTCGCACCAGGTATTCGCAACGTTGGGGATATTGAGGTGACCCTATTCTCTGCGTACACCAAAGAAAATTCGCACTCGCGTTTGCAGGAATCGCAAAATCACCGACTTTACGGGATGCACATCGACGGTGCGTGATCGTAAATGCTTGAACTGAGACAGAAAGGCGTTTTCTGCGCTTACAGAACGTGAATTGCGGGTGTATTACGCTTATTTCGAACGGGAATTACGCTTTTACAACGTTCTCCGTCGGAAAACCTCACTATAGTGCTTTCTACAGTTACGGAACGTCGATTTCGAGTGTGGAACGGTAATGCGATCGAGAAGATCGCTTTTCCATCGCTCCAGTTCCTCGCACCAGGTCTTCGCAACGTTGGGGATATTGAGGTGACCCTATTGTATGCGTACAGCGAACAAAATTCGCACTCCCGGTTGTAGGAATCGCAAAATCACCGACTTTACGGGATGCACATCGGCCGTGCGTGATCGTAAATGCTTGAACTGAGACAGAATGGCGCTTCCTGCGTGTACAGAACGTGAATTGCGGGTGTATTACGCGTTTTCCGAACGGGAATTACGCTTGTCCGACGTTCCCCGTCGGAAAATCTCACAATAGTGCTTTCTACAGGTACGGAACGTCGATTTCGAGTGTGGAACGGTAATGCGATCGAGAAGATCGCTTTTCCATCGCTCCAGTTCCTCGCACCAGGTATTCGCAACGTTGGGGATATTGAGGTGACCCTATTCTATGCGTACAGCGAACAAAATTCGCACTCCCGGTTGCAGGAATCGCAAAATCACCGACTTTACGGGACGCACATCGACGGTGCGTGATCGTAAATGCTTGAACTGAGACAGAATGGCGCTTTCTGCGCGTACAGAACGTGAATTGCGGGTGTATTACGCGTATTCCGAACGGGAATTACGCTTTTCCGACGTTCCCCGACGGAAAATCTCACTATAGTGCTTTCTACAGTTACGGAACGTCGATTTCGAGTGTGGAACGGTAATGCGATCGAGAAGATCGCTTTTCCATCGCTCCAGTTCCTCGCACCAGGTATTCGCAACGTTGGGGATATTGAGGTGACCCTATTCTCTGCGTACAGCAAAGAAAATTCGCACTCGCGTTTGCAGGAATCGCAAAATCACCGACTTTACGGGATGCACATCGACGGTGCGTGATCGTAAATGCTTGAACTGAGACAGAAAGGCGTTTTCTGCGCTTACAGAACGTGAATTGCGGGTGTATTACGCTTATTTCGAACGGGAATTACGCTTTTACAACGTTCTCCGTCGGAAAACCTCACTATAGTGCTTTCTACAGTTACGGAACGTCGATTTCGAGTGTGGAACGGTAATGCGATCGAGAAGATCGCTTTTCCATCGCTCCAGTTCCTCGCACCAGGTCTTCGCAACGTTGGGGATATTGAGGTGACAGTATTCTATGCGTACAGCGAACAAAATTCGCGCTCCCGGTTGTAGGAATCGCAAAATCACCGACTTTACGGGACGCACATCGGCCGTGCGTGATCGTAAATGCTTGAACTGAGACAGAATGGCGCTTCCTGCGTGTACAGAACGTGAATTGCGGGTGTATTACGCGTTTTCCGAACGGGAATTACGCTTGTCCGACGTTCCCCGTCGGAAAATCTCACAATAGTGCTTTCTACAGGTACGGAACGTCGATTTCGAGTGTGGAACGGTAATGCGATAGAGAAGATCGCTTTTCCATCGCTCCAGTTCCTCGCACCAGGTATTCGCAACGTTGGGGATATTGAGGTGACCCTATTCTATGCGTACAGCGAACAAAATTCGCACTCCCGGTTGCAGGAATCGCAAAATCACCGACTTTACGGGACGCACATCGACGGTGCGTGATCGTAAATGCTTGAACTGAGACAGAATGGCGCTTTCTGCGCGTACAGAACGTGAATTGCGGGTGTATTACGCGTATTCCGAACGGGAATTACGCTTTTCCGACGTTCCCCGACAGAAAATCTCACTATAGTGCTTTCTACAGTTACGGAACGTCGATTTCGAGTGTGGAACGGTAATGCGATCGAGAAGATCGCTTTTCCATCGCTCCAGTTCCTCGCACCAGGTATTCGCAACGTTGGGGATATTGAGGTGACCCTATTCTCTGCGTACACCAAAGAAAATTCGCACTCGCGTTTGCAGGAATCGCAAAATCATCGACTTTACGGGATGCACATCGACGGTGCGTGATCGTAAATGCTTGAACTGAGACAGAAAGGCGTTTTCTGCGCTTACAGAACGTGAATTGCGGGTGTATTACGTTTATTTCGAACGGGAATTACGCTTTTACAACGTTCTCCGTCGGAAAACCTCACTATAGTGCTTTCTACAGTTACGGAACGTCGATTTCGAGTGTGGAACGGTAATGCGATCGAGAAGATCGCTTTTCCATCGCTCCAGTTCCTCGCACCAGGTCTTCGCAACGTTGGGGATATTGAGGTGACCCTATTGTATGCGTACAGCGAACAAAATTCGCACTCCCGGTTGTAGGAATCGCAAAATCACCGACTTTACGGGATGCACATCGGCCGTGCGTGATCGTAAATGCTTGAACTGAGACAGAATGGCGCTTCCTGCGTGTACAGAACGTGAATTGCGGGTGTATTACGTTTATTTCGAACGGGAATTACGCTTTTACAACGTTCCCCGTCGGAAAACCTCACAATAGTGCTTTCTACAGGTACGGAACGTCGATTTCGAGTGTGGAACGGTAATGCGATCGAGAAGATCGCTTTTCCATCGCTCCAGTTCCTCGCACCAGGTATTCGCAACGTTGGGGATATTGAGGTGACCCTATTCTATGCGTACAGCGAACAAAATTCGCACTCCCGGTTGTAGGAATCGCAAAATCACCGACTTTACGGGACGCACATCGGCCGTGCGTGATCGTAAATGCTTGAACTGAGACAGAATGGCGCTTCCTGCGTGTACAGAACGTAAATTGCGGGTGTATTACGCGTTTTCCGAACGGGAATTACGCTTGTCCGACGTTCCCCGTCGGAAAATCTCACAATAGTGCTTTCTACAGGTACGGAACGTCGATTTCGAGTGTGGAACGGTAATGCGATCGAGAAGATCGCTTTTCCATCGCTCCAGTTCCTCGCACCAGGTATTCGCAACGTTGGGGATATTGAGGTTACCCTATTGTATGCGTACAGCGAACAAAATTCGCACTCCCGGTTGTAGGAATCGCAAAATCACCGACTTTACGGGATGCACATCGGCCGTGCGTGATCGTAAATGCTTGAACTGAGACAGAATGGCGCTTTCTGCGCGTACAGAACGTGAATTGCGGGTGTATTACGCGTATTCCGAACGGGAATTACGCTTTTCCGACGTTCCCCGTCGGAAAATCTCACTATAGTGCTTTCTACAGTTACGGAACGTCGATTTCGAGTGTGGAACGGTAATGCGATCGAGAAGATCGCTTTTCCATCGCTCCAGTTCTTCGCACCAGGTATTCGCAACGTTGGGGATATTGAGGTGACCCTATTCTCTGCGTACAGCAAAGAAAATTCGCACTCGCGTTTGCAGGAATCGCAAAATCACCGACTTTACGGGACGCACATCGGCCGTGCGTGTTCGTAAATGCTTGAACTGAGACAGAATGGCGCTTCCTGCGTGTACAGAACGTGATTTGCGGGTGTATTACGCGTTTTCCGAACGGGAATTACGCTTGTCCGACGTTCCCCGTCGGAAAATCTCACAATAGTGCTTTCTACAGGTACGGAACGTCGATTTCGAGTGTGGAACGGTAATGCGATCGAGAAGATCGCTTTTCCATCGCTCCAGTTCCTCGCACCAGGTATTCGCAACGTTGGGGATATTGAGGTGACCCTATTCTCTGCGTACAGCAAAGAAAATTCGCACTCGCGTTTGCAGGAATCGCAAAATCACCGACTTTACGGGATGCACATCGACGGTGCGTGATCGTAAATGCTTGAACTGAGACAGAAAGGCGTTTTCTGCGCTTACAGAACGTGAATTGCGGGTGTATTACGCTTATTTCGAACGGGAATTACGCTTTTACAACGTTCTCCGTCGGAAAACCTCACTATAGTGCTTTCTACAGTTACGGAACGTCGATTTCGAGTGTGGAACGGTAATGCGATCGAGAAGATCGCTTTTCCATCGCTCCAGTTCCTCGCACCAGGTCTTCGCAACGTTGGGGATATTGAGGTGACCCTATTGTATGCGTACAGCGAACAAAATTCGCACTCCCGGTTGTAGGAATCGCAAAATCACCGACTTTACGGGACGCACATCGGCCGTGCGTGATCGTAAATGCTTGAACTGAGACAGAATGGCGCTTCCTGCGTGTACAGAACGTGAATTGCGGGTGTATTACGCGTTTTCCGAACGGGAATTACGCTTGTCCGACGTTCCCCGTCGGAAAATCTCACAATAGTGCTTTCTACAGGTACGGAACGTCGATTTCGAGTGTGGAACGGTAATGCGATAGAGAAGATCGCTTTTCCATCGCTCCAGTTCCTCGCACCAGGTATTCGCAACGTTGGGGATATTGAGGTGACCCTATTGTATGCGTACAGCGAACAAAATTCGCACTCCCGGTTGCAGGAATCGCAAAATCACCGACTTTACGGGACGCACATCGACGGTGCGTGATCGTAAATGCTTGAACTGAGACAGAATGACGCTTTCTGCGCGTACAGAACGTGAATTGCGGGTGTATTACGCGTATTCCGAACGGGAATTACGCTTTTCCGACGTTCCCCGACAGAAAATCTCACTATAGTGCTTTCTACAGTTACGGAACGTCGATTTCGAGTGTGGAACGGTAATGCGATCGAGAAGATCGCTTTTCCATCGCTCCAGTTCCTCGCACCAGGTCTTCGCAACGTTGGGGATATTGAGGTGACCCTATTGTATGCGTACAGCGAACAAAATTCGCACTCCCGGTTGTAGGAATCGCAAAATCACCGACTTTACGGGATGCACATCGGCCGTGCGTGTTCGTAAATGCTTGAACTGAGACAGAATGGCGCTTCCTGCGTGTACAGAACGTGAATTGCGGGTGTATTACGCGTTTTCCGAACGGGAATTACGCTTGTCCGACGTTCCCCGTCGGAAAATCTCACAATAGTGCTTTCTACAGGTACGGAACGTCGATTTCGAGTGTGGAACGGTAATGCGATCGAGAAGATCGCTTTTCCATCGCTCCAGTTCCTCGCACCAGGTATTCGCAACGTTGGGGATATTGAGGTTACCCTATTGTATGCGTACAGCGAACAAAATTCGCACTCCCGGTTGTAGGAATCGCAAAATCACCGACTTTACGGGATGCACATCGACGGTGCGTGATCGTAAATGCTTGAACTAAGACAGAATGGCGCTTTCTGCGCGTACCGAACGTGAACTGCGGGTGTATTACGCGTATTCCGAACGGGAATTACGCTTTTCCGACGTTCCCCGTCGATAAACCTCACAATAGTGCTTTCTACAGTTACGGAACGTCGATTTCGAGTGTGGAACGGTAATGCGATCGAGAAGATCGCTTTTCCATCGCTCCAGTTCCTCGCACCAGGTCTTCGCAACGTTGGGGATATTGAGGTGACCCTATTGTATGCGTACAGCAAAGAAAATTCGCACTCGCGTTTGCAGGAATCGCAAAATCACCGACTTTACGGGATGCACATCGGCCGTGCGTGATCGTAAATGCTTGAACTGAGACAGAATGGCGCTTTCTGCGCGTACAGAACGTGAATTGCGGGTGTATTACGCGTATTCCGAACGGGAATTACGCTTTTCCGACGTTCCCCGTCGGAAAACCTCACAATAGTGCTTTCTACAGGTACGGAACGTCGATTTCGAGTGTGGAACGGTAATGCGATCGAGAAGATCGCTTTTCCATCGCTCCAGTTCCTCGCACCAGGTATTCGCAACGTTGGGGATATTGAGGTGACCCTATTGTATGCGTACAGCGAACAAAATTCGCACTCCCGGTTGTAGGAATCGCAAAATCACCGACTTTACGGGACGCACATCGGCCGTGCGTGATCGTAAATGCTTGAACTGAGACAGAATGGAGCTTCCTGCGTGTACAGAACGTGAATTGCGGGTGTATTACGCGTTTTCCGAACGGGAATTACGCTTGTCCGACGTTCCCCGTCGGAAAATCTCACAATAGTGCTTTCTACAGGTACGGAACGTCGATTTCGAGTGTGGAACGGTAATGCGATCGAGAAGATCGCTTTTCCATCGCTCCAGTTCCTCGCACCAGGTATTCGCAACGTTGGGGATATTGAGGTGACCCTATTGTATGCGTACAGCGAACAAAATTCGCACTCCCGGTTGCAGGAATCGCAAAATCACCGACTTTACGGGATGCACATCGAAGGTGCGTGATCGTAAATGCTTGAACTGAGACAGAAAGGCGTTTTCTGCGCTTACAGAACGTGAATTGCGGGTGTATTACGTTTATTTCGAACGGGAATTACGCTTTTACAACGTTCTCCGTCGGAAAACCTCACTATAGTGCTTTCTACAGTTACGGAACGTCGATTTCGAGTGTGGAACGGTAAT
Organism: Mimumesa dahlbomi; assembly: GCA_917499265.3. Classification (NCBI taxonomy): domain Eukaryota; kingdom Metazoa; phylum Arthropoda; class Insecta; order Hymenoptera; family Crabronidae; genus Mimumesa; species Mimumesa dahlbomi. The sequence goes on from OU824126.1 coordinate 1,027,378, forward strand.
GCGATCGAGAAGATCGCTTTTCCATCGCTCCAGTTCCTCGCACCAGGTATTCGCAACGTTGGGGATATTGAGGTGACCCTATTCTCTGCGTACAGCAAAGAAAATTCGCACTCGCGTTTGCAGGAATCGCAAAATCACCGACTTTACGGGATGCACATCGACGGTGCGTGATCGTAAATGCTTGAACTGAGACAGAAAGGCGTTTTCTGCGCTTACAGAACATGAATTGCGGGTGTATTACGTTTATTTCGAACGGGAATTACGCTTTTACAACGTTCCCCGTCGGAAAACCTCACAATAGTGCTTTCTACAGGTACGGAACGTCGATTTCGAGTGTGGAACGGTAATGCGATCGAGAAGATCGCTTTTCCATCGCTCCAGTTCCTCGCACCAGGTATTCGCAACGTTGGGGATATTGAGGTGACCCTATTCTATGCGTACAGCGAACAAAATTCGCACTCCCGGTTGTAGGAATCGCAAAATCACCGACTTTACGGGACGCACATCGGCCGTGCGTGATCGTAAATGCTTGAACTGAGACAGAATGGCGCTTCCTGCGTGTACAGAACGTAAATTGCGGGTGTATTACGCGTTTTCCGAACGGGAATTACGCTTGTCCGACGTTCCCCGTCGGAAAATCTCACAATAGTGCTTTCTACAGGTACGGAACGTCGATTTCGAGTGTGGAACGGTAATGCGATCGAGAAGATCGCTTTTCCATCGCTCCAGTTCCTCGCACCAGGTATTCGCAACGTTGGGGATATTGAGGTTACCCTATTCTATGCGTACAGCGAACAAAATTCGCACTCCCGGTTGTAGGAATCGCAAAATCAACGACTTTACGGGATGCACATCGGCCGTGCGTGATCGTAAATGCTTGAACTGAGACAGAATGGCGCTTTCTGCGCGTACAGAACGTGAATTGCGGGTGTATTACGCGTATTCCGAACGGGAATTACGCTTTTCCGACGTTCCCCGACGGAAAATCTCACTATAGTGCTTTCTACAGTTACGGAACGTCGATTTCGAGTGTGGAACGGTAATGCGATCGAGAAGATCGCTTTTCCATCGCTCCAGTTCTTCGCACCAGGTATTCGCAACGTTGGGGATATTGAGGTGACCCTATTCTCTGCGTACAGCAAAGAAAATTCGCACTCGCGTTTGCAGGAATCGCAAAATCACCGACTTTACGGGATGCACATCGACGGTGCGTGATCGTAAATGCTTGAACTGAGACAGAAAGGCGTTTTCTGCGCTTACAGAACGTGAATTGCGGGTGTATTACGCTTATTTCGAACGGGAATTACGCTTTTACAACGTTCTCCGTGGGAAAACCTCACTATAGTGCTTTCTACAGTTACGGAACGTCGATTTCGAGTGTGGAACGGTAATGCGATCGAGAAGATCGCTTTTCCATCGCTCCAGTTCCTCGCGCCAGGTCTTCGCAACGTTGGGGATATTGAGGTGACCCTATTCTATGCGTATAGCGAACAAAATTCGCACTCCCGGTTGCAGGAATCGCAAAATCACCGACTTTACGGGACGCACATCGACGGTGCGTGATCGTAAATGCTTGAACTAAGACAGAATGGCGCTTTCTGCGCGTACCGAACGTGAACTGCGGGTGTATTACGCGTATTCCGAACGGGTATTACGCTTTTCCGACGTTCCCCGTCGATAAACCTCACAATAGTGCTTTCTACAGTTACGGAACGTCGATTTCGAGTGTGGAACGGTAATGCGATCGAGAAGATCGCTTTTCCATCGCTCCAGTTCCTCGCACCAGGTATTCGCAACG